>CM067371.1:55321123-55756123 GCA_034401795.1 Chaetoderma sp. LZ-2023a | reverse complement strand
TCTTGGCCTGCAAATGGACATTAAATAAGTAAATATTTTAATTCCCCGTAGAAATTATTTAGTCCTTAAAGGGTTAAACAGTTGCTAGCATTAGCACATTTTCTAGTGCCTCGGGTGAACGTACAAGGGATGTGGCAATATCTACAAGAGGTTGCCTATTATCTGTAGTAATAGCGACATCAATCAGGAAAAGGTGTTAAAAATGTTGTACGAGTGTGAACGAAATCAGTTATTTGTGGTAATTTGTGGTGGTTACCATGGAAACAGTCCCATAAAAAATAATTGCACCACTTTCAGACAATCCACCATGGTGATTCCACACACGCACCCCACCCCATCCCCACCCCACACACCCCAACCCCACCACCACACCACACCCCAACCATACTAGGCAGCACTAACAGCTGGTCCCATTGGCATTCTTTTTACCAAATCACTTGTGCTTCACTTGTTAATTCTTAACTAAGTATATTTTCAGATTTGGCTGAACAAGATAAGTTGTTTGATTGTGACATCAATGGATAAGTAGCAATTTTCACTTTTTTACCGGATCCTAACACCTTAATATTACCCTAGCTTAATCGTCGTTGTCGTCGTCTTGCCGGCGGCGCCCCTCCGCCGTACTCCTCGTCTATATTAACCTTCATTGGTTATATCGGCCTTCAAAGTTCTAGACCTATAATTTCCCACATCTGCCACAGTATTCCGATAAACTGAACCACACGATGACTAGACATATATCTTAAAGGTTATTCCAATCTAAACATAGAGCCGTAGCTTCGTGATGTGACGAGAATACACGCTCCCGTTTAGCGTAGGAGATCTCGCGAGAACACGAATGAGGTTATTCGTTAGGTCAAAGTATTGTGTCAAAATGTGGGAAATTGATGTGCGTGATTGGTCGAGTCGGTATATGGGTAGCGTTGAGTGACTATCGTTTTAGCACGCCAATGATAGTTTCTCAATAAAACAACAAACCTGTTATTGGCGCAATGGATGAAAGAAGTATATGACGTCTCGTGTAGGTTGACCTCACAACCATAATTCACAGAAATCAGAAATACTCAGCCACGAAGCTAGAATAGTACACCAAGTGTACGAATTGTATGTATTTGACTATTTATTAACATTCGTTTGAAAATTTTGAAACTAATTTGACTGTGAGCTGTTACTGCCATAACAACAGCACCCAGTCAAATTAGTTTGAAAATAGTCAACAGCTTACTTGTATAGTTACCTTGATAGGCCTATTGGGATTCTGGGAATCCAGGGTTTTATCGATCCCAACACGGGAAAATCGTGGGAGGTGCTTAGATAGAAATGGGCGTGGCATAGCTAACTCTGTATCCATCAATTGCGATCAGTAAGTTGACAGACATTGTAGTGTGTCAACTCCAAGGAAACTATAAATGTCCACAAACAAGACTTAGATATAGCGATCCTTTTGTTTAGTTGTCCCTTCTGGTGAAGTCTGCAGATTTACATTTATACTGGCGTTACATCATCTTAGAGAATCGGGTATGGACACATGATGATGATGATGATGATGATGATGATGATGATGATGATGATTTATCACGTAACCGTCTGAGTGCTCAATTTGGACATACATTGAGGATTTGGAAAGAGGTCCCATTTCATATCACTATTATCAATCGAGTCAAAAATTATCACATTGCACGAGCTCTTGTTAGATTGATAATAGTATTATAAAATAGGACTGAGTTTGAGATTCTATTGATCATAAAAACCGATATTTTGACCAATTTTCCAATAAGGTCGATCTCTGAAAGAAGTTTGAACACACCATTGTGTGCTGTTCGTATTCGTCGCTCTGACTCATTACTTGCTAGATGCCCATACATGCGTTTAACCTGCAGTAACCGCGTGCGTCCACATGCGTTCACACCAGGTTTGACACGTGATAATGATAGCTATATGTTCAATGAGTGCGTACACAGAAGTGCGTTAAATGCGTCGAACGCAGAGGTATTGCGTCGAACGCAGCGGTATTACAATGAACGTCGGGGTATACCTCAAACACGTGGGTTTTTCAAACAGTAATAATATAAGAACATGTGGTGATGACGATGATGACGACTACGACAACGACGACGACAATGACGACGATGATGATGAGTTGGTTGATTAATGATAGCACGATAACAAATGTTGCAACGTTCTAACAGCTAAGTGATGTCATCTTGGTCTATAACCTATATAGGTTACAAGAAAATAGCACATAATGTCATAATCAGTTTGATACCGATATTATCAGCAGTTCATTCGGAGTCCACTTATATCGAAGCTAAACTATATTTGACGGTTAATTCTGTAGCGCGGATTGATCAGACGGGTACGAACCGTCCCGGCTCGGCTGGTTACGGAGCGACCGCTCTGGGTACGTTCCAAGCACGCCCCATGGGTAGGATAGTAGCGTGTATAGAGCCATATGGGAGAGGTTTCTAAAAGTCCGCGAGATCGCGTAGCGTGCATGCTCGCGCGTCAGAGCTTCCCTAACAACACGTGTCAGCGTTGGGAGAAACTACATACTAAAGTGTACCGAGTCGGTGCACGTGATTTCTTTAAATCATTCCATTCTCGTCATTCCTGGTATCTATCAGGACCAGAATAAGACGAGAAATCCAAAACTGTTTACCTTTTTAAAATCGGACCAGAAATGGCCGAGTTATCCTAAATTAGCTCATTGAAATTATTTTCAAAATATTACTGGGACGTCGTATTCGCGTGTATGTATTAAATGAGTGGGGAATGTGCCTATCACGTGCTAGCTTCCTCACCCCTTCTATATGCACGCTGATTGGCTACAGATCGCCCGCTAACTGGCTGGGCGTCCTGCCTCTGACGTCATGAGTAGTATAAAAGGAGCGAAAAATCAAGAATCGAGACGACATTTCGGCGAGAGAGAACAAGTGGTAGGTTGTGTGGCCGGAGCAGTGTTAGACGTGGGCAGCTGCTTACTGCTTTAATATCCGCAGCAGTGCCTTTCGGAATTCAGTTCTCATTCTCTGGCCCGCAATCGGAACATTCGCAATCACAAGTTTTGTAAGCCCTCGGACGGCCATCCAGGGGCAACTAAATAAATAGAAGTGTATGCGAAATCAACTCTTTAGTCCTCACCGCTCGGAAACCCCAAGAGTTTCTCTAGATGGATCATGCCACTTGATGGAGTGCCAGACAATTAATAAGCATTGCGGCTGGAGGAGCATAGATCAGTCTTCTCGGATGGGACTTTAAACTGAGGTCCCGTCACACAGTGCCCATCACTGTGTGAACGTGAGCTAGGGTTAGGTAGGCAAGAAATTTCGGTATAGTCAAAGTAAACCGGATGCTGAATGGATCCCTCCTCGGATGGAACCACGCAACATACGGATTACAAAACCAAAACCAAATTGCTAGAATTAGAATCTTTCGGAATTTTCGAGGGGACTATGGAGGGATGTAACCCGGATGACTGACCGAGTTCGTCCTCGGACGGACACAGTCACCATACGGGCTACCTAACCAATCAAAATCAAACAAGTGCGCGCTGGTGCCTGCTCGGATGATGGCCAGAAGACCAAATGGGTCCCAGGACCCGAAAGACCCCACACCCCAACCTCCCCACTCCCCCCAAAGGGGCCGGGAGGTCTCTGACCTAAAGCCCCCCCTTGGGTGCATCAGGTCATAAGACCGTACGCACCTCCCCCGACCCAACACCTACCCCATCCCTTACCCACCCCTGTTAGGTCCAGGTTAGGCCATCCCCATTACACACGCCCAAGCATGAGGAGCAACAAAAAAAGCCATGGAAAAGAACAGCAACATGAGACAAAATCGAGAGACAACGATCAACACACACACACACACACACAGAGAGACACAAGCTAATGCACAAACCGACGTCACAAGAATTCACAAGAATTCAACAGAAACCATAAAGGCCAGGCGTGAGTCTAGACCCTAGCATTGGGAACTAGCATATAAACGCCTCAAATATTACAACACACACACACGAGGAGCATAGAAAGCGACAACCACTCAATATAATAAGAGGCCCTAATGTATTTGTCCAATTTTACACAATCTCGGTGTGCAGTGTTACATATCCGCTACATCCGGAAAAGAGGCGTATGTAATGTCTGCTAAGGAGTGGTTGTCCCTAACTACTTTAAACTTATCCTATCGAGCTCGAATAGCCAGGTTTACTCGATCATATGTCAGGTTCGCATACTGTGTGCATGAACAGTGACTTCGGTGTAAAATGGATGCTGGTGGAAAAGTGATACAGATTTAATGTTGCTGTATAGTATATCCTAGTGTACTGCGGTCCTAGAGTTTTTAAATAAACAAAACAAAATAACTAGGATGGCTGCTTGCCATATACATAACTAACTATCACAGTATTAACAGTAAATCAGGTCATAGGACCTTGCGGTGCTCATTAGTTGTAAGCACAAAAATAAGGATAATATATACAGTTAAAAAGATATAAACTATAAAATGCGGTCTCAGACGACCGGGGCGGTACCTATTAGTCATCAGTATCTGTAAAGAAATGAATAAATAAATACAATAGCTAAGTGAGTACCTATTAGTCATCGGTAAGGAAAAGATTCATATATCACTGTAGATGCTGCGTTACAGATGAGGATCGCCTGATTCTGAAGTTTCTGGGAAATCCCCGCAGCGAACTGTTGATATGGCTCACTCTCAAAGATGGTGAAGAGGAATGACTGTAGTCAGATGTCTATTAGATAGTCATAATAGCTAATACAAGAAGTAAGCAGTATGTTAGAAAATGTCCGTCTGGTAATGGAAGTTTGAAAGTTGCCTGTAATATGAAGGGCTACAGTTGTAATTAAACAATGCATGTACATTACTGGGCACACCGTACATGAAACATCGCATAGCTCTTGCGGTGTACCAGGCAGAGTCCCACCAGACTGTGGCCTAAAAGTTAATTAAGCACACAATATGCTGCGCGGAAGATTGAATACCACTTTTCAGCGTGGTCCGTATGATCTGACGAGTTGTCCACCAAGAATCACCACTTGTTCTACATGCTGAAAAGATTAGATATGGGCTGCGAGGCCCATCCGCAGGAAGGCTCCTCCGAAGTGTTGGTAGTGAGTATCTTCGGATACCAGTTAGCATAGATAACCCTGCTAAAGTAGGAAGCACTGCGAAAAGATATTTGATTAAAACCGGCCATCAGTGCATCTCTGGACATTCTGAAACTTAACGCTAACGACAGGCAAACGTTAGTTCCTCAGAATTGGATATCAAGTGATCCTTCCCCAACACATGGCTGACGGATGGGATGCAGATCTCCATCTAACTCTGTTCAGTGACTAAGTGCGGTCTTGGAATCCACCATGCCCTCACGGGAAGGTCGCTAGAGATGGATATCTGCCTCTTACTCCCGCCATAAAACTCTTATGCTCTTTTCAAATTGCTTATGTAAATGCTAACTTGTCCTAATGATGTTGTATGTGGTTGTGGCGTGATATGTAACCGGACCGTTATATGATTCTGAGGCTCTTACTCTGTAACATGTCTGCACGCTGCCTTTCTGAGGTAGATGCTCTGTAGGGTGACCTTCGGGATACTGAGCATCATCACCAGTTAGCTCATGTGTCAAAAGATAGGTAGAAATCCATGCCACTTGTGGCCAAAGCTTGGAAGCAAATCTAACAACTAAATGGTAGGTTAGAATTTAGCAGAAGGACCACATAAATAAAGCGACAACTACCAATGCAGTATCTTGGACCTACATAAGATGACGGCGTTTGAATTCTTCCGAAATCGTCTGCCCCATCTTCACGTAATACAGCGTGCATCACAATAATTATAATTTCACTAGGTTGACACACACTACACTTAGCTTACATTTGAACAAGAGAGTGGCCCTTTTTGCCAGACCTCTTCCTCCGCTTCGGCGTTGAAGGCATTTTCCTGTGACAGAGGCCCACGTGAGGCACTTTCCTCTTGCAACAATACTATATTTGTTAGGGGTATAATGGTTTGTATTAAACTACATAAGTAGCCTCGTTAGGAAGCTCCCTTGCAGGAATACCTCACGTATATATACGGATTGGTGACGTACCTCTGACGAATCCACACAAACAAGACACCAACTTAGTTCTATGTGCTGTACATTTTCTCTCGTCTACTAGCAAACGAGTACCATTGTTTGTATAGTATATATTTTTAGATTGATGTCTGGGCTCCTAAATTGAGTCATGGACCGTCATACCGGTGATACTAATAGTTGGGATGAAACAGTGAGGTTCAATCTCGGCGGCAATGGTTGCACGTCCCCACTGGAACGGTATCGTTCCCCTGGCTCTAGAAGTCGGTCGTTGTACTTTCCGGAGAGTCGTGATATGGGATCCATTACCGCGATAACCGTAGCTAACCAGCCCTCCCACGTATCCTGTACATTCAGTGCAACAGAGCGGAGCAACAGAACGGACCAGCGCGTACCCCGCAAGCTACAATTCACGGTCCCAAGTGTTTCGTCCCGAAAACGTGCACAGAAGAAAGAGATTCTGGGTGACTTCTCTTAGAGAATTGGTCCAACTGAAGACAAAATTAACTAAAGACTCGGAACGCCAATCTACCCATAATGATAATGAAAAGGACGGCAGAAGATGCATTTTTTAAAGCTGTACCCTTCCTATGAAAAAAACTACCAGACGATATCAAATCCGTCATCCAAATCCAGTTATCACAGTTATTTTTTAATGCGGAGAATAAAAAGTTGCTTCCTCAACCTATTACACCTCTTCCTTGGCATGAAAGTATACACGTGCAACACATTTCACAACAACAATGACCTGTACAGACATTATCAATACACCAAGATCGTATGCGGCATATGACAAGAAATCAATTTCCTGTACAGCATATGTCTCTACAACAAGATAGGCTGGCGCAGAATATTAGGTATACAAACCCTGTTACATATTTTAGTACCGACTTGTCCACGGAGCAAAGTTCAGATTCCTTTACAATGGACCTTTACTGAGTAACGACGTCATATGACGTCATAATCGTCTAAGCGGCGTTTAAGATGACGTCATACTAACTTGTCCATGGAGCATATTTCAGATTCCTTTACAATGGACCTTTACTGAGTAATGACGTCATATGACGTCATAATCGTCTAAGCAGCGTGTAGGATGACGTCATAATCATTACGTCATAAATGATTCTATTAGGCCCGTCTTTAACTCTTACTAGTCCGACACATTGTAAGAATTGTATGTCTCTACTACTTAGTAAACATGCTGTTGAATATTTCGAAACTAATTGACTGGGCGCTGTTGCTGCCATAGGCAGCAACAGCACCCAGTCAAATTAGTTTCAAAATATTCAACTACTTACCTGTATAGTTTTCTGGAAATTGATAGTCAGGGAGGTCAGAGATCGATCGTTCCCAACACAGCGAGGTATGGGTGGAGCTTAGCTAGAGATGGGCGGGGCATAGTAAAAAATTGAAAGGTCCATTACAAATCTGCCATAGATTTGTGCCAAAAAATATTTTGTGATTTTAATGAAACCGTATCC
This sequence comes from Chaetoderma sp. LZ-2023a, assembly GCA_034401795.1. Lineage (NCBI taxonomy): Eukaryota > Metazoa > Mollusca > Caudofoveata > Chaetodermatida > Chaetodermatidae > Chaetoderma > Chaetoderma sp. LZ-2023a. The sequence continues at coordinate 55,748,548 of CM067371.1, read as the reverse complement.
CAAGTAAAGCGTATGCTGTCATTAACTTGTGTTTGTTCACTTAGTTTTAATTACATTTATTTAATCCCAGGTCATATACTGGCATGCTGAATATTTATTTATTAGTTAATATGAAGGTTGCGCAAAAATAAGAAAATTATTTACAAGTTATTATAACAAATTTTTCACGATCAACCTGCAGATCAGAGACAGTAACTGGCTACGTTGTGCACAATATTTGTGTTTGATCTTTAGACAATAATATAATGAAAAGATATTGCTTTCATTACAAATAGTTAAATGAAAGCAACACAGTTCCGTCATATAATTTCATTAGCATGAACACGATATTTGGCACAGCATGGTCATAAACTGTTGCTATCTCTGATATGCAGGTTAAACGTAAGCAATATGTTATGATATAAACTTAGATTATATTACACATGACATAAATTTAAACTGTTTCGAGAAAATAAAACCGTTTTCAAGTTATCAATAAAATATTTTTTGTTATCAATTGCCTTGATTGTTGAATTTGAACGTGTTCTTACATCGAGCATATTGCTAGGTACTGTCCTGGACAGATGGCCTCGAGTGTTCTGCATCTTTTCACAAGATCATTGTCTATAAAGTGAAGAACAAGGTCGATCTGTTCTCTATTCAACCTGAAGAACTGGATACACTTTTCCTCATCCATGTAGAGATCCTTTAAAACCAGGTTGTTAAAACACCCTTGTTCCCCTTGTTTTTTCACAATTTGATGTTCCCAGCTTATCCGGGGGTTTTCAAATTAATTAGATGGTAAGTTGTTAGGAGAATGATCAGATCATCGTCCTCCTCTGACGATTTCATGGTGAAAAAGAACAACGCAAATATAAATCAACGCTCCGCACGCAATATAACGCGCTATGAATCGCAATGATGTGTACAGATTGAACGCATGCGATTATACTGCGCGTCAAACGCATGCGATGGACGCTAGAAAGCTAGGTACACATATATACGTCCAACGCTTGCGTTCTTCGCATCTGTATAACGCACACGTTAGACGCACGCGTTGAACGCATACACATCATTGTGTATGGAGCGCGTTTATATTGCGCTAAACGCATGTGTTTAACATTTGCTCTTGTTTTGCTCTTTATTCGGATTGATCTAAACAGCTAAAATGCAACAGTCAAGGCAATTGAATTATTATCTCTAACAAATGTCCAAAATTATTGCCATGTAATGATAGAATCAACCTATCAATCAACCCTTTGGACGTGAAAGATCCGAGTACGAAGTACAATTAAATAAAAGATCTGTTTGATATTTATATCCTAATTTGGCTGGATGCTGTTGCTGCCTAGCTTAACTGGATGATTGCCTTTGGATCGACATTCTGGGATGCGATGACCAAAACGTTAAACTGATTGAAATGGGACGAACATATTTGGGGGAGCAGGCATAGGATGAAAAACTGTGATTACATAATTTTTGTAAAATTACATTACTGTTTAAAGAATAGTATCACAGCAATAACTAATATATTAATTTTTTTTCTGATGTTTTTAAAATTCAGATCCGGTTCTGGTTCCAGATCACTACCTCGATCACAATTAATATATCGAAAACTTACTTCATGTAAGTATCCATTTATGAAATTACCTTATTTCAACATTTAAAATGTATCATGCAAATTTACAAACATTGCATAACTAGGTAGTATATATATTACAAAATATAGGACTAACCGAGCTAGTCATTCCAGTGGAAAATTTTCAAAAATAGTTTTCTCTTGGCCCGCAAATAGGCATTCGATAAGCAACTATTTTGGTATAGGCTGCTTGACCAAATTTAACGATTAAAGAGTTAAAACGTATGTAGCTGGTAAATGAGTACAGTGTACAGTGAGCAATGAATATCCTCGCCATACGTGAGTACAGTGAGCAATGAATATCCTCGCCATACGTGAGTAAAGTGAACAATGAATATCCCCACCCTACGTGAGTACAGTGAGCAATGAATATCCTCGCCCTACGTGAGTACAGTGAGCAATGAATATCCCCACCATACGTGAGTAAAGTGAGCAATGAATATCCCCACCCCACGTGAGTACAGTGAGCAATGAATATCCTCGCCCAACGTGAGTACAGTGAGCAATGAATATCCCCACCATACGTGAGTACAGTGAGCAATGAATATCCTCGCCCTACGTGAGTACAGTGAGCAATGAATATCCCCACCATACGTGAGTAAAGTGAGCAATGAATATCCTCGCCCTACGTGAGTACAGTGAGCAATGAATATCCTCGCCCTACGTGAGTACAGTGAGCAATGAATATCCTCGCCCTACGTGAGTACAGCGAGCAATGAATATCCCCACCATACGTGAGTAAAGTGAGCAATGAATATCCCCACCCTACGTGAGTACAGTGAGCAATGAATATCCTCGCCCTACGTGAGTACAGCGAGCAATGAATATCCCCACCATACGTGAGTAAAGTGAGCAATGAATATCCCCACCCTACGTGAGTACAGTGAGCAATGAATATCCCCACCCTACGTGAGTACAGTGAGCAATGAATATCCTCGCCCTACGTGAGTACAGTGAGCAATGAATATCCCCACCCTACATGAGTACAGTGAGCAATGAATATCCCCCACCCTACGTGAGTACAGTGAGCAATGAATATCCCCACCCTACGTGAGTACAGTGAGCAATGAATATCCCCACCATACGTGAGTAAAGTGAGCAATGAATATCCCCACCCTACGTGAGTACCGTGAGCAATGAATATCCCCACCCTACGTGAGTACAGTGAGCAATGAATATCCCCACCCTACATGAGTACAGTGAACAATGAATATCCCCACCCTACGTGAGTACAGTGAGCAATGAATATCCCCACCCTACGTGAGTACAGTGAGAAATGAATATCCCCATCCTACGTGGGTACAGTGAGCAATGAATATCCCCACCCTACGTGAGTACAGTGAGCAATGAATATCCTCACCCTACGTGAGTACAGTGAGCAATGGATATCCCCACCCTACATGAGTACAGTGGGCAATGAATGTATGCAGGTGATACCGAGCTATATAGAATAATTTGCGACGATAGCGACAGGCTAAATCTACAAAATGGTCTGGACACAGTTCAAAAGTTGTCCTACAGTTAAAATTCAACTCCAAAAGATGCTCAGTAATGCGCATTGCCCCTCATCTTTATCAAAGCATTGCAACCTACAATAAGCATGAAAATAATGAATCGATAACATTGCGCAAACAAAATGTAAGCATGACCTAGGCAGAGCTCCAGAAAAAAATTAGTCTTTTGAAGGTTTTACTCACAGGGGATTATTATAATTAAGTGTTCTTTGTATTAACTGGGTATTTCAAAATTGAGGAATTGAGTATTTGAGGCCCACTTAGACGTGAAATTTTTTTTATATTACTAGAGACTAATTAACTATACTGACTCAATATAGTCAATTAGTCTCTAGTAATAAACACATTTTTTAACTTTAAAAAATGAAGTACATGTAGACAAATTAAACAAGTAGACAGTCTAATTGTGGGAGAGCTGCGGTGCTGGAGCGGACTTCATAGAACCACAAGCCAGTGGCCCTATGGCCCAGTAATGAGTGACCAGGTGAAAACAATGTTTTATGTATGTTTCAAGTGTGAGTTGTGACTGCTCTGAGTCTGATTAAGGTATCAGTCTATCAGAATCACTTGACCCACTCTACATTTACATCAGAGACTGCCTGAGACAGTATGAGAATATCAAATCATTTGATATTATCATACATTCATACTGCCTCTGATATAAATGTAGAGTGGTTCGAGTGATTCAAATCAGTCATGCTGTTTTACATGTGTGATCACTATGATGTATACATGGAATCCACATTTCTTAAGTTGACTGATGAATTGAATTAAAAATTAGGCAAATTTGCCAGTCTCTAACAACTGGCAATCGTTATTTTGTTTTCTTTACCACATTAAAAGATGTTCCTAGCGCATAGCCACTGCATGACATTAATGACAATTGACAAATTAATTTTCTCACTTCCATTTTCCCTGACTTTTATGGTGTGATGCCTATAATCAAGTTAAAAGCTTTAGGTCATAGGCAGTTGCTACAGCAGGGTTCTGCCAAGAAATTCATTTTGTGGGGCCAATGAGCCATCACTAGTGAAAGATAGGGGTAATTAAAAAAAATCTTTTGGGTCAAATGTATATCAGCCAGTATGATCCCCTAACAACACCCCCACCCCCACCCAACCCAAAAAACCCATGCACCCAATGAAAAACAAACAAATTAATATCTTACATTGTTGTGTCTTGCTTAGTTGAGTAACCCTGCCCATCCCACCCCAACACACCACCACCCTGTAACCTCTAGATTTATTCACAACAATTTTAATTTTCTCATGAAAATGTCCTTTTGCAGACCTAAAAATGATTTGTTTGAAAATTTACCAATGGAATGACAGGTTCATTATGACTGGAAGCCCTAAGGCAGCAACAGCTTCCAGTAATATATTTTCAAAATATTCAACAGAATATGCTTTAATTTGTAAAGAATTACACATGTAACAAAGAACCGCCATCTTAATGGCCCAAAAAACAAGTGTCCACTATACACAGGGATGACTGTGTATTGAATCGCGTGGAGACGACCTGGTAGGGGTTTTCCCAGTAATGAGGCAGTTTCACGCTTTCAGTTCAGTTTCACTTTGCAGACGACATGCGCTAAGGGATTTCCCAGTAATGAGGAAGTCAGCAGCAGCAATTTCCAGGAAATAGGAGCGCTATATTTAGACAAGCGGCTACAATGTATCAGATTTTGATGAGAAATAACTCCAGTAAAAGGATCGATGTTAAATATTTTGAAATGTATTTAACATAAGGTTGTTGCTGCCTTAGACTGCAACAACCTTCTGTTAGATATATTTTAATATGCAATGGCGATAGTTATACTGTCATGACTGTAGTGGCGCTGTTGCATGCCATCTAAGGTTTATATATCTATGAATTTGTCATTCTCTGCAAATTGGTTGTTTTCAAATGAGAAAGCATATTGTCATACTGTCTCAGGCTGCTCTGATTGTAAATGTAGAGTGGGTCAAGTGATTCTGATAGACTGATACCTTAATCAGACTCAGAGCAGTCACAACTAATAATTGAAACATATAAAACATTGTTTTCACCTGGTCACTCATTACTGGGCCAAAGGGCCTACTGGCTTGTGGTGTAGCGCGGATAGACTGGATGGGTACGAACCATCCCAGCTAAGTTGGGTGCGGGAGGACCGTTCTGGATTTGCTCCAAGCATGCCCCCCAGAGTAGGATAGTATGCGTGTATAACGCCCTATGTGAGAGGTGTTCGTTCCCTGGCAACACGTGTCAGGATTGGGAGAGAGTATGCTTATAATGGACCGAGTTGGCACGTGTGATTTTCTGAAATCGAGCTATTCTCATGGTTTTTGGGACCGACCAGGACCAGAATGAAACGAGGATTACAGAACTTTTTACTTTGTTGAAATCAGACCAGAAATGGCCGAGTTTTCATTAAAATTCCCATTTAAATTGTCTTCAAAATATGGCTTTGACGTCGTAATCGCATGTATGCTTTAACTGAATGGGGAATGTGCGGTTCACGTGATAACCACGTCACCACTTCTAGCTGCACGCTGATTGGCTACTGCTCACCCTCTGAGTGGCTGTAGCGCCTGCGTCTGCCGCCACAAGTAGTATAAATGGGACAAAAAAATGAGTATCGAGAGCATCATCGGCGGAAAGCCGACACAGTCAGGAAGACTGCTGGACCGGCGCAGTGAAAGACGTGGGACAACTGCTAACCGACGGTGGTACCAACACCACTGCAGTGTCTCTCGGAATTGAGATTGCCTGCGCCGGTGTGCAGTCATAAGACTTTTCCGTGATCACAATTTTGGTAGCTCCCGGACGGCCATCTGGGGGCAATAAATTAATATAAGATCTCCCTTTCCAGAACTTTCTCAGAGGCGTTTTCAGCCGATGGGCCTTGCGGGCCCGATGTGATTCTACAGGATGTAGAGCTGATGGTGATTCTTGGTCGATAACTCGCCGGCCATGCTAAAAGGTGGCATCAAACTTCCGTGCTGCATGTAGTGAGAAACATCCGTCACAACAACCAGTAGAGCATCCACATCGTCTACATAGCACACCTCCACAAGTCTATAGACCAACACCTGTCTCTGGATCAGCGTCAGGGTGTTATTCCGCAGAGCCAACATATCGTGCACAGCACCACTGACGAGAATCACCCTCAAGGACATGGCATCATCATCAGGGACATCGACGGGAAACACCACCACCACCGTCAACACGCAGACCAGCATCCACGTTTTCATCAGTCTCCCAAGCACCACCACCTGGATTTGCGCCAATCACTTCACCTCATGGACATGGCTGGATCATTCTTCGCCCCCCCCCACCACCCCCTGCCCCAATCTAGTGGGGAGAATGATTGGGCTAACTATGAAGTTCAGTTCGAAATAATAAGTCACACAAACTGGTGGAAAAACCGACGAATGGGAGCGTATCTGGCCTCAAATCTGTCCGGGAAAGTCCTGGCAGATTTGGCTACAGACTATACACCAACATACATGGATTGGAGAGCGCGTTGTCAGAAAGATTCGGCGACACGGCCCTCGGGGAAACAAGTCGGTTGCAACTAAAGAACGTGTGACGACGTTCGGGAGAAACACTTCCAGAGTTGGCTAGTCATATTCGATGACTAGTTAGCCATGCTTACCCCAGTACGAATCACGAGAGTATCACACACTTACATCTAAACATGCGTTGAGTGGTGAACCCGCCCTAAAAGAAAAGTTATTCCTTATGGAGCACGGTAGTCTACAACAACTGACATCAACCGTGGTTCGTATTGAAAACATTTTAGAGTGGGAAAAGAATAATCGCCAACAACTGCACCCCATCAATCAAGTAAATGATGTGAATCTCGCTACCACCACCGACAACAACACTGCATCTGCACAAACACAAGCATCAGACCCGCAGACACAAACCGATCAACCCACCGGTCAGAATCACGCATCAAGAGGAAGAGGGCATGGACAATCCCATTGCCGGGGCCACAACAACGCCCCCAGGACGTGGAAACCAGCACAACAATAACAATAGGCAAAACATGCATAATAGGTTAGAAGAGATCACCAAACAAATCTCAGCACTCACTAACTTAGTCACCACCCTCAGCACAACAGTAGCAACGCAGTCAACAACACGCCCAGTAACCACTATGATTTCCACACCACCACCGAACACATGTTTTGGATGTGGTCAGCCAGGCCATTGGAAGGAGTGATGTCCTAATAGCCCTCCGTCAACAACTCCTACCGCTGACCGATGTGCCCCACAGCCTGAGACCCCATAAAACTAACAAGGGCTTCGATTACTGAGTCACCTCGGTGCCCATTCTCACAACCTGGCTCAACTGTGGCCTCTGAATGACAACGTCAGTTGACACAACCACTCATTCTCCTACGACAGCATGCATACACCCGCACCCAGCTCCTTATATGTCGGTACCAACGATGCATACCGCATCCGCAGCACTGACATCTCCACCTGCTGGAAATTGTGACCCCACAATTTTGGTTCCTAACACACCTTCCTTTCTATGTAAAACGACCATGGTAGGTTGTAGCTACTCCGCTGAAACAATGTTTATATGAGCACCACGACCCACTGCCATGGCACTTAACACCCGGTGTCCCTTGGTGGTTTACAATTCACAAGCCCTTACAGCATCATCTACTACATCCATCAGCAGCAGCAATGATTCAGATGGGAGTCAACATTCGGCATCATGGACCCACAAGAAGGAACATCGTATGAAGGACTGTAAAATTCCATGCCGTAATTGCTTCTTCTGTGCATCCACTAAACATCCCTTGATCAATTGTCAAAAGTGGCTCACACAGGTAGCCCTCATCTGTGATCGTGATAATCCTATCCGCATTGCTGCATACACCAACTCTATATACACAGAAACGGCATCAACACCACCACCATTGCTACCCCCTGCTCCGTCATCGCCTAAGCAATCACAGCAGCAGCAGCAGCGATGGGTTGGCCCTTTCCACACGCAGGCACCAACTGCATGCACGGAAGCTATCCAGGAACAAACTGACTATATACAGGATGATACTGCACCAAAACACTCCCGTAGAGAGTATCATTGGAGACTCTTCCACAGGCACACCGTAAAGTGATATATCAGTGTGCTTGTCAGCTTAGCTGTGGTTCCACCAGTGCCACCTTTGACACTGGGGCTTCCATCACCGTTTTTAACAAGCACTTGTATGAGAGCATCCCACCTCATAAAAAGCCACCCCTTAAACCTACAAACATATTTTGGCAAACAGCTACGGGAGCTGATGTTCCTGTGGCTGATACCATAAACCTTGTGATACAGAGAGAGGAGATGCAATTCAATCCGTGAGTTGTCATTGCCTCTATTGAAAATGATGCCCTGCTTGGTTCTGATTTCCTCTGTGCCAGCGAAGCCATCATACATTGTAAACAACAGGAACTAGATATACACAGCCAACGTATACCTCTTGGACCAAAATCATCGCTGTACGACATGTGTGCGGTGATTTTAGCGTCTACAGCCACAGTTGAGCCGGGACAGGAGAAGATTTTATGGGCCATGCACCACAGTTAGAAAACAACACACGCATAGCTATGCTGGAGCCTGACCCTGAGTATATACTCGCCTCACAATGTGCCTTTCTCTGAATGATCATGGACAGCACCAATAAGGATCATATACTGTTTCGCATATTCAATGGCACAACAGACCCAATAACTTCGAACTGGGAGTTCATTGTGGGCATTTGGTGGATGTGATATCACTGGAGACACCCCCTACTACACCTACACCAGCAACAACTTCTGATGATTTGCAGGAACATTTACATGACTTATATGTGTGTGCCACAGTTGGACTTGTGCCATCTCATAAAGGTGATATCCATAAATCTTTATACAAATATCGTGAGAGTTTCTCAGCCAGAGACATGGACCTCAGAGAAACTCATCTCGTGCGACACTCCATCGACACTGGAAACAACCGACCCGTTCGGCAATGCATTCGAAATCTTTCCATTCATAAGGAAGTGGAGGCACACCAACAGGTGAACGACATGTTGCGCACAGGCATAATAGAGCCATCGGAATTCCCCTGGGCCAGTCCCATTATACTAGCAGGCAAAAAGGACAGATCTTTGTGGTTTTGTATAGACTACCACCGCCTTAATGATCTTAGCGTCAAGGATGCCTATCCATTACCCTCAATAGATCAGGCCTTAGATTGCTTGTCCGGAACACAAGCGTTAGTGGAGTGGTAGACCCCCACTTCAGTCATGGACACCCAGAGTTTCCTTGGTCTTTGCCAGTAATATTATCGATACATCCATCACTTAGGTGAGATTGCAACACCAATATTTAGGATCACCGAAAAAGATCGACCATTCGAGTGGACGAGTGAGTGTGAAGGTTCCTTCAGGGCACTGAAGGAACTCTTGACGACCACCCCAATTCTTGCTCATCCTAAACCTAGCCTCGATTTCATCATAGACACTGATGCATCACGTACCATGAATAAGATGGAGAAACGTTATGAGACCACAAAAAGAGAATTGTTAGCTGCATTCCATTTCGTTAAATATTACAAATACTTTCTGTATGGGCGCCTCACAGATCAGGCCTCACTACGCTGGCTCAGAAAGCTAAAAAAAATCTGGAGGGCCAGGTAGCGAGGCGGCAGGAATCACTGCAGGCCTTCAACTTCAATGTTGTTCATAGACCCGGCAAACTGCATGGAAATGCCGACGCCTTGAGCAGAATCGGGCTTGAGGATGAACAAGAAGTGGCTACCACCAGTGTTCCCCGAATTGTGGTGCACAGAGTGGAACATGGAGACAGTTGCTCACGAACAAGCAGCAGATGCGCAAACACGGAACATATACACGTGGATCCAGGAGGGGGTGCGTCCTCCTAAGGAATCCATTACACCACTTTCTGCAATGGCAAAAATACTACTATCAGCTGTTTGGACTGTCACATACAGAATAACCACATAGTGATCCTGGAGCTTCATCGTGAAATCATTCTGCAACAACTGCACGATAGCGCTGGACACTTAGCCGTCGAGCAAACTACAACATGGATAAAACAGAGATTCCACTGGATCGGGATATGCAATGGTGTGAAGGCATGGGTCGGCAAATGTGCCCCATGCCAAAGACGTTGGTCAGCACCATTCCGCACCTCTACAAGTTAAAATTGTTAGTGCACCATGAGAGCGAGTGGCTATTGATGTGCTCGGACTCTTGAACGCGACAGATGAAGCAAACAAATACATCCTCGTATTGCAATATTATTTTATGAAGTGGGTGGAAGCATTTGCTTTGCCAGATGAAGAGGCATCCACAGTAGCAGAGGTTCTGACAAGCAATGTGTTCTGCCGATTTGGTATGCCCTATGAACTGCACTCTGACCAAGGGAATAATTTTGAGAGCCGGCTGATCTCCGGGCTCTGCAAATTGTTTCATATCATCAAAACAAGGACAGCTCCATATCTCCCCCACAGTGACGGAATGGTGGAGAGGCTCAATCGAACTCTCGCGGAGATTCTTACTAAAGAAACATGCATTGATTGACGAGATTGGGATCTATGACTCGCATATGTGCTCATGGCATACCACACTTCAATGAAATCCAGTATGGGTTATACCCTGCTCGGTTGATGTTAGGCCGTGAATTAGCCTTACCCCTGTATCTGGCCATGCCCAGGATTCTCTCCATGTAGAGCTCATGCGGCAGCGGCTAGAACAGACCCATGAGCTAGTGAGAGCAACATTATCCACTGCACACTGGCGTCAGAAAACGTGGCACGACCGGCGAGAGCATGGAGATCCGTATGAGGCGGGAAAAATGGTTTGGGTTCAAGATTTGCGATGCTCTCCAAATGTGGAAAGGCCCCTATGTAGTAGTAGCTAAGAAATTGGATGTAACCTACTGTATCCGCGCCTCGGATAGCCTGACCTCAGTCATCCACTTCGATCGACTTAAACCTTGTGTCAGTGACGACCCAGTGCCAGAGCCAGAGCTCGGACTGGGCATTTCACGTGACACCGGTACCCAGACAGATGTCTCTGCGGAAACAGGTATTCCCGACGTTAGTCCCGAGCACCGCGGTGCCAGTTCGACCCCTCTCCTACCAAGCCAGGAGTCTGGTGAATGAATGACTAACGCTGAAGACGATATCGAGATATGGTCTCGCCCTCTCCCTCCTCAGTGCGAGTCTACAAGGTCTGGGAAGTCGTATCTGAAGACTTTCTCATTTGTGCTGTCCAAGGGGAAGGACGGAAAAGTTGTTCCGCCGACCTCTTCCTATTCCCACCCACTTCATGCTATTACCCCAATTATAGAGTTACCACAAGCCGAAGCTGAGGCTGCCCCAGGCCATGCTTCTTGTGGGGTGGAACATGTAATAAATACCATGGAAGTGAAGAGGCTTGATGAGGCCTTGGCTTGTTTTGAAGAACAGCAACCTGCACAACTCGGTGTACCCCTCCACATCCGCAAATCGCGAGACCACCCTCACTCCAAGGTGCATCTCATCCTATAGCACCACCACCCCCACTCCAACTCGCATCTCTCGTCTATGCACCAAGTTCGGACTTCATCGGCCCTGTCAATTGCCCACCCCACTCATCGTCTGTTGACTGTCACTCTTCAAATATGAGAGAGTTTGCTGTTACAGAAGAGGTGGCATCCTGCAGCACATTAACCCCCACCCCACCCCCACCACCACCACCACCACCACACCCCTGGTGGGGGCAGGGAAGCAGCTTGTTCAGCAGACTCTCGGCTCGAATATTCCTGGTACTTAAAAATATGACAAAGTACCAACCGTCGTGTAATGGGTGATGACCCTCTCCATCCAAAGGGCATTCCTGACGTCAACCGCCCTACCAACACACCCCCCCCACACACACACACCCGTGAGCAGAAAAAACATCACACAAGGACACAGAAAGCCAGAGCATACAGAACCCACCTGCCCTCAAGGTTGCACGAACGTCACACACATACCCGGTTATTTAAACGTATGACAAGGACATTCAACATCATCAACAACATCGTTAGCATTCACTTAGCTTTTATAAATCAAAAAAGTTAGAGACACCTTTGTCCGCAACATTCCATCCCGCACTAATGCTTGGAGCTCATCACTTTCTGCAACCCGACTTTTCCGCAATAACAACAGACTTGGCATTCCCCAGCTTGGAAACCTGGATATGCCCAATCCGCATTACACCAGCATCACACAGCAACCCCGACTTCCCTACAACAGATCACCACCATTATCAACACAAGTCAACATTTTCCGCAAACACCCCCTTATCTGGTTTGCAGAAAACTGATTATACGGAAAGGAGGAACAACACCGCAGCCATCTACAGTACATGCTATGGGGGATTCCCCCATTCCTCCCCCCCCCCCACCCCTGGAAACGTCGTACGTAAACAGCTAAAGTATCACACGTCAAGCCCACGTAATAACAGTCAATAGTATTAAGAAAGCAAGATGCCCATGGTCTGTCGTCTGTAACAAGTAGGATTTTGCTACTGAATGGAAGATCGATAATGGCTTGATTCAAGTTACGACAGCACGCTTCTTGGTCATCCGTGCTCTAAAGTAACTCTGTCCCGTCTTCGGACTCGGCCATTACAGAGCGAAATACATCATGTCTGATAAAGATGACACCACCCACCTGCAGCTGCCCCACCCCGCTGCCATAAAAACGTCACACATTACACCAGCGCAAGAATCATCCGCAAATAAACAGCCACGCTTATCAATCAAATTCACCAACATGACAGAGACACAGACATTCAGGATGACTATTCACAATCTCCATACGACGGTATTGTAATTGTAAAACTGAGGCACCCATTTTTCGAGCTGTATTGTAATAATTAAGTTTGGTCTAGGTAGGGATTGGACTAGTCCTACCAACAGAGGAGGATGCTTGGCAGTCCACCCACCCGGAAAACACAGTGCAGCTTTGCGGGATCAGTAGACTTGGTTTCCGCAAGACATGGAGCTGTTTAAACCAAACAATAAAATACAGTCAGCTATACTGTCCTAATTTTGATTAAGAACATGGCTGTTCTGCCACGTATACAAATCATTAGTGCACGGGCTGGTGAAGCAGCAGCAAAATTTCGACAGTATGACATTATGGAGAATTTCAAATATTCTCTTCCCTACATGTTCCAGTCACTAATCACCACGAGCTGGAATAATTCTACTACAGACAAGAGGCGGCGCATGTATAAGATCGCGCGCATATACAGGGACACTGTTCTGAGGAACAGAATTTGGAAAACATATATTCCATTTTTCACATCAACTATGAATAATCAGCAGCATCAACACTCCGCCATTACATAAATATTGCCTAATTTTCCGATCGACCACGTGCTTTGAAAACAAGAATCACGTGATCAGCACTTCTATTTCCAGTAAATTGGATCAAAGGCTATAAACAAAAGAACACAGTATGATGGTGATGGGTCGGGGCCACGGGCGCTGACATCATCACGCTCTCCCTCACCCCATCGGGCGTTCCAGCCTGAAATGTGAACAGGCGAGTTTATAAGCATCCAATCTGAAAAACCGCTTCACACTAATTAAAAGGTGAGCTTCCACGGGAATAAGTAGTTCCAGATTTTAACATTGATCGGAGCCTCGATTTTCCACTGAGTGGGGATGAAAGCGACTATCCTCCTTCCTACAGAGGGAATATATGATCAGACTCCAGGAGGATTAAAATTAAAACTTTCCATATTGAGCATGACCGACTCACCCTAAAGCTTTCGGGTGTTGTCATCTGCCCTCCTGTGACGTCACCAAAAAGTATAAAAGGAGGAAAGGGCGCACTGAAATTTCATCTTCCCGTCAAACTTGACACTAGGGAAGATCGAGCATTAGGCTACTTTCGTGTCGCAAACCAAATTCTACTGTTTACTTATTACTTTATTATTATCTATGTTATATTTGGCCAGGAAAGTATGAAGAGGTACGAAATTTAAATTAGATTTCCATCATGCGGAAATGAGATGTCGCTTGCAGAAGATCTCGCCTTGTCGCCGAGTCAGCACCTGCTCATCTTGGGAAGAAATATCCATGTACAGCATTACAGCCTAACAGACAGCCTTGTAAACATGCGTTCTCCAGAAACTCAGACTTGACGCTTCATGTCAATCGTGATCATTTATTACAACATGCATTCTGTGCGGACTGCAAGTACCTGTATTCAGCTACTCGGTATGGTGTAACACACGCATTATCTTTCAAACACTGTGTGTTAGTTGTGACGTTAGAACCTGGTGAGCAGAATGAGGACATAGATATCCTCGCTACACGTTTTGAAAGTAGACATCCAGTTAGCGTGCTTCCAATGGGAAAGATGGCGAAGACGAAACATACCAAAAGATGAACTGACTTTCCGCATTTAGCTAGACCCACAGCATCCACAACACAGTCAGCTAGCATCAGCAGTCCAGCATCTATCACCACAGCATCGGCAACACCCACAAGAACAGCACCAGCAGCACCTGCAGCATCGGTATTGACACCAACTGTAGTTTCCGCACTGGCAGCACCCGCAGTGACACCACCGACAACATGCAGCATCATCACTGATTCCACATCCGTGATCGACCAACCCATATCAGTAGTAATTTCAACACGTGTGACAGTATCCGAACCCGGTTTACAGGACATTTCCGACAGATCAATATCTCCGTGCAGTTTAACTGTAGATGAGAAGATCAGCCTCACAGAAGACGTCATCACCACCAGCGCATCACAGACTAGCACACCGACACCCATGCGCACCACCAGTATTCCAGTAGATCCTGCCATATGCAAAATAACTACGCCTGATCATCCACATTCAGGAAAATGAAGAATCGCCCACCAGCCAGAGATCCATGCAATTCCCAGGACAACCGCCAGCAAGTTACTTAAGGCTGTGAAAATAAGAAAATTATCCGCAATCACTGCAGCAGCATCGACACCGTGCATCCTCACAGCAGTCAGCCAACTGGCGGGCCGCACCACCACCACTACCTCCACGACAACAGTGATGTCAGCAATATCAGCACTGCCGCCAGTCAGAACAACACCCGTCATCATCACCACCACCACTAGCACATCTATGGATACATTGGCAGCTTCATCCAGCTTCAGCACTACCGACGCGGCCAACATAGAAAGTGATATTTCGGCATCGGAGAACCATCCGCCACGTCCCTCCCGAATGAGTCGTGGTACCCAGACTCGCTGGGGAAATTTCTGCGCGAATATTTGTGAACACTATTGTCGAGGTTGCAGCATGATTTATGAATAGGTGTGCGGAAAAATGGAACTTATTATTTTATTATTTTTTTAATATTCTTCTTATTATATATGTTTTTATAATCGCTGTGGATACCTGTGTTGTAAAAGTGCTGTAAGTACACAACACACCGCAGCGAATACCACATCGCTCCCATCATGCCATCTCAGCTACACTGGAGCTGCCTGATGAACTAGTCTTTTCACTTTATTAAAAAAAAATTTTTCTTATTACTTTTCTTCCCACAATAGTATGTCGGGACGGATTCTGGATAGCGAGAGCTGTCCGTGCTGCCCCACCAAAACGGGCCGCACTGTATGCATCACTTAATATACCCGGGATGCATACGTAATTTACATATTAAACTGTGATATTACTGTTTAACATATCTATATTTTATTATATTGTATATTATATTATGAATGATTACGGTATGTTGGAGCTTGGACGTTCTCTGCGGAAAAGTAATTATCCGCACCCAAGAGAACGCCCATGCAAGCCATTGTTTTAGCCGAATCGGGGTAATAAAATAAAGAAAAGGCATGCACCATGAAAAAAAAAACCCAACTAAAAAGAAAAGACATGGAAAAATAATTCTATGTCAATGAAAACTAAAAGTATGCCTCCCTCCCAAACTCTTTCACACCTCTATGTGCTTTTCTCTTATAACAACGCGTCTCTAGCGTCACGCCTCTCTCGGCTGCGCGCCTACTAGGGAAGTCTATAATTCCAGCCTACCATGCTCCCGTGCGTTCGATCTGCAATGCGTTGATCGTTTGTCGCGGGTGTCAAACCAGGAGAGGGTGGTGTAGCACAGATCGGCCGGATGGGTATGAACCATCCCAGCGTATAAGCTGGTGCGGGACGACCGTTCCGGATTCGCTCCAAGAACTCCCCACTGAGTAGGATAGTATGCGTGTATAAAGCCCTATGAGTGAGGTTTTCGTTAAAAACGGCTCAGTCCATAAGAACATGTAGCGTGCATGCTCGTGCGTCAGAACTTCCCTAGCAACACGTGTCATGATTGGGAGAGAGTGTATGCTTATAGTGTACCGAGTTGGTACTTGTGACTTTCTCAAATCGCATTATTCTCGTCGTTCTTGGTAGCGATCAGGACCACAATGAAATCAGGATTACAGAACTTTTTACTTTGTTGAAATCGGACCAGAAATGCCCGAGTTATCATTAAACCTCCCGTTTAAATTATCTTTAAATATTGCTTTGACGTCGTAATCGCGTGTATGCGTTAACTGAATGGGGGAATGTGCTGTTCACGTGATAACCACGTCACCACTTCTAGCTGCACGCTGATTGGCTACTGCTCGCCCTCTGATTGGCTGAAGCGCCTGCCTCTGATGTCACGAGTATTATAAAAGGGGAAAAAAAAGAGAATCGAGAGCATCATCGGCGGGAAGCCGACACAGTCAGGAAGACTGCTGGACCAGCGCAGTGCAAGATGCAGGACAACTGCTAACCGATGGTGGTACTAACACCACTGGGGTGTCTCTCAGAATTGAGATCTCCTGCGCTGGTGAGCAGTCTTAAGACTTTTCCGAGATTACAATTTTGGAAGCTCCCAGACGGTCATCTGGCGGCAATAAATTAATATAAGAACTCCCTTTCCGGAACTTTCCGGAGGAGTTTCCTGTGGATGGGCCTTGCGGGCCCGATGTGATTCTACAGGATGTAGAGGTGATCATGATGGTGATTCTTGGTGGAGAACTCGCCGGATCTTCCGACCACGCTGAAAAGTGGCATCGAACTTCCATGCTGCATGTCGCATGTGTTAATTAACTTTTGGACCACAGTCTGGTGGGACTCTGCTCGGTGCGCCGCAAGAGCTATGCGACATATCCCGCACCGTATACCCAGTTATTGTACAAGCATATTTAAATCATAACTGTAGCCCTCTCTGCTCTCTGTTAATGGGTAACTTTCAACTTTCAAACTGCCGTCGTCGGATGGAAACTTCACAACAACTGTTTAAACTATGTATCAGTTAATATGACTATCTAATGGGCATCCTTATCATCCATTCTTCTTCACCATCATGAGAGTGAGCCACATCGACAGTCTGCTTGCGGAAATATTCCCTGCATTCAAGATCATGCCATCTCGTGCTTCACAACTGTAGCGTATCAATTCCAGTGATTTACGAAGTCGTACTGTACCGAAGACCAATAGGTACCCCAGTAACTATACTATTGTGCTTTAATTATTTCCGCAATTGGTACTGATGACTAATAGGTACCTACCGGTCCGTCTGACCGCATTTTTATATTTTCTGTTTGATCCTGTAAATATTATCTTTATTTCCGTGTGCTCTCAACTTACAGCACCGTTAGGTCCTAAGACCTTTGATATGTCGTTAGCACTGTATTAGTTAGCTGTGTATATGGCAAGTAGCCATTCTAGTTATTATGTTTTGTTTCTATGTAAAAACTCTAGGACGCAATACGCTAGGTAATACTACACAGCAACATTATATCTGCATCACTATATTTCCCCCAGCATCAATTTTACACTGAGTTCGCTGATCATGTTCCAATTACTCGAGCCTGACATGTTACCGACTAAACATGGCTATTCTCGCTCAATAGGATAGGTTTAAATTAGTTAGGGACAATCTCTCCATAAGAGACACATTGTGCACGCCTCTTTTCCGGCTGTAGTGGCTAGGTTGGCCTAGAAATTGGCCAATTACCTTAGGGTCTCTTATTAATATTGAGTTATTGTCTCTGTCTACGTTCCTCCAGCCACATGGCTTACTAATTGTCTGGACTCCCTATCGACATGGTAGCAGGATCCGACTCTGGGAAACTGTTGGGGTTTCCGAGCGGTGATAACTAAAGTGCCGATTTACACACACCTCCCTCTGTATCTTCGGATACTAGGTAGTTTAGCTTCCCCCGCCAACATAGGAAGCACTGTGAAAAGAAATTAATTATATTATATAACACCCACCTGCAGTGCATCTCTGGGCATTCTGGAACTTAACCCTAATGACTGGTAAAATGTTAATTCTGTAAACACGCGGTGACTGATGAGATGCGGATCTCCATCCAACTTGTTGTAGTGTTTGGGTGAGGACTTAGAACCCACCACACCCTCACGGGAAGGCCACTGGCGATGGATATCCGTCTCTCACTCTCCGCCATAAAGGCTATGGTGCTTTCTAAATTGACTTTGTGAACTGTAAATTGTCCTGGTGATGTTATATGTGGTTTCGGGACAATGGTGGCCAGATCGTCATATGATTCGGAAGCTATTGCTCCATAACGTGTACGCACGCTATCTGTGGTAGATGCTAGGCGGGAGACCTTCGGGAAGCTAGGCATCTTCGGCAGTTAGATGTATGTGTCTAAAGATAGGTAGGAATCCCTACCACTTGCGGTCAAAGCTTGGAATCGTATCTAATAACCAAATGGTAGGTTAGAATGTAGCAGAAGGCCCGCATAAATAAAGCGGCAACTACCAATACAGTATCTTTGAACCTACATAAGACAGTGACCTGCGATTTCTTCGGAAATCATTCGTCCCGTCTTCACGTAATCCATTGTGCATCACATTAATTATGGCTTCACTAGGATTGACCAGCACTTAGCTTTTTGTTTGAACAAAAGAGTGGCCCTTTTTGCCAGGTATTTTCCTCCTCTTCAGCGTTGAAGGCTCCCTTGCGGGGGTACCTCTGCGGTTTTACGGATCTATGTGGTACCCTCGGCGAGACCACGTTGAAAGAACACCAGATGGCTCTATGTACTGTATTATTTAGTGTACTTTTTAAAATACTCATTGCACAGGCTAACCTGGGAGCATAATATATCTAACAGTCTATTTTGGCCTTTATGTGACAAGCGATAGATAGGTGGGCGACCATGTATAGAGAGGTTCCCGTTGAGGACAGGACACAGACTGCTTGTGATTCTTTGGATTCATGTATCAAGGATTATTTTCCTACCATCGATAGAATGTTGACCATATTTCTTACAACACCAGTTGTCAGCGTAGCATGTGAATGCTCATTTTCTGCTCCCCGTCGTCTCAAACAAGATCGACTAAGTGCAGTAAGTGGTCAGGGAATGTTGCTGATCCACACTGACAGTGGCATGATACCAAGCCCAAATATGATCTATTCAATGAAATCAAACTGGAGAGGATTAATGATTTAACCCTTTAAAAGCCACAATTTGTCAAAACATTATTTATGAGTTTTGTCTCGCCAGCGAAGCGGAGGCGGAACATATGGCTCACTATTTCCGGCGGGGTCGTCGGCGCCGGTTGTCATATTGTACTTTTGTTTAAGGTGTTTTTTTAATATGTATTTCTCAGCAATAGCTCATCAGATCTTATTGAAACTTTACAGACATGTTCTCCATAATTTAGGGAAATACTTCCAATCATGATTTTTTAAGAAATTTCAAAATTATGTTGCTGTATTTTCCAAGGTTTTTGGACTTTGTAAAATTGCTTAGCCTTTCGATCATGCCTGGGTAGGCGAGACATTGCACGCTTGCATCATTCTTGTTATTAAAAATGTCAATTTTCAAGTCCGAAGAATTAAGATCATTTTTGACAACGTGCCAATGGAATGACTGACTAGGTTACTGAGACAGTCAGTCCAGTGGTAAGTCTTCTAAAATACTTTTCTATTAGCCTGTAAATGAACGGTTCTCAAGGTCGCTGCAGAATCCATTTGTGACTGGCTTCGTCCTTAAGTGTTTAAACCCGATTCTGTTGATGCACAACGATACTGAGTGTCACAATGAATGTAACAAGAGCATTGTGCAGTATAGGTTACTAATTATACACCTTACTGAAATAAGAATGCATGTAGAATGTCAACTGTGACCACTGGTTATCTATGTAACTTACTATAGCAATGGAACTTTCCATTTTTAGCTATGCCCCGCCCATCACTAGATAAGCTCCACCACCCACACCTCGCCGTGTTTGGATTGATCGATCCCCGAATGCCCTAGCTATCAATTTCCTGAAAACTATACAGGGAAGCTGTTGAATATTTTGTAACTAATTATACTGGGTGCTGTTGCTGCCATAGGCAGCACAGCGCCCAGTCAAATTAGTTTCAAAATATTCAACAGAATATGTATTAAATAGTAAAAGCAAACAATTTGTACAACAGCCCATAGACCGTCATCAAATATGCGTTCGTGACGTACTTATCGACGTCATTCATGACGTCGTTCATTATGATGTCATTGTACACGCCACGCAGTTCATTATGACGTCATACGATGGCTGGGTACTGTGGAAAGGTGAATTCCAACTAGGAGGGCCTTTCTTCAAAATTGTTTCTTTACTCCAATCTCTGCACTGTACAGTCGTGTTCATTCAATGATTTCTCCTCTTTTTATGCACTTGAAACCTATCAGGCAAAGTGTCTTCTTGAGTGTAGCTATTTACTCTGCATATAGCATACTCAACACTCAAAAATACATTTTGTTTGAAAGATCTTAACTACATAAAACGCAGGATGTCCCAGGCTCCAGTTTTCGTCCTTCATTCAGGCTCATCTTTGGAGAAGATATATTTCCTACATATAGTAATGTCAGATACACTCTTCTAACCGAATATGTATTTAATTTGTAGCGCGGATCGACCGGTCAGGTACGAACCATCCCAGTCTATCTGAGTACGGAACGGCCGAATCTGGAACGTTCCATGCTCGCCCACCCCTGAGTTGAACAATACGCATGTATAGCCAAATAAGCGAGGTTCAGAGTCCGTGAGATGGCCGGTTGCGCATGCGCGGCCGTGAGTGATAGGCTACATACGCACGTTAGCATGTGGAGAGAGTGGCATCTTATGAATATTTCGCGCCCGTGTCAGTAATTTCTTAGATACAGGCCATCCTCGCTTTTGTTGGTAAGAATCGTTATCAGAAATGGCTGAGAATAATAAGAATATTCATCCAATATTTTGCGCTCCCATCTGAAACACACATCGCCATAGCGCACGTGCTTGGTAGGGTGAATGCGAGCAGATCACGTGGTCAGCATCCATACCTTGTATATGATGCGCACGCTGATTGGTCGAGACGTACTGGCGTGCCGTCATCATTCAGTATAAAAGGAGCTCCAAAATCCCAATCGACAGACAGTTGGTGGTGTGTCTGCCAGAGATAAAGACGTGTATTACTGCTTACTTTTAGCCCTGGTGGACCATAACCCACAACTCGGTTTTGAGCTCACGTCTCTGGAGCACATGCACCGCACCGCAAGTTAGGTTTTTGGAATCTCCCAGAAGATATCACCATGGGGAAAAATCTAAATTAAAAGAAGGTTCCCCATATCCAACAAACCTCAGAGGAACCTTCTCTGCAGTGCGTCCTTTTGGCTGTGATGTAACATCCCAATCAGTATGTAGAACGTGTGGCGTTCGGTGATATCCCGCCAAATGTGGTAGATTGAACTTTGCACATGTCTAGTGCTCTCAATTAATGTTTTAGACCGCAGTCCGGATAAGGACATTGCTTTATGCACCGCACGAGCTATGCGATGTGTATCATCTTGTGTCTCAAGAGATGTATCATGTATCAACATAACTTTCACCATAGACCTTAAGTAATCGTAAGGGCATGTATCAACATAGCTTTCACCATAGACCTTAAGTAATCATAAAGGCATCTGTAATCCGCATCAGTACAGAACTTCTCACAAAGCACCGCCTAATCACAAATTTATAATTGGTGCATGACTATCTACTAGCCATCCAATGTGAGTTCTTCTTCACAGTTCCTGAGTATGAGCCGCATCAATTAGATTGTCTGTGGCTAACTACCAAGCAGTGACTACAGAATCATGCCAGTTCACGCTGCACACCCGCGATGCTTCAACACCGGGGACGTTTTAGGACATTTTTTGTACCGATGATTAATAGGTACGCCGCAATTTTATTATTTGACTGTTTTTTCAGTAGGTACAAATTACTTTTAGGTACCGCAAGGTCGGATGTGACCTTCATTATATTTTACTGTATATATTTATTTTATTTAGTGCTGATGACTACCAGGCACCGGAAGGTCGGATTTGACCTTGTTGTTTGACTGTATAGTATAGTTATGTAATATGGCAGTTGCCACCCAGGTTAAATACTTTTTGTTTAGTTACTTATTTATATTCTACAAAAATGCTTTGACCACACTTCACTTAGGTTACACTATGCACCAATAACAAACACACCTCCTTGTTTCTCCCCAACAGCAACAATTTTTCACAGAGGTCGCTGTTCATGTTTTTACTATCAAACATGCCATGCGGCCGCTAAACCTAAATATGATATGGTAGGATAGTTTTGAAAGTAGCTATGGACGACTACGCCAAAGGAGACCTGTGTGTGTAAAGCCTCCTTTCTGAGTGCTGCTGTAGCTCACCGGGGTGGGGGTGGGGGTGGTATGTGCTGGTCCGTTATATTGCTCCACTCCATTGCATCACAGGATGCACGGGAGGGCTGGTTAGCTACAGTTCTCGGGGTTACGGATCCCGTTTCCCGACTCTCAGGAAGGTACAAAGACCGGCTTCTGGAGCCAGTGGAATGATCACGTTCCAGTGGGGCCATGCGACCATTGCCGCCGAGATTGAACCTCTCGGTCTAATCCCAACTGTTAGTGTCACCGCTATGATGGCCCCTAAACTAGATTAAAAGTCTGGACACGATAATAATATATTAAAAGAATAGCAACCATGCAAAAGATGGTACTCGTTTGCTAGTGAATGAGTAAAAATAATACAGTACATAGAACCAACTGGTGTTCTTTCTACGTGAGCTCGCCCAAGGTACCTCACAGATTCTTAAATCCGCAGAGGTATCCCCGCAAGGGAGCATCCCAACGAGGCGACTTGAATAGTTTAATATAAACCAATTATACCCCTAACACACACAAAATATTATTGTTGCAAGAGGAAAGTGTCTCGCGTGGGCCTCCATCACAGGAAAATGCCTTCAATGCCGAAGCGGAGGAAAAGAGCTGGCAAAAAGGGCCACTCTTTTGTTAAAACAAAAAGCTAAGTGTAGTGGTCAATCCTAGTGAAACTATAATCAGTGTGATGCACGCTTGTTTGCGTGAAGGCGGGGCCGATGATTTCCAAAGAATTCACACGTCACCGTCTTATGTAGGTCCAAAGATACTGCATTGGTAGTTGCCACTTTATTTATGCGGGTCTCCTGCTAAAGTCTAACCTACCCTTTAGTTGTTAGATATGTTTCCAAGCTTTAGCCGCAAGTGACAGGGATTCCTACCTATCTAGTGACACATACGTCTACCTGGCGAAGATGCCCAGCTCACCGAAGGTCGCCCCGCATAGCATCTTCCTCAGAAAGACAGTGTGCATACATGTTATGGAGCGACAGCTCCCGAATCATATAACGATCCAGTCACCATTGCACCATAACCACATATAACATCATTAGGACAATTTACAGTTCACATAAGCAATTGAGAAAGCACAATAGTATTTTTGATGGGGAGTAAGGGACAGATATCCATCGCTAGTGACCTTCCCTTGAGGGCGTGGTGGGTTCTAAGACCGCACCCAGTCACCATATTGAGTTGGATGGAGATCTGTGTCTCGTCTATCACTCGTGTGTTACGGAATTACCATTTCACCTGTCATTAGGGTTAAGTTCCAGTATTCCCAGAGATGCACTGCAGGTCAGTGTTACATAATCTAATTTCTTTTCGCAGTGCTTCTTACATTGGCGGGGGTATCTAAACAAACTGGTATCTGAAGATACTGTGGGAGTGTATGTTAAATCGACACTTTAGTTATTACCGCTTGGAAACCCAAATAGTTTCCCAGAGTCGGATCCTGCCAACGGGTCGATTGGGAGTCCAGACAATTATTAAGCCTTGCAGCTGGAGGCGCATAGAAAGAGACAATCACTCGATATTAATAAGAGGCCCTAAGATAATTGGCTAATTTATACAATCTAGCCAGTGTGCGGGGTTACATATCCGCCACAGCCAGAAAACAGGCATGAACAATGCGTCTCTTATGGAGAGATTGTCCCTAACTACTTTAAACCTATCCCATCGAGCTAGAATAGCCAGTCACATTTCAGGTTCGAGCATGGGGAGCATGATCAGTGACCTCAGTGTAAAATTTTTGCCGGGGGGGGGGGGGGTGGAATAGTGATGCGGATATAATGTTGCTGTATAGTATTGCCTAGCGTACTGCATCCCAGAGCTTTTTTACATAAACAAAACAAAATAACTAGGCTGGCTACTTGCCATAAACATAACTAACTAGTACCGTGCTAACAGTATATCAGGTCATAGGACCTTACGGTACTCGTTAGTTGTAATCACACAGAAATGAAGATAATATATACAGATGAAACAGAAAATATAAAAATGTGGTCGTTAATACAGGGAAGGCACCTATTAGTCATCAGTACCTATCAGTACAATAGTATACTTGATTAGCTATTGGTAATCTGTACAGTTCATAAATCACGGGAATTGATACTCTACAGCTCCAGTTGAGTAGCGAAAGGTGGCACAATTCCGAGGTTGCTGGGAAGATTTCCGCAGGCAGGCTGTTGATGTGGCTCACTCTCAAGACGTTGAAGGAGAACAGTTATGGAAAGATGTCCATTAGAATTACATCAGGCCCGCAATGGCCATCCGCAGAGAAGCTCCTCTGTAAGTGTTCCGGAAAGAGAGTTCTTCTATTTAATTAATTTGCCCTCGAATGGCCATCCGAGAGCTTGCAAAAACTTAATCGCGGATGTTCAAGGCTGCTCACCAGCGCAGGAGATCTGAATTCCGCACGAAGGGCACTGCTGTGGTGTAGGTCCACAGTCAGTTAGCAGTTGTCCCACGTCTAGCACTATGCTGGTCCAGCAACCTTGCTGTCGTGTTGGCTTCCGCGCCGAAGTGATTTTTGGCTCCTTTTATACTACTTGTGACGTCAGAGGCAGGACGCTCAAGCCAATCAGCGGGCGAGAAGTAGCCAATCAGCGTGCAGCTAGAAAGGGTGACGTGGCGATCACGTGATCAGCGCATTCCCATTCATTTAATACATACACGCTCTGACACGCGCATGTGTGCTACACGTTCTTACGGACTTTAACGAAACCTCTCTCATACTATCCCACCCAAGGGGTGTGCTTGGAACGCACCCGGAGCAGTTGTTCCATACCTTAGCTGGGATGGTTCGTACCCATCCGGTCGATCCATGATCAAGATTTACCTCGTTAAATGCAGGAGGTGGCCTCTGGGAGAATCCAGACAGTCA
The DNA here is from genome assembly GCA_034401795.1 of Chaetoderma sp. LZ-2023a. NCBI lineage: Eukaryota > Metazoa > Mollusca > Caudofoveata > Chaetodermatida > Chaetodermatidae > Chaetoderma > Chaetoderma sp. LZ-2023a. The sequence continues at coordinate 55,722,829 of CM067371.1, read as the reverse complement.
ATGAGGAACCCCGAACTCTACAGTCAAGGTCGCTGTCCCCACTGGCACTAGACCCCCGTTCTATGGCCCTGGGTGTGTATTGCATGCTGAAATTGAATGTTTATTCGTAGGTCTGGTCTAGTACTATGATCATGTTAGTATAATGTTGAGGTTTTGAGGAGCATGAGCTTTGCTGGCTAAGCCTATGTATAAAACAAAACAAATCTATGCAGATGATATTCTGTCGCCAATAACATTAAGATGATGTGTAAACAGATTAAACGAAACAGAACAGCGAACGTTAGTTAGTTGGTATTGTATTATGTAGGATATTGTGGAATCCAGTGGTCTGTAAGCAGCCTCACTGTTGGAGACTGTTGCTTTACAGTCTTACGAAAGACCTACACTCTTTTCGTGGCTATATTCGACACACCAGATCAGGTACACCGTATCGATGACCCTATGGTCTGAGAGTTGAAGATGTTGGAGGTAGGCCGACGCACGAGGATACCAGAGTACTGCGGACCACACTTAAATTCAGGGTAGGATTATCCACTCGGTTTATTAGGGCTACAGCCTAGTGTCTTGCGTTTAATGGGGGGCCTCACACTTTAAACCAAAATATATTTAAGATGTTTTCTATAGACTAAGTAACGCAATGAAGAGACTCGGTACCATCTACACTACAGTAATACAGTAATCTTGAGTAAAGTTCATTTGCAGTTCAAGAGAAGAATAACCGAGCCAGTCATTCCAGTTGTAAACTTTCAAAAAAATATTCTGTTCTTGGTCTTCAAAAGACATGAATCTCATTGTCCCTTTAATACCACTTTGATAGTCAAAAGAATTCTACAGTGGTGCTATGGAGTCTAAATACTTCTGTGATGTAATATAGTTTCAATATGTCTTGTACAAAACCATCTTAGGAAATCTCCTATGAAGATCGATTACTTCACCAGATCATGTCAAAGTGGCTTCAAACGTGGACGCAGCTGCGCAGACATTGTATGGGCTCAACGCATACTTGTGTTTGGTAGTCATGTCCAAACACTGGGACTTCCACAAAATGGGCATTGACATGTCATGAACCTTCGACACAATTAAACGCTCAAAGATCCTACTACGCCAGAAGTACGTAGAGTTTGAGACATCAATCGGCTCCCCACAGGGAGATGATCCATCTCCGGTGCTCTTCACCTGCTACCTTGCTGCCGCATTGGAATCTGGGCGGGAAGGTTCCACAAGACCAAACCCCCCCACCCACCCCCCGCCACCCACCGACCCCCAGTGTCAATACTGGGCATGCCGCTAGAGATGGAACATGCCGACGATGTGGACTTCATAGACGAGGAAAAGAAACCCCTTGACGAACTTCTCCCAATAGCTGCAAGCAAACTAAAAATTGAGAATCTCTTTATGAATGAATCCAAAACAGAGTTCACCCACATATACCTATCGACAAAGCATGAAACTATAGAAAATGACGGCCCACTTCGTGGCGGCGAACCATGGAAGAAGAGTAAAATCCTGGGCTCACTGCTTTGCAGTACTGGGACATTTCTGCACGCTGCGTCATGGGGAACATAGCTTTCCAGTCCTTCTGGAATCTATGGATTCGTAGATCAAAGATGCCCTTGATAAAGAGGCTACGTTTATACAATGCAACCTGCGTATCCTTGATGCTGTATAACTGTAACAGCTGGGCAGCTCCAAAGGCAGCTCTAGACAAACTCGACGCCTGTCACCGCAAACACCTACGCACCATCACTGGACACCGATGGCCAGACAGCATAATTTCCAACGATGCGCTATACAAGATGTGTAATACGTCGCCGCTGTCTGTAAAAGTCGCCCAACAAAGATGGTCCATGTGTGGCCATGTGCTAAGGATGCGAGAAGAGACACCAGCACAGAGAGCCTTGGAATTCGCCCTACACTGAGCCAGCAAATACAAAGCCAGGAGAGGACGTCATTGCATAAATCTGCTAAACGTGCTACGAGGTGGCCTCAAGAAACCAGGACTCGGTACACTCAAGTCAAGAATGGCCCTGAGGAAGCTAAGGATTTGGGCTGAGGACAAGATAAGCTGGTACCCGACTCCAATTGCTCATAGTCACAATATTCATAGCCTGAGCCAGAGAATCGCCAGCGAGGGAATGAGGAGTCGGGTATCAGCCTAAGGACAAGACACAGTGGCCAAATGCGAAGAAGTACTGATTGTAGCTGTAGGATGTTTCTACTACTACAGCCGCAGAATACAGTAATCATACATGTTTGCAATTGGTTCTAATACAGTTTTCCTGCTGAATACGACAGCGCCAATATGAATGTGTGTGCCAACTCTTGTGATGATAAAGCGGGCGGGCGGGTTTCAATCCCCACACCTGTCTCTTTTCTAGGATAATGACAGGTGAAACTTGAAAGGGAGGTAATACGGTTCTATTTATTGTGCCACCACAATTTATCCGAAAATGTAGGTGTATGAGACACAGGTGATGTGATATCTAGCCTAATTATGAAGCAGGGTAGATTTTTCTGCATATTGCAGTATCCGTGAAAGTTCTCTACCTTCTGGATAAACACAATTTATATTTAATGAAATTAATAAAGCAGACACCCATTTTGTGCTCAGGGTTGCGCAGCTATAGTCGACTATTCGGAGGATTTAAATCAGTGATACCTATGTCTCGCTTTTTTATATGCGAATTAAATGTCTCGCCTGTAAAAAGGCAATATTTGCAATTCCTTTTTAAGGAATTTAATACATCAAACTATGATATTTCAGGCAGGTGACAGGAAGATATACATTACAGCCCCATCACCACGCCTCAGAAATGCATTTTTATCCCATGCGTATCTGACTCCGGCATGCCTCGTTTTTGTTATAGATTCCTAGTAAGATTGAGAGAAGACAATGGAACGTTCCAGTTTATCCATCCGTCATATGACGAGACGTGTAGAAAGACGTCATAATTAATGACGTCACGAATGACGTAATTACGTGTGTCACGAACGCATAATTGACATTTCCAGTCTATTCAGCCATCATATGACATCATAATCAAATTGATTTCAAAATATTCAACAGCTTGCGTATATGGTTTTCTGGAAATAGCAGGGCGTTCAGGAATCGATCGATCTCAACACGAGCGAGGTGTGGGTGGAGGTTAGCGAGAGATGGGCGGGGCATAGCTAAAACCGGAAAGGTCCATTGTTCTTTTTCTTTTTCCCTTACAGACCAAGAGTTCATCGGGTGCTATAACGATTTAGTAATATCGAATTATCCGGCGATGTATGCCTCTGCATTAGCCTATTCACTATATCGTTTCATCTTTTCTTATCTTAACGTCCCTTCATTTTTTACATGTTTTTATTTGATTCATATTATCGCATCTGTTCTTCTATTTGTTCAGCTGTTGTTATCGATTCTTCTTCGATAACACTTCTCAGATGTTAATTTTTGGTTTACCCGATGTGTCAGTATACCATATCATTGAGATTGCATCGACTCAGTATAATTATCAGTGCAGTGTTCCCAAAATGTTCAGTGTTCAATCCAATATGTGCAGTGATCATGGTGATTTTGTGCTGTTATAAACGGATTCTAAAGCAATGATAAACCGTGTCCAAATATATTACCACATCGCTATGCTATCTCTGGCTCTAAGTGCTGACTTCACAAATCTGAATGGAGCAGGTCCGTTACGAAAATCGAAGTCTACCACGAATCTGTGTGAACTGCGTGTATTTGATGAAGGTACACTGTACTAAACATTCTGTTGAATATTTTGAGACTAATTTGATTGGGAGCTGCTGCCATAGGCAACACCCACATCCATATGAGTAGCAGGATAGAAAATTCGGGGGAAAAAATGTTCACAGCCAACTAATTGTCCACATTTACTTCGAAAAGTGCAAGTTCCTCTGGAAGCGTCTAGATTTCAAGAGATCTTCGGGTATGACATCCCCCCCCCACCCCCGACCCAATGTACAGTGATCGACACACTCTATATATTCTTACAATGAGTGTGGATTTCCGCTTACTGTTACAATGGACCTTTCCAAGTTTATCTTGATGTCATATGACATCATAATCAACTACGTGATGTGTATGATCACGTCATAATCATGACTTCATGAACGACTTGATATATCCCGTCTCCTACGCTTAATAGTCCGACACGTTGTATGAATTGTATGTCTTTACCATTTCCTTACCTGTATAGTTTTTTGGAAAATGATAGTCAGGGCATTCAGGGTTCGATCGATCCCAACACGTCGAAGTGTGGGTGGAGCTTATCTCGAGGTGGGCGAGGCATAGCTAAAACTGGAAAGGTCCATTGTCTCTGGTAACATAGATATTATCAATAGGAGTGCATGAATAAAACTACAAGCGTCGTGCATACTGACGCATCTTCTCTTATTACTAAATACAGTATTTGCTAGTAGGCGCCATACTACTAGTCACATTATTACAAATATACATCAGATTTATCCGTCGATCGATCATACTATTCAGAATCAGAGAAGAGAGAAATCACTTATAATAAACTCATAGCAGCAACCTTGAGGAATGGGGTATCATACCGAATCTAATGTCACATTGTACAACTTGGAGACGGACTGGCGATATTTACCATCAGCTTTCAGCACACATAGTTCTATCCCAGATGTGTTCATTCATGAACTAGCGGTTATATGGATGGTGACTGGTATGGTGTCCAACGGATTTCTTTTTTATTATATAGTTGTATCAAAGAAGTACAGATCTCCTGTATTTATGCGTGTGTTATTTCTTGCAATAACTGACTTTGGTGTGTGCTTGTCTCTAGCATGTTTGGCTGGGTTTGTATGGCACACCTATTTTCATGCCCAAACATACATGGATAGTATGTAAACTGGTATATTACACGCTTGCTGCATTCGGTTCCGCCAGTCCTTATTATTTAATGTTATTTGCGGGTATACGTTTTTACCAACTTTGTTTTCCTCTTAAAGCAGGGGCGCGTGTGACCAGTAGCTTTGTACGAAGATGGTGTCTCTTTATAATGCGTGTAGAGGTATTGGCTTGGTGTCCATTCCTGTTCTCTTATGACCTAATAGATGTGAATTATGATGGCAGAAGGTCGGTTCTTTGCACATAGACTGGGAATATAGGGACGCTTATATACACCGCATTCTTGGTCGTCAACACATGCATTTCAGCAATAGCAATTCTCCTGCTTCATCTTGTGAAATACAATGACGTTGCTCGAACAAAACACTCAGTCGAAAGTCAACAGGAGCGGGGAAAACACCGACGTTCGGGCATTGATGATTGTTATTCTCTTGTTTTATATTTGCTGGTTTCCCATGAATATCTATGGGATCGTTTTCAAACATTTGCCAAATCATGGCAACTTTCAAGACAAAGTGAGTTTACTGTTATTGTATTTCAATGCTAGTAACAATACATTAAACCCGTTGGTTTATTGCCTGGCTGCTAATTCTGTGAGAAGTGACATAGCTCGCCTGTTATGTAAAAAAAGAAAATAATCTATCACTCGCATTTTTTCAAAGAACTATGCCAAAGACAGAATCCGTTTTCATAACGAGTTGAAAGGAGATATTGACTATCTAGCAAATATTGACATGCTCCAATGGAGAAATTCTGTTCTAGCTATGCCCAGCCCATCTGTAGCATCGCTTCATCCACGCTTTAACCGTGTTGAGATCGATCGATCCCTGCATTCTATGAATCTCAATTCCCATAAAAATATACAGATAAGCTGTTGAATATTTTGAAACTAATTTAACTGGGTGTTGTGGTAGCAACAGCGCCCAGTTAAATTAGTTTCAAAATATTCAACGGAATTAATGTTTATTAAATAGTACCAACTCTTAGTCTATCATCAATTAAGTCAAGCTAAGTAAATTATCTACGTCATTCCTAGTGCAATTGATTATGACGTCAGCCTGCACCTCATGTAGTTGACTATGACGTCATAGGATTGATGGGTAAACTGGTAAGGTTCGTTGCAACGTTCGTATTGTCCCTACAGCAATCTTTCTGTAACAAACTTACCAGGCTATTTTATTCAGTTCCATTTTCCTGGCTAGGGGAGGTTACCTTTTTAAAATAATAATCGTCTAAAGCAGTGATACAAATAATAGCAACACGTCATCAACAGTTAAAATGTCCCTTATGTCTAGACATTGCCCTAACATGTCTCTTATTATGCGTGTGTGTCTTTTGTTAGTAGTTTGGGAGTCAGAGCCTGAGAAGGGCATACAAATCGAAATTGTTGATACGCACCCACCCCGACCGACCACGATGTTGTTGATTTTTCTTTTCATTTCTGTAACAGAAGAGAATGTCTTGATTTTCCCTTTATGCATGAAATCATAGAATCATATGGTTCCTTTGTTCAGCCTTTCCTCGACGAATTCCATCTTAGCCTCTTTGGAAAGTACTGAGGCTGAAGTCAAGTCCTTTGACATATTCACTGGAGCTACAACACATGTTGCTTTGTTACACAGCTTTCGTGGCTGCTCTTTCCCAAAGGGATTGATCATCTGTCTGTTCACGTTAATGATAATATGTTGAACATCTTTTTCATCGCATTTTCTGCGTTTTGAACCAAAGTCATTGTGTTTGTGTGCATCATACTTGTCACTGTTCTCATGCAATCCAGTCGGTCCATTATTAGCTGCTGCAGCTGAGGCCATCTCGCGTGCTGTAAGGAATAGATAAGGTGGAGGATAGTTTCTGGATGATTACTGATGCCAATGAACAACCCCCGCCACACACGCACGCACGCACGCACGCACGCACGCACGCACGCACGCACGCACGCACGCACGCACGCACGCTCGCTCGCTCGCTCGCTCGCTCGCACGCACGCACGCACGCACGTCCACACTTGGTTGACCATTTGACCAGACAAATTAATGTGATGGTTTCCGTCAGAAAACTGTTGATGGACACGTGAGGCCGCATGTATTGCTACATAATTGCTACATAATTGAATGTGTCTGTAGGGAGGAAATAGAAGGAGATGCCAAAGGAGGCTTCTAAATGGCATCTTTTTCAGCCGTATTAAAGTCAAGTAACGAACTGATCATATCAATCTCGTTGTCATAGAAAGAAAATCTACTTGGCTCTCCTTTTCCGCCGGTGCAAAATTCATATGCTACTTCTAGAAGTGGTCACAGTTTGCAGTCAGGTTATGGGCAGCTTCGTGTATGCAATCTGGTCAGCATAACAATTTCTGCAAAAGATCTCAATCTCAGTTTCTAACCATTGACCAAGGCCTGTCATCTCAACATCATGGGCGCTTCCATTACAAGTTTGTATGTCCTAATCCCTCTGTTACAAGATTTACGCTTCATAAGTTGAGATCTACTGTTGTACTGCAATAGGTCTCTGATTCTTAAGACCACTGCATTGGTACATCTTTTCAATGGCGGCAAGGAATGTGGGCACTATATGGAGACGACGTAGTCTCAATACACCATTGGGAAAACTGTTCTTGATACCGCCACTAGACTTCCTTTGCCTTGCAGTGTATGACTTCAACTGTATTCCTCTGTTCCAACTATATTGATATACAATATGAACAGCGGAATATAACCTATGTGATTCTACGATCAATGAACTGTATCCAATGTTTGTCATAGGCTGTGCTTTCTCCATACAGATTGCATTAAATGCTGTCCATCCTGTTACTGGCCGAATATCCCTGGCATCATGGGTAATCTGGAACAACGTTAGTAGACAGAGGCGGCATATCATCCAGGTGGCATCTAGATTTCTGGAGGCTTGCAGTTTCAAATTACCAATCAGAAGAAACCTGTCCATGTAAACCCTAAGGTGTAGGTGATTGTTTGTACCCGAGATGCTTCATGTAATGATCTCTGATGCAGACCTATGGATGGCAGGTGTGTTGCGAATTGCAATTTCCAATTTATCAATACATAATATGATGTTATAATGTACTATGTGATGCCTAGGATGACGTCATAATCATTACGTCATGAATGACTCGATTCAGTCCGTCTTGAACACTTAATATTCCGACACTGTGTACGAATTGTTTGTCTTTAATATTTAGTAAACACCCTGCTTAATATTTTGGAACTAATTTGACTGGCCGCTGTTGCTACCATAGGCACCAACAACACCCAGTCATTAGTTTCATAAGATTCAACAGCTTACCTGCATAGTTTTGTGGAAATTGACAGTCACGGAGTTCAGGGATCGACCGATCCCAACACGAGCGAGGTGTGGGTGGAGCTAGAGTTGGGCGGGGAATAGCTAAAACAGGAAAGGTCCATTGCCCCGGTACTAGCTGTTTATCAGGCCTTCTTTGATACAGCATACGTGTTGATGCGGGTGCTGTCTCTTTGCCATACATATACCTTTCTTCTAGGTGATTGTTATCTGCACCTACTTGAGTGAAACTGTCAGATGTGATGTTTAATGACATCACAGGTCCATCATACATATCTGCTTTCTCAAGCTGAGCATTGGCGACTGATGTGTCAATTTGTTTCAGGTCATCGTAACTGCTATAATGAGCAAACTTGCTTGCTACCAGTCATGTTTCGTATTGGTGGTGCTAATCCAGTGTGCATAGGAATGTGTGTATAGTATTCTAGCCAATGAATGAATCCAGTTTTAGCTATGCCCCACCCACCTTTATCTAAGGCCCACCCACACATTGCGCTGTGTTGGGATCTATCGCTCCCTGATCTGCCTGACTATCAATATTCAGAAAACTATATAGGTAAGCTGTGGAACATTTTGAAACTAATTTAGTTGGGTGCTGTGGCAGCACCAGCGCCTAGTTAAATTAATTTCAAAATATTCAACAGAATGTTTATTCAATAGTAGACATGCAACTGGTACATCAACGCTTAGCCCGTCATCAGTCAAGCGTTTGCAACGAACCTATCTACGTCACTTATGACGTAGTTACTTATGACGTCATCCTACAGGTCCCGTAGTTGATTATGACGTCATATGCTCGATGGATAAACTGGATTCCTCCATTGAGAGAATGTTGCAGTGTAATATCACTGTTTCTTTTGTGTCAGGTGGGCGTTGTTGGACCCATTAATGTTAGGGGTCGTCATCCCATTAATATTTTTGCTTATAAATGTGTTCGCTATATAAGTAAACTGATATCGTAAATCTGATATATAATTTCCAAATGTTTTACTGTCGTTGTAGGGTACCGTTTTTAAAACCGCCGTAACCTCAAAAACACTTGTAATCACAAGAGGTCATATTTTAAGAAAATATATGGTGACTAATATTGGCCGGTTGGGGTGGTCCTGGGGGACGGGCCAACGTTGTTTTCACGACACGGGCTCCCAGATGAAAAATATTCCTCGGCCCACCTCTGAATCCCAGCCAATCACACGTGGTTAAACCGCTGACTTATTAAAGGGAAGTAACTAATTCTAAGCAACAATAGATTAATGTACAGATTGATTTCTTTGTTTGCTACTATAAGACAGTAATCACAAATTTATCATTTGATTATTTTATATGCGCAGTAGGCAGCGACAGTCAGTAATTGACTGCTGATTCGAACAGCGGACAAGCGGTAACCGTTGGAGTCTGAAACATAACTCTAAGAGATTGACTCAATTTCAATTTTCTTTATTTCATAAACTTGTTTTGAAGTATACTAATACAACAATAAACAGTAATTTTACTAATTAAATTATAATCATTATAATTGTTTTATTATTATTATTATTATTATTATTATTTAATATCAATGACCCCACGTGCGTATGTGTCTGTATGTCTGTCAGTGTGTGTGGAGATAGATCTAAATGAAACGGCTCATCCTATTGGGCCCAAATTTTAGCACAACAAAGGATTGCACCGTGAAAGAGGATTTCAAGACTTCGGGCGTTAACCCGTTAACACTTATATCAGCCAAAAACGGTATCTGCAGTGGTCTTGCGAAATGTTCATTTGCAGACCAAAAGAAGAGTATTTTTGAAAATTTACCACTGAAATGACTGGCTCGATAATCGAGCCAGTCATTCCAGTGATAAACTTTCAAAAATAGTCTTCTCTTGGTCGGTAAATGGATATTGTCTATGAGAAAATTAAACTTTTCTTGAAAACATTTAAGGGTTAAAGGTTTAAAACAGAATCGGGATCGGCGCTGGATCTACGGATATCTTTGAAACTATTGGTCCAATGGATGAATCAGTTTTTGCTATGCCCCATATTTATAGTAGGGGAGTCAGGGTTGAAAAAAATCACTTTTCACCTATCGGAAAGTAATAGTTTATATCTGTGTTTTTTCCTCTTCCTCTTAGCATACGTTTTTGGAAAATGCCTGTTAGCAAGAATATCCGTCTGGCAAATTCGAGATTTTGCCAATTAACTACGTTATTGACAACCGCATTTTTGCATTGTGACAGAATATGTATTTTAGTGGAAATAAAGTAAGAATCTCAACAGCAACTCCGATTTTGGCCATGAAACAGATAGAGGGGCATACATTACATAAGTACAAGCACTTTCAAGACAATCGTCCGTTTTATTCTTTCGAAATTGGAATTTATTTCAAATAATTGTGAAACTTTGCACTTTTTTTGCTATAAGCAGAATTACTAAATAATGAACCATTGGCGAGCTGTTACACTCACAAGGACTACACGTTCCAAATAACAACGCACACCTTTTCCCTTCGTTTTAAGATATAATATACCTATATGGCCTATGCCTCAAAGATGAAAAGTTATTAGAAATTGAGTACCCCTACCCCTATGCAACTAGATTTAAAACAGGCCATTTCACAAGTTTCAAACTAGTATTTTATAGATTGCAAACACATCTCAAATTTTAGATTATCACACTTTACCATTAAAACGCAAAATTACCATTGTCCATATATGCACACACAGCAGTTAAGAATTAAATAAAGTACTCATCCAGAAAAATAGGCATAGATGCAGACAGTCCTGACAGAGAAACAAGGTAGTCTTAGATCATGTGGAGGACAAAGAAATTGCAGTATTATGAGAACAGATCATCTTGTATGTACCTCTCTTTAGCGACCACTTCATGGGCCATTATAAGTGTTTGCTGAAGACATCTGTTCACTTAATATGGCTATTGATGCAGTTAATAACTTTTGTGACTACATGCTCGTTGTTCTTAAAGATGGGTTGTCTTACGACCATCCGCCTTTAAGAACCACCATTTTAATTGTCCCAAAAGCAGATGTTTCTGCGAATTACCAGATCTTTCTGATTCAATGTTGCCTAGAACAATGGTTTCCGCATCGATATATGCATCCGAGTATTTGGCTGTTGTATGGAGTGTCGAGGTGAACTCATCCCAATTTTCTTGCAGCTTTATATCCTCCATAAATCTTAGCAGATTATTCACTTTTTCTTCACCTGGATCATTTGCAAACTCTGCCAATGGTGAAGGTAGACCACTTGCTATTTCGATATCACCTTTCTCCACCATCCACTGTTCAAATGCTTCCTATTTCAATGAAAACATTGCTTCAGCTGCAAAAGAATGACACCGAACCATCTTATAATAACCAGCCAGTACTTTATTTGCTGTTCCCTTCTTGCATAACTCAGCCTTCTTCGTTACATATACAAATCCACTACCAGTCATCATTTTGCCGAGGGCACCCATGTAGTTCAATAGAATGTGGAATCCACCTAACCGCTTTACAATAGAACCATATTTATCTGGGAATTGTACTGCCAGACCTTTGACAATGTCATGTATCGCTTGATCTTCTGAAACAACAACATCTTCTCGGTTCAGTGTTTCTGCTACCTTGAAGAAATAATCCAGTGATGCTTGAACAGCCCCTGGTTTGGTTGGAGATTCTGGGAATAGTGGTCCATATCTTATCGTTGTTGACTCTTCTACATTGTACTTCTTTTTCTGAAACTTTGTCGATGTTGGACTTATGTTCAGATCATCGGTTGGCATAAGGTTTGTTGGTATCATTCAAGACAGCATCCAAACTATGTTTGTGTCATTCAGCTTATACTCATTATCTTCTGTGTCAGGTAAATTTGTATCAGTCAAAAGCCGTGTTTGTCTTTTGTCTTTCAGACTTAAATGCATGGGCCCCATCTACAGTGAATAGACTTGGAGCTTTTCCTGTTGTTTTCCTACTTTTTTCGAAACTTTTTGGCAAAGAGATCTGTTTCTGTTTTGCATTTGTGTCTTGGTTATATTGGTATAGAATGTGTGTAGTACCATGCAAGGTTGTTCCGTCTTTAGTATTTTCATGAAAATCTAAATTGTCAAAAGCAAATTGTGTAAACAAACCTGGCAGCATATTTTCTGGTATGAATACACCCATTTACTTCAGTATTATCATTTACCTGTTCTGCTGCATGAGGTATATACCGCTGCGCATCTGTCAAACCATCTTAAGTAGCTTTAAATAGCATTAACGGTGACCAATAAAGCGTGTGGTCATTTAGTATGTTATTCACTATAGTGGGCTTGATTAACTGACGTTGTAACGTTTTTCTTGGTAATTTTGAAATGACCAGCCTTATAACCACATGTCTTATAGAACCACCACTATGTGGTCCCACACCGAGGTAAACACTATAGACCATCTGCACAAGACCACTGAATACAAACGTACTTCTTTTTACTGTACAAATAGTATAATGACGTAAATTTGCTAAAACTATAATTCGATAAAATCACGAGGTGACAGCTCCAATTTTAATTGGTGTGACAAGATGGGGGTAGGGGTAATTGGGGATCTATATCTCTGCAATGCTTCGGCCAATTACATTAAGCAATTTCTTAAAGGTTAGGGCATATATATGGTACTATTTTGGTAAATTATTATACAGAATAATTGAAAAGAGTATTTTGGGCATATTTTATAACCATGCCTACAACAAAAAACGGGGGAAAATCAAACTTTCAAGAGTGAAAATACATTTTTCCAGGAAATAATGAACATATCACTTCAATACTTTCACAAAACATGTTGTGTCATGTAATCTTCAATATTAAATGCTGATATGCTATATTCATTAGCGTTGACATTCAAAATTTAATCCGTGGGTCCCCAATGGCAATCTCAAACAGAAATATGGGTGTGACCCTTAATATAGCAATATCTCATTTTTTCAATCCAGATATTCTTGCTAACAAGTATTTTCATAAAAGTAACATACATGAGATTTACAAAATCATTAGCTATCAACTATTAATTTCCAATAGGCAAACTCCTTAAATAATGGCTTTTTAGCATGTTGGCTCCCCTACTATTAGCTAAGCTTCACGCCCACTTCGCCCGTGTTGGGATCAATCGATCCATAAACTCACTGATTATCAATTCTCAGAAAACAATTCAGGTAAGCTGTTGAATATTTTGAAACCAATTTGGCTATGGCTGCAACAGCAGTCAGTCAGATTAGTTTCAAAATGTTCAACAACATGTTTATCAAATAGTAAAGCCATACTATTCGTACAACAACGCTTAATCCGGCATCGATTAAGCGTTTATAAGGAACTTATTTACGTGATTCATGACGTAATTGATTATGACGTCATTCTACACGCCGCATGTTTGATTATGATGTCATATGATTGATGGATAAACTGGAATCCTCCTATTTGTCTTAAACTTTACTATAAGAAATGATGTGACGGTACACTCCGATTCCACAATTTTGCTCGCGATCTGAAAAGGAAAATAATAAAACCCCGCTTGTGACAACAGCGCATTAAAGCGCTCAAAATACTATTTATTTTAATTAACCATTATTTTAATTGCCAATACCTTTTCAAGGACATTTTTATTTTTACAACAGAAGAGTATTTTGAAAATTTATGACGAAAATTTACAAAAAATTGATTTCTGTTATCCTTCAAGTGGACATTCATCAAAGGCGTAATGGTCAAGAAAATTCAAATTTCTACTTATCCAGTCTCCAATTGCAGACCAAGAAGAGAATTTTTGAAAATTTACCACTGGAATGTCATTCCAGTGGTAAATTTTCAGAAATATTCTTCTCTTAGCCTACAAATGGACATTTCTCAAGATCACTTCGCCGCAGAGGCTTACCAACTTGACCATTAAAGGGTTAATTTGACACAAGAGGGATTAAACTCCCCCGGAAATTTTGACAATGAGGCAATAACAGGATGGCGAGGTTCTGCTGCAGTCTCTGATTGCTGAAGTTTCCTCGGTGCACATGCACTCAAATGCGATCGCTGAATCATAGAATTTCATATGGGTAAATATCCATGGTCAGAGGAAACTCGTATGACCACAACATTATCATACTTCTTCGGAATCCTACGAGCAAACGTCCAGCCAAGTCGGGCTCCGCCATGTAGCTGAAACAGCGCATGTACTAAATGCATGTATTTGATAGATTTACTATTTAAGTGGACGGAAAATGGAACTATCAAATGCTATTGAATAGACACGTTTTATTTCAGTAAAGGTACACCACCAAGAATGAATATTGAATGAGTTGGAATACTGTTTTAAATGCCCATAAACACCTTTATTTATGAGTCTAACGTCTGCCGCCATTTTGTCTGGCTAGTGACGCTGCTGGTTCTCGGCACTCTGTAATGTTTGACGGTACGAATAATTTATGCGCCGAGCAACCTTTCTGGAGTCACGTGATGTTAGCCAATTTATACGATGTTAACATTTGAAGATATGCTTTTCATCATTAAACTGTGTACGCATGGATACGATAAACTTAATTTAAAGCAGTTTGAGGCATTATTTACTAGGAATAACATGCACTTGAGTCAGGAATGACATTATTAGCATAACCGTGATCAAATTACTAATTTATGATAACTTGTAACTCTGAAATAGTGTTTTATATCTAACGAAAACTTGTGTCAATTTATTATTCATCCATGTTTTCGTGATGCACTTGTGTTCTTCGGCAAATGAATGTGTGTGTGGGTGGGGGCGGGGAGGGTGTGGTCAGGGTGGCGTGGTGTGGGGTGTCTGTATGAGATGGTTTGGTGGAGTGGTGGTGGTGGTGGTGGGCGGGGATCCAGAACTTCAACTGGATTATTACGTGAGCTACACATATACCGTGTCCGCGAGGCAATGGGTGCATTACTCTCCACCCACACCCACTCATCTCATCCCCGTCCCAGAGGAAATTAGGGAAGACGAGCAAAGATATATAATTCAACCAAATTGTGTATGTGATTTAACCAAATGATGGACCTTTCCTGAGTAATGAAGTCACGTGACGTCATAATCAGCTAAGCGGCGTGTAGGATGACGTCATAATCATTACGTCATAGATTATTCTATTAGGCCTGTCTTTAACTCTTAATAGTCCGGCATGTTGTAAGAGTTGTATATCCCTACTATTTACTAAAAATGCTGATGAATATTTTGAAACCAATTTGACTGGGCGCTGTTGTTGCCACAGGCAGCAACACCACCCAGTCAAATTCGTTTCAAAACATTCAACAGCTTACCTGTATAGATTTCTGGAGATTGATAGCCAGGCAGTTCAGAGATCGATCGATCCCAACACGAGCGACGTATGGATGGAGCTTAGCTAGAGCTGGGCGAGGCATGGCTAAAACTAGAAAGGTCCATTGCTGATAGTGAGACAGCATTTACAGTAGGCTCTGCCCTCACCAACACTTTTACTGATGAAACTGTGTCAGTAGCATTTCAATGTCATATCAATTTGAACCTTTGAAACCTAATTTACGTAACTATGTAGGTAAGCTGTTGCATATTTTGAAACTAATTTCAAAATAATCAACAGAATGATTCTTAAATTGTAATTATACAGTACCAGGATCCATGTCTCTCTTTGTTTAAATCTGAAATCATTATTTAAGTCAACCAAACTTGGCAAAGAACCTAATTTAAAAGATTATTTTCAGAATATACAACAGTTGTCATGTATTTGCATATATGAGTTTTGCCTTATAATTGATATACTGTGATTTGATAGGTTAAAACTCTTGGTGAAAGCCATTAGCAGTTAGCTACATGTATCAGGGCATGCATAGTATAAATTAGTCAAGAATGTGTATGTGGCTAATTTCTCTCAACACTATTTGACTGTGTCCACAAATTGTCAACCATCAAGTACTAACATTCTAATTTAGAGGAAATTTAGCCATGAAATCACACCATCTCAAGTACATTAATGTTTATATACCGGCCATTCAGGCCTTTCTCATCAAATTCAGTAATGGACCTTTCCAGTTTTAGCTATGCTCCGCCCATTTCTAGCTAAACTCCACCCACACCTCGATCGTGTTCGAATCGATCGATCACCGAAGGCCCTGACTATACACGTTAGCTGTTATATATTTTGAGACTAATTTGACTGGGATGCAAAATATTCAACAGAAAGTTTATTAAAGTGTAAAGACATACAATTCATACAACGTGTCGGACTATTAAGCGTTAAAGACGGACTATATCGAATCACTGATTATGATGTCATCATATACGTCACGCAGTTCATTATGACGTCTTATGATGGATGGATAAACTTGGACAGGTCCATTGACATTCAGATTGTCAGAGATCAAGATGGACTTTGGAACCAAGTGAGACAAGGGGGATGTATCACACACCTGGAGCATTAGAATTTGAATCAACAACATTGAAAACAAGAATGTGCAGTTGGGGACACGGTATCACAGATCCTCCATGCTTTGACATTCTGCACCCACCACCACCATGCTACTACACACGCATCCAGGGAGCGGTGGGGGCGGGCGGGGCGGGTCAGTCTCGCAATCCGCAATCATATGGCTAACTAACATACCAAATTTCGTTGAATTCTACCAACCTTGACATTTTTACGCCACTTCGACCCTGCCTGTTGTCAACTTGTAGTCTGTAATTATATAAGAAACTCACAAATTTGATTTAATTCCACCAAACAGTTTTGGAGGAGAAATCTGGATGGAAGATGGATGGACGAACAGATGCAATTGCAATATTATTGGCAGAAACCATGAAATTTTGACCTAAATGCAGTAATTCGGGTGGAAATTCAAAGATTTGGTAGGAAAATGTGTGAATTTGGGATTAAATCAGGATTTTACCCAGAAATTGATAAATGTTGACAATTACTATGAATATCTGTGCTTAGAATGCTTTTAAATGGAAATGTGAATACTCTCTCAAAAGGGAAAGATATTGTCTATATGGAAATCTAAGGTGGAAAGGTGAGAGGTCTCAAACAAGGAGGTTTTGTTTCCAAGTGCACAATTATTGACAGGAAACAACACAAATTTGATTGAAAACAAGTCGTTTGTTCAGAACCATGAAAATATTATTGAAAAATACAAAGGTATGCACATTTTGATGGAAATATAAACAATTTCCTTGAAGCATGAGCATATTTGAAAATCTTAAAACAAAGCAAGGACATTTTAGACAAGAAATTAAAATTTAGGTCGAACATGGAGAAATCTTGATGGGAAACAAAATAATGTATCTTGGCCATTGATCTAATCTGATAAAAAATCTCATACACAACAGCATACAGTTATTGATATTCATTAAATGTATCCATTTCCGTCCAGTCCATATCTAGTTTGACTTGTGACAATATTTTAAGATTCCGAGTAATAACATGACATGATGTCAACAGTGGATGATAGAACAGATAGTCTTAAGCCCTTTGTTAGAAGATATATGATGATGATTTTACACATTTAGATGTCAACTAGCATTATAGTCTTATCATCATCATATTATTATATTTTACAATATTAGTATTGTTAGCTAATCAGTAATAGGCCAGCCTCGAGATGTTCTCAGAGACTTGCATTTCTAGGTTAAACGTGCATGCAAATATGCAGATGCACATGCTTTTGATGCTTAATACTGCGGACAGTTCTAATTCAACTTAACCCTATAATAGTCAAACTGACTAAAAACAATTCAATTTTTGAATATTTTCCACTGGAATGACTCTTAGACTGCAGATAGGCACTGGCTAAACAACATAGGCCTACGAGTTTTGCTTAGTCAGTGTATATCTGTAGACCGAGAGAAGAGTACAATACAATTAAAAATACTCTCCTCTTAGTCTTTCAAACAGCCATGTCTCAAGACTACTGCAGAGTTGTTTTTTGTCAGTTTGATCATTAAAGGGTTGTGGCGACACAGCATGGGTTAATCAAATATGAGACTGTGCGAATTTCAAATAAAGACAGCCATTTCGAGATTCAATGTACAGATCCGATCTGTCATTAAGCAATTGACGTCATAATCGATTACATCACGCGTATGCTGACGTCACATTAAAAATGCTCCAAGGTGCATATTCACAGTCAAACGCTTAAAAATAAAAATGGTAAAATCGCATAAGTTTAGAGTATTAAATTGAGGGCTTAGATGTGAAGAGACGAAAAAGAAATCTGAACACATGGTGATTTCATCAGGTATAAATTAATATATTTTTTAAGATAGGAAATTGAATTAGAGACACGAGTCCCTAATTCAACTTCGCAATTACAAAGTTTCTAATAATTTCTATGGAATGAACTCGAGATATGTTAAAATTTATTTCGTTTCATTACATCTCGCCACACAATTTAAGCCTTCAAAAGTACACAATTTTATCAATTTTAATTTCAAGCATTTTGTTGTGTATATGCACGTTTAAAGATGCACATTCACACCAAAATGCGTGAAAATAAAATCATTCAAATTGTAACATTTTAGAGGTGCAATGTGTGTACCTCAATGTAATGAAGCGTAATAAATCTTAACATATGATGATTTCATCCAGTACAAAATATTCTATAATGTTGTTAATTGCGAAGTTGAATTAGGGAATCGTGTCTTTAATTCAATTTCCCAACTAAAAAATTATATTAATTTAATCGCAACGACATCGTCATTTGTTAAGATTTATTTCGCTGGGATACATCTAGGCCAACAATGTAAGCTTCTAAAAGTGCAATTTTGACAATTTAATCTTCACGCACTCTTCTGTGAATGTATATCTTTAATGAATGACGTATCTAGCTCATTCATGCACATTTAAGAGTCTGTTAAGTGTACGAATTGATTGTCTTTACTATTTAATAAACAGTCTGTTGAATATTTTGAAAATAATTTGACTATATATTGGCAGCAATAGCACTCAGGGGTCAAATTATGTAAATCGATCCCAACACACGCAAAGCATGGGCGCGTGTTCGGTAGAAATGGGCGGGGCATAACTAGAAACGACCTATGTGACTGATTAAAAGTTCGTTTAATAAAGTTAAACTGTAAATATTTAAATAACGAAAGTAAAAATAAAATGTAGGCAAAACTGCCATAAATCTAACAGCAAACAAATGAAATACGAAAAACCTATTTTAAAGGTGCATATTGACACCAGAATGATTGTATGTGTAATGAAACGAAATAAATCTTAACATATGATGATTCCATTCCATATAAATTAATATAATTTTTATGGGCCTCTATTTCAATTTCGCAACTTAAAAAATGATATTAATTTATATGGAATGGAATCATCATATGCTAAGATTTATTTCGTTTCATTACATATAACCTCAGAGTTTAAGCCTCTAAAAGTGTATAATTTAAACAATTTTATTTTCAGAAATTTTACTGTGAATATGCACCTTTATTGAGGAAACTGGCCTACTATGGAAATAAATATATACATTTTGAATAGCCGGAGATGGTCAATTTCCTGTCGCAAAGTGAAAGTATAAGTAAATAAATAAATAAACATTCTAACAATAAGTATAATTATCCCTTTAGGATTACCATACTAAAAATACCCGTTAAAGCTGTGTATTCACATAAAACTGCTTGCAAATCTAATTATTTAAAATTGTATACTTTTACAGGCTTAAATTGTGTGCTTATATGCATTGCAACGAAATAAAGCTCAAGATATGATGGTTTCATTTCGTATGAATTTACATAATATTTTTAGGTGTGAAATTTAACATTACTGAAAACCCAATAGAAATTATTGATAGCTATAGATACCTAGCCATTAGTTTGTTTTATTCAATGGTCGCCTCGTTGTGTGTAGAAATTAGACCAACCAACTGAATGCCATATATGACTATTTCAAAAGACGATCAACCCAACTTTACTATATTGCGGGCGGGAGCATAGGCATTGAATACTACACTATCCTTGAAAAGGTAAAACCTAATTTCTTAAAACAGGTACTGAAAGGAAAACGCAGAACACCATCATACATGGTATATGGGGAAGTGGGGGTAAACCATCAATACGCATATACGCTAAAAGATTATCTCCAAACCAAGACACTAACACAGGAAAGTGGCTTGGGTTACATTTGGACAGAACTGGTTTGGAGAAATTGGAGACTCATGGAAGGGGAAATATCTAAATCATTTAAGGAAACAATAGAAATGGAACATTATCTCCAAACATTAACAGACAGAAATAGATTTACTTTTTGCAAAATTTAGAACAAGCAACCACTACTTACCCACCGAAAAGGGCCAATGGGAGGGAATACCGAGAGAAGCACGTACTTGCCACGTGTGTATACAGAATGACATAGGGGTGAGTACCACTATGTACTTGTGTGTGACTATTTTAAGAACAAAAACTTCTTCCACAATTTTTTTTACAACAGACATAGCTACGTTAAATTTGCAGAGCTATTCTCAACAAAAAACACCAGACTGTTAAAGAAAACTGTGTGCATTTATCCGCATAAAGTCAAATCATTTCCCAAAAAGGTGTAATAACATTTTACTATAACATGTAAAGAATCAATATCTATGACAACAAAAACCAAAACAACAACAACAACAACAACAGCAACAACAACAAGAGCAGCAACACAGTAAGTAACAGCAACACAACAACAGCAGCAACAGTTACAAGGACAACAAAATAATAATGTTATCTGATTACTCCACTCTAGTTAAGCAGGCTAATTAATACACCAAGCTATGGTAGATTTATAGCCCTTCTGATAGCTGCTCCATTTACCAGGTCAGCCTGCTTTCATTTTAATTTATACAACGGAATACGGAGTTTGTGCTGGTGATATATTCTGCTACATGTTTACATACTATCTTGAGGCAGAAGCAGACTGGGATTTGTTCCATGAACAAGTGTTTTAGTTTCACTGGACTTTTAACTGTCTTCATAATTATAAATTGAACTCATCATCATCTGAATGATTTTTATCATAATTAAATTTACATATTCCATAATTACATCATAACTTGTGTCATTAACACCTACCAAGTTACTAGGTCGCAACAAAGAACAACAACAACAACAACAACAATAACAACAACAACAATAACACGAACAACAACAACAACAACAATAACAATAAGAAAATAATAATAATAACAACATCAACAACAACAACATCAACAACAACAACTACAACAACGATGATGACGCTGACAACAATTAATAATTAAAACAATGATTATAATAATGATGATTATGACGACGTAAATAAAATTGATGTTAATACCGATGATAATGAAGATGATATTAATTTTTAGGAAGGAAATAATAATGATAGTAATTGTGATAATAATAAGGATAATAACGGTGATAATAATACTGCTAATATTAAGAATGATAATATGGCCAAAATAGCAATAGGATGATAATTGTAATGACGATGGCGATATTGTTGATGTGGATAGTGATAATTATGATGAGCATGATGTTGGTAATAGCACATACAAATAATAATAATAATAATAATAATAATAATAATAATAATACAATTTTGTATAAATAATCACAGCTGTGTATATACAAAATAACTGTAATAAGAAAGAAGCTATAAGTCACCATATCGTGAGCTGGGTGTAAATAAACTTGAACTTGAATTTGAACTTGAACTTGAATTTGCTGGTATATAATTTTAACAATTTAATTTTGAAGCATTTTGGTTTTGAATATGCACCCGTACGTGGATCATGTCTATCTCCGATTAAGCTCCAACAGTAAACACTACATTGCAAAACTGATTTTAAATACATCTACTTAACATACTTTACCATGTAAGATTGTATATAATCAATTACGTCACAGGCAGGCTGATGACACAATCAAAGTACATGATGAATTGCGTATCTAAGTCCACAATGAACTCTTAATAACCTCTCAAGTTGTACGAATTGTATGTCTTTACTATTTAATAAACATTATGTTGAATAATTTGAAACTAATTTGACTGGGATAGGCAGCAACAGCACCAAGTCAAATTATTTTCAAAATATGTAACATATTAGCTGTATAGTTACAATGAAATTGGGATTCTGGTAATTCAGGATTTAATGTATAAATATCGATCCCAAAATGTGCAAGGCATGGGCGGAGCTTGGCTAGACATGGGCGTAGTGCTAAAAGTGCACTCACCCATTGGTCATAGATATATACATTTTGATCTGGTCCACTTAAAGTCCAGATAGTAAAAAATACCATTAGTTGGACCACTATAAATAGCCATTATCTAGACATCTCTGAAACAATTTTAAATACTATAGTTTACATTTAATGGCCGTTTAAAATACTCACTACGTTTTCAGAACTTTCGTATGGATATATGGCAATACAAAGCTAAAAAATATGATCATCTTCTCTAACGTCCAGTTCTTAGATGAGAACACAGGTACGCACAATGATGCTTTGTATAATTTAATTAAAATAAAAAAATGTATTTGTATATTGTCAAACCGTATTTAATCCCAACATGGGCTTACAGCCGCATTGCATCCTACCTTTGCTTTGACAATTCATTCTGACCAATATTGAACTACATGTAACGCATCCATATATGTGGATTGCAATGGCAATGTGCAATGTCAATATTAACTTGCAAACAACGTACTATCATATTGCCTAACTATAATAAAATGTAATTTAATTCAGACATTTAACTTCTACAAATATTCAACAAATTGCGACGTCATCAACAAATACAAAAAAACCCAAAACAACGACGTTTGTCAAAGCAGACAACATCATGATTCCCATTGTTGCAAACTTCACGTAACTATATTTATCTCTATGCAGACAACAAGCCTACATTAGCCCAATGTAGGTCAAACGTACGTTGCGATATTGGTCCAACATTGGCTGACTAGGTTTGCCAACATCATTTTGCTCATTGGTCTAACTATGGCCCAGAACATTTCACACATATTAGTAAAATATTAGAAAAACTATCCTTTTCATATATGCAATATATTTACCACATTGTCAAAGTAAAGTACAAATTTAATAAGATGTGCCAAATCTATTTGCCAGGTACCATGGCGAACCAAATGTTTGCAAGGTATTTTATAATAATACAGGACATATTGCATTTATTTATAGGAGATTCCCTGGGATGGCTTTGTACAAGACATATTGAAATTATAGTACATCAAAGAAGTATTTAGAGGGAGGACAGTATTTAAGCCACATAAATGTTTATGCTTTCAGATATAGTACTAGGGGAAAGGGGGCAAAATTGGACCCCCTAAGATAAAATTGCAATAAATCGTGAATTTCAAGGAACAATCTATATTTAATTACTCTATTTATAACACATCTCCAATGGTAAACTTGTGGCAGTGCCTTAAGTAATTACGATAAGAACGAAGAGTATAAGGATAATTTCAAAAATATTTTGTGGTGGTCCAATTAAGACGTCATGGGGGCAAATTTGGACCACTATGAAAGCCAAAATTGGACCACTGAAATTATAACTGTTTTCTTTCCATACGGCCTAATCCGGATTGTATATATTAACAAGTATGTGATTATTTGTTGCTATGTTCGTATGACATAAGCAGTCACACTTTTCTATAACAACCGCTTGCTTTCGGAGCCAGGATATGGTGGTTCTTTAAGATGGGTGGTTGCAATGCCACCTGTTTTGAAGAAACGCCATATTTTGTTCCCAAAAGCTATTTACCATAGCAACTGAATCATAGTAAGCGACTGTCCGTCTGTAGTGAGCATATTTGTAGGACCATATAGTGGTCGCTATGGACATGTTTGACTGTATATGACATGCATTGAGAGACATCCACGACTAATTTGCATATCATCCAATGCCAAGAATGCACGATTTTTGGCCTAGCAATTACTGACATACCGACCATTTGGCGCCATGCATGGCAGACGCTTTTTTCATATTACGCTTTAATCTGGCTAATCCCCGCATAATTCGCATACATACTGGGAGCCAAAACCTATGTCGGCACATGTAGTGTGCACCCATTTTTCGCAGTTTTGACATTGGATAATATCTTCTTTAGTCGATTCTGTACACATAAAACAGAACCAGTCATCTGCGTCATTTGCATCAGATACTGTCTTAGCTCCTTTTGTACTTTTGTTTTTGCCACCTTTTCTACAGTTGCCACCTTTCCCCACATTTTTAGCTGATGTGGACGTAGACGCCGTTGTTCTCGCATTTATATCCGTGGTCTTTGTCAGTGTTGCATTTGTAGTTGTTGCGTTAGTTTTCAATGTTTTACTGAAATTAATTGTTTTTTTAGACCGACCGTTACCTTTAGGCTTGCCTCTTTCCTTTGCAATCGCCAACGTTTCTTTGTACGGACTCGAAGTTAAAATCTGTGCTTCGCTCTGGCGCGTTGACCGTGTTGCTATCTTGAGTACCGTGTGGGGAATAGGCGAAATGTCTGTAACTGATACTCGTTTAAACATTATTCTTGAGGGATTACACACGGCTGACGTAACAGTGCTCGTAACTGGATTGAGTGTAGTCTCAGCAATGTTGGAGTCAGGATTGCAAGACAACATTGGAAGTGTGCTTGCTTGCGCACTGAATAGGCCTACAGGGTGTGCAGCAATAATGGTATCTTGACTAGGCCCAAGATCGGTAATGTTGTTTGAACGTATAATATGCACCTGGTCGGATACCATGATGGAAACAGTAACATAGCTAGTGTTCGTAGAGTTGTTGTCACTCGGGGTAGTTACGTGATCCGTATCTGTACTGACACTCGGGCTAGTTGTCGGATCTGTCAGTGTACTGACAATCGGGGTAGTTGTGGGATCTGTCACTGTACTAACACTCAGGGTAGTTGCAGGATCCGTTGCTGTACTGACACTCGGGGTAATTGTGGGATTCGTCGCTGTACTGACACTCGGGGTAGTTGCTGGATCTGTAGCTTGTTTTGATAAGGCAGACGGTTGGAATTCATGCTCTTCGAAGACATCTCTTGTGCATGGCCAAATACCACATCTAGCAAAGCCACTAACAGCATTTGCATTGTGGCAGCTTTGATGTATGCTTGTCCGAATAATTTAGAAACTTGGAATGTTGTAATTCCTCTGCCTGGATTGTCTCGTAACCACCGTTCAGCAGCCTGATTATAGTATGTGTTCAGGGGTTTAAAAAACACCACATCGAGTTGTGTTGTGTGTGGTGGTAGCGCAAGCATAATGAGTCCATTTTCCCGAGCCATATTGATTACTTCCAGATTCTTAGTGTGTCAACTACGACCATCCATAATAAGGAGAACTGGGATTTCCTTTGTAGGTTTCACAACAGACAGGAAATGTTCTATCCATAATAGAAATCGTTCTTGATCCATCCACCCGCTGTCATTACATAACACTAAGCTCCTCGGCGGAGCACCATCTTTCAGCTCATCTTTCATTCTTTTACGTTTAAACAGTATCATTGGTGGAACATACTGTCCCGATGCACTGACACAACAAACAACAGTGGTGTTAACGCCTGGCTCTGCACTCTGATGCTTTCCTTTCAATGCTAATATTTTCTGTGGTGTCTGTACTGTTGTTAGACCCGACTCATCCAACTTAAAGACTCGCGGTGCGTCCATTGTGTTCTTATCAAGAGTGCCTTCTAGCATATCGTAGAATTTATTCACACTCTCTCGGCTAAAACCTGATGCCCGTGCTAAAGATGTAGCCTCTGGTCAAACTTGTTCTAAACTACCAATATTATTTGTAAATGCTTATGCAGGCAAACTTGTCTATAAGGGAGACTTACTTTCGGGGCCACTAGCTGGTGGTTATTAAAGACGGGTGCTCGTAAGTACCGACACATTGTGACCCCAAACACTGTTTAGACTGATAATTACACGATGTATTCTTATCAACCACTTCTCTTTACTGACCATGTTTTGGTGGTCGCTAGGTGTGCGTTATAGACAGGCTTAACTGTATATCAATCTCTCAACCACAACACGTGTGCGTGCACGATCACACACGCACGCACGCACGCACACATACACATACGCGCACGCATGCACCACCACCACCATCATGACGACCATCACAACCACCAGCATTGCCATTACGACCACTCACACACATTTATGTAGGCTATTCCAGTACGTCAAGCTATTAAGACACATGAGGGTAATTTGGACCACATGAGGGTAATTTGGAGCACCGGTCAAATTTGCCTTCTTTACACTGGTCCAATATACCCGTAATACGGTAAGTCAGAAATCATTGTGGGTCACACAGTACACCTTAGAATGGCATTAAGGGATAGCTGCCTTTTACCATCATATATCATTTTCATTACAATACGCCTTGCAAGTGGCCTGGTTTATGAATTGTTCATAATCTCTTTTTTACATTGATTATAAGCATATTCATTTAAGGCTTACCTTTCCGTCTTCCTTCGTTGGCCCGCCATCTTTGCATGAACCACGTGTTGTGATGACGTACTGCTCCCTAGTGAATGACCAATCAGCGGCCTCGTTACTTAGGTTTTTGGGGAATGGGCATGGTCCAAATTTCCCGCCGGTCCAATTTAGCCACCTTTCCCCTACATCCTAAACAACAAGGTCACTCACTTTATTCCTAACATGAACTTAACGACTCGTGTGTCAACTTATCCCTTTAATAGTCAAGTTGGCAAAAATGACCTCTGCAGTGATCTTGAGAAATGTCCATTTGCAGGCTAAGAGACGAATATTTTTGAAAATTTACCACTATAAACTCCAGTGGTAAATTTCCAAAAGATATTCTTCTATTAGCCTGCAATTAGACACTGGCTAAGCAGATTTTTAAATTTACTTGACCATTACACATTTGACGAATGTCCATTTGAAGGCGAATAGAAATCTATTTTTGGTAAATTTTCGTTACAAATTTACAAAAATACTCTCCTTGCCAGCAAACATCAAAATGTCCTTGAAAAGTATTGAAAATTAAATAGTTAATTGCTGTTGACACAAGAGGGGTAAGCCTAAGCTATTAAATAATGTGATATCGAGCTGCTGAGTTACCTAGCTTGAGAAGAGAATAGTTATTATCAAAACCTCAGATCGTTCAACCTAATTACCAAATACATCAACTTACTGATTTTAGATAACAAACAGTAGGCTAATCATTGTCATAACATGTGCATGTTATTTATAATACAGATTCCCTATAAGTTGTTGCTATAACAATGTTGGACCAACCCATGCACATCATTATAAGTGGTGTGGCCAATGCTGGCCCAACAACTGTAAACCAACTTATATATCATTATTAAATACATTGAATATAAATTGTTTGGCATGCTTTGGCCCAACAACATTAAGCCAACTGTAATTTTGCCACTGTTATATCAACATTGGACCACGCATGGATATATATATATATATATATATATATATATATATATATATATATATATATATATATATATATATATATATATATATATATATATATATATATATATATATATATATATATATATATATATATATATATATATATATATATATATATATATAACATTTATAATATACAATAGCCTGACTTTGTTGGACCAGCATTGGCCCTACAGCTGTAACCAAAGCTACTGTTATACTGACGTTGGCCCAACCCTTTAATGCCAATGGCGACGGTGCCAAGGAACTGCCAACATTGATCCAATGCCATGTAACATATGGTGACGATTTATCCTGTAGGTGGGGCGTAGAATATACCTTCCGCATCCTCTGCGTGTCGTTAGAGGCGACTAAAGGAGGTAAGGGTGAGGTAACCCTGACAGAAACCTCGAGTACTGAAGACGGAGGTTCCAGGCCGCAAGGCGCACTAATAAACCATGGATCCACGCACTTAACGCTTATGATCATGTCGATAGTCACTTACAGGACACAGGACTGGCGGTATGATCAGCGAACGAAAAGAAGAAGAAGAAGAAATATGGCGACGATGCCAACCAATCAACATCATTTGCGCAATGTAGTAATGTTAGGTGGGTATGTAAAACCTGTTATGCTGTACAGGTTACAGAACTGCTAAGTACAAAAAACCCAGAATAAGTATATATCAAATTTTATACTAAAACACCTAGACTCTGCTAAGCTCTATTACACAAAAATCGCATTTGGCATACACAGCCATGCCAAAACATAGCTAGCATTTCGGACTACATACCCATGAAAGATATCCAAATATCTATCTGTCACTCTGTCCGTCTGTCGATCTGTCCATCCGTCCCTTCACCCATTCATCCATCCATCCATCCACACACCTGTCCATTCTTCCATCCACCTGTCAACCTGCCCACCCGCTCGCCCGCTCAACCACCCGCCTGCCCATCCAGCATCCGTTCGTCTGTCCATCTGTCCGTTCGGAGCTGTATCTAAAAAATTATGTACCCCATGTTGGTCAAATTCTAGCACAGCGAAGTAACTTGTAGGGCAAGAGGATTTCCAATCTTTGGCCGTGATGCGGATAAATGGACTCGGAATTTGGATCATTTTAATTTCTGGATTTATACAGGAAACTGTCGGAAACTGCTGGTACAATTTGGGCCAAAGCTTGACACAGGAAAGGCGCGACCATACACCATGATTCCATAACTAACTGTGTGCCCGATCCGACAAAAGTCCCAGAAAAACTGAACAATTTTGGAATATCTGAAACATCCGAAAAAATATTTTTTTCTACAATGTGCCTACATTTGAGCTAGGGTCTGTAATCTCTGATTGCTCTTGCTGTGTTTTTAATATCAAGACACAGTCACTGGGGATTGAAATAGAGCTAACGATAAATATTTAATTACTGTACATGGAATACTTGGAGCATAAAGCAATATAATCCGATATTATGCGGATATTTTGTCATAATTTGTATAAAACGAAAGAACCTTTTCCATATACATGTTTATTAAAAATGATGTCAGTGACATGGCCAATACTGCTGCCATTTATTGACCGGGATGTATCATACTCTCAAAATGTATTAAGAGACCACCCAGGCAAGAGGCTAAGGGCAAATCGCTTAAGGCGGGTAGATGTACTTAATGGAGAATCAGTTGAGTTGTTTAATTGGATGCAGGACGATGAAAATGGAATGTCAATACAGGAAGTCCTTTGAATCGGTTTGACTGTAGGTTTTTTCCATAGAGTAATTGACAATTTTGCAAGTGTTTTCCTGTACTTTATTTATTATTACAGATTTTATCTTTTTATCACACACACGTTTATCAAAATGTGAAAAGCTACACATTCTATTATTAATACCATTAGGGTTTATAATTACTTTCCATACATACAGGTGTCTATATATTCGGGGTGACAGTAGTTGTAGTTTATCTCCGACCACAGGTCAATGATTGGATAAGACTTTTCCGAAACTGTGGGGAGGCAATACTATATATTACTGGATTGCATGCACTGTTTAGATAAATGCAGTATCGGCAAATCCAAATAAAAATATATAAGCCAGTCAGCGTAAGACTGCTAAGCAAATATGTTGGAAAAACTATGAAGAACACATAGGGCAACATGAATACAATGAACATAATGGTAATCAGTAAGATAATTTTAACTGCACGTTTCTTATTATTCTGTCTAATGGTAGCCGCAGTTCGGTCAGCCTCAGAAAAAATTGACTCTGATCTTCTTATGCTGCGCACCATCAATGCACTTAGAATCAACACTACAATTATAATAAGGCTGATTATACATGGTACAAATATAAAATCATACCACGGGTGCCAGGGTAGCTTGTCGGAAATGGTACAGTACGTAGTAGATGTGTTGTTATTGTCAGGCAAGTTCATGCGGTAATCAGCCATAGTGAAATAAGGTGAGCCAATGCTGAAAGCCAAACCCCAGATGATAGCAATTAGAAGCACAATCCTGCATTTGGAATTTGCAAATGAGCTTTGGAATACAAATGGCCAACATATAACTGTATAGCGCTCCACTGCTACTGCCAATGTGTGGGTCATGGAACATATCCCAATAAATCTATCCATCGAAGCAAGAAAGTAACCTGAAACAAAGAATATTAGAATTAAACATGTTTATAATTCATCTATTACTATCTTCTACCCGTTTCCATATCAACGACAACCACTGATTTGTATCAACTAGTATTATCAATGAAAACGATAAGATCACTTGAATCTAACAAGTAGCAGGTATCATTCCACATTAATACATTACTGCTAGCTCTACTTAATGATTTATATACGCTACCATCATGATCACATCATGGTTAACTGTTTATGAAATCGCGAACCCTACACCCCAGCGAGTTGCACAGATGCATCGTCATAACCCTTAGACACAATGCAAATATAAGATCAAGTAAATAAATTAAAAATAGATTTTTATAATTTTAGACTGACAGTCAATTACCGTGCGTATGTGTATCTGTGTGTACGCGACAGCGTGCGTGCATATGTGAGCATGCGCATGTGTAGTCATGCGTGCCTATGCATGTGCGTTCGTGCATGAAAGTGTGCGTGTGCGCGCGATTGTATGCCTGCGTGTGTGCGTGCCTGCGTGCATACATGCATGCATATGCGTGTGCGTACATATATGTGTGCGCGCATGCTTCCAAGTTCATCGTTCCATACACTACAGAGCTACAGGGTCCAGCTCTATCTTGATACCAGAGTGTTGCCTGGTTACCTATCATAAGTAGACTATTAAATAATCAATTGACAGCTGTGATGCCCAAGCTTCAGCCACACCAGTGGTTGATTAATGTAGATATGCGAGTTTACTGTCTAATGTACATCCTTGCAAATGTATTATGGTTCCTGTTCAGTATATTGAACTATACCTTTAGAATTGAGATCGCCTTTCTTTTAGCGAATTGTACCCTCCGTGATTGACTATAAGCTAAATAATTTGGACCAGTGTGTCATAAATGCGTAAAATGGCATTCAATACTCGTCGTGTTAGTTTGTCTTGTGCCTCAGAGAGAGGTGGTGAACAGGCATAGCGATGTAGGCCTATTCTAGCTTCTAATTACTTATTTCAGTGATTTAAAGTTTAACCCTTTCATCACGCAGCTTGCCAAAAAGGACATTCAATAAGCTAATGTTTTCCTGAAGAAATTTAGCCATTAAAGTGCTAAGGAATGATGTTAATCCGCTAACCAGTAATAGCAAAATACGAAAGATCATCAACAATACAAGAACATTTCTGTAGAACAATTTTGAATCTCATTTTACCGGAAACTCTTGTTGCATATAAACAGTAACGTTTTCTTATTATCTTACATATAAAATATGCAGCTGCTTTAGAAGTTACCTTAAAATTGACAGCTTTTCAAAGGCTAAATAAGTTATCTATGGATAATAGCGCTTAATAATTGCTAACCACCGCGAACAGATCTAAATAACCACTATAGAAAGATCATACAACATCGCTAAAGACAGTTGCTATCATAATCCAATGACCTGTTAATTTGAAATTCCACTGATGGATCAGAAGACTGGTAGTATTATAAAAAATTAGGATTAGCATTAACACTTTCATGGTGAAATCGACCACAGCAGGCCTTTGTAAGGGTCTTGAGGAATATCAACTGACAAGACAAGAGAAGGCTCTTTTTTAAATTTGGCACTGGAATGCCTGGCTCTATAACAGAGCACATTTATATTGGCTGAACCCCATGTGATTGTATGCTCTAAGCGTTGTGCATCTGATGCCCTGTTCATTTGCCAGTCCAAGCCCGGCATTCACTTACTGTGTATAGAGAGCTGTGCCATCACATGTACCTGTTTACAGCTAGGTTATAAGCTCAGGTCCCTAGGGACTGACCCAACAAATCTCTAGATTTATGGCGCACACATGCGTTGTTTTTATGTTGCGGTGCATGGTAGAATGGCGGCAACGTTTACAAATCTCTGTTAACATATGTTTCACATTAATTTTATTTATATTGACAAATGCCCAGACATACCCACGCTTCGACAAGGGAATCAGCGTTATGTGCAAAAGCATGTCAAAATAAAACTCTCGTATTAAGTTATCATAATCGCAAGAAGGTTTTGTAAACTATGGGCCATCATGAAGAACTGAGCATTCCAAAATACAGAAAAATGTCTCATTTTAGTCCAGGTTTCTTATTCCAGAATCAGTTCCATGGAATATGTACAGTTTAGAGAGTGTCGTGTTTTATAGTGGTTTCTGTGCAGAAGTAGCAACAAGAACAGCAATATGGATATTAACAATGACAATGATTGTGAGCACACAGAGATAACTATATGTTTATATTAAACAAAATTCAACGCCCATCATTAGATAACAACTGCTAAATAACCAGAAAAGAATTCCACAATGCGAAATTTGAATTCATGCTTCATACAACAGAAGCAAATAGGAAGGAAGAGTAGAATCGCCAAACAAATAATAAAACATTCAACGACCAAATACCAGCAAACACACCATACGAAAATTCTACTCATGAGCAGTAGTAAGCCAAAAGACAACTGGAAATAATAAAAGAAAAAGGTCTGCATGACCCTTGACAAGTAAGTCTTGAGAATATGCGTACATTTTTCAGATAACTAAATGAAAAAGAAGGCTATAATGAAGCTGCCGATGAACAACTGCAGCTAGAGACGCTAGAAGAAAATGATATATTAAACATATAATGAATGAAGAAATCTCAAAAGCCACAAAGCATTTAAAAATAATATAGATACTGGATCAGATGACATAATAAATGAGTATATCATGTCCACAGTATACATTATGATGATAATATATAAACCCTTTTTTAATAAAATACTCGATTCAGCAAATGATCCCGATGCGTGTACCATAATACCGATTTACAAACCAAACGGTGATGCAAATAATCCGAAAAACTATAGACCAATCACACTTCTCAGCTGTTTAGGAACACGTTTTACATCAATAATACGCAACCGTATTAATGAATTACTAGAAAATACAAATAGATTATCAGAAAATCAAGCAGGCTTTAGTGAACGATATTCCACCACAGACCATATATTCACATTGTCCGCACCAGTAGAATTATTTTAAAATGAAAGAAAGCGAATATTCTGCAGTTTCCGTAGATTTTGAGAAAGCCATATGGCATAATGACCTTTGGATAACGCTGCTACAGCACAGCATAAATGCTAAAGTATTTAAAGCTATACAGAGCATGCATAACAGTATACTATCAATAATCAAGTTAAACAACACATTCTTGGATGCCCTTACTTGCAAATGGGAAGTACGTCGAGGCGAGATCCTTTCCCAAGTACTCTTCTCCATATACTTAAGTGAAATTGAAAATATCCGTAGCAACCAAAACTGTAAATCCAGAGAACTAGACAATACAGATGACGAGCTCGAAACCTTACTTAGACTTTTAATACTCATCTATGCCGACGATACAATTATTCTAGCAGAAAACGCAACTGAAATGCATTTGAACATTACTGCAAACTGGAAACAAAAAGTAAATGTAGACAAAACAAAGCTTATTGTCTTTGGTAATATTAAAGCATACTGTAGCAAACTCTCATTTTCTCTGAATACTAAGACATTAGAAATTGTATATAACAATAAAAAAACTAGGCATACATTTTTCATACAATTGGCGCCTACTGTTAGCGGAGAAACACGTATTTAAACAGGCCGAAAAAGCAACGTTCACTCCACATCGACGAGCTAAACAATAAGATCTTCGCATTGAATGTCAAATAAAACTCCACCATCAAATGATAGAACCGATCCTCCTTTATGGCTGTGGAATTGTTAGAATAGAAAGATGCAATTTAATCCGGAAAAAACATCTAGAATTTCTAAGACACCGTATAAAAATTAAGCGAAACACATCATAATACACGCATATGGGAAACTAGGGGAACTGTCAATAATGGTATTAATAGAAAAGCGCATGATAATATACTGGATAAGGCTTATCTCAGGAAAGCAAAATAAACTAGCACTACAAATATATAATTGCATGTTAAAAGAGTGTAATGTAAACAGAAAACCATACAAATGGTTAACACGCATTAAAACCATTCTAGATAATACAGCACACACATACCCTTAGAACACAAAAACGATCCATCGCACCAAAATCATTCAAGCTGCAATTATTGGAAACCTAGAGGACCAATTTATACAAACGTGGCTAGCCAAAATGCAGGAATCGTGGAAGGGTACGATCTAGAATTCTTTTAAGACTAACTGGGAAACGGAACCATACCTCCTTAGACTTAGAATTATAATTTTGTTCACTAGGTATAGGACCAGTGACCAATCATTACCAATAGAAAAGGGAATTTGGGAAGGAATACTAAGAGAAGAATGGAAATCATTACATTTTTATCTACATTGTGATTAGAAACGCTACCCTAAATACTACCGTAAGCGATCAAATTATTTTAATTTTCCCCAGTTATTCACTAGCAATACCAAATAACTACTATATAGCGTTTGCCGACTAATAAATGCAATTATTAAGAAATTCTAAAGCTGTCGCACAAACTCGGCCAACAAACGTAACCGGTAAAGATAATACCCGAAAACGAAGTGAAATTGTGACCGAAAAATGGTTAATAGGAAAATAGCCTGCCTGAAAAGAACCAATCAAATTACTATAGTAAATCTAGACCATTTGTTTCAATGTTAACTGTTAATCTATAGAGATATATAAATAATATGTAAACTGTCTTGTACTGTATAAATTGCATAATGTTTATACCCCATGTATCACATGTATGATCTGGGAGCAATAAATAAATCTGGAATCTTGTCATATTATTGTGTATTGCGATGTTTACTTACACATAGGTGCACCAAGCCCTGAATGGTCACTGCCCGTAGAATTAATCAACGGAATGACTGGGAGAAAGGTCAGTGCTAACGTATCACACACAGCTAGACTCGCCAGGCAATAATAGAATGGGGTGCGCAGTTTTCTAATCACTGTAACAATGACACAAACATTACCAGTTATACCAAAGATGATGATCAGAGCGCAAATAACTTGTATAGGAGTCTGCATTTCTTCAGGCAGCCCAGTGTCATCAACCGTGTTGACTGATTCAGTAGTAACGCTCGGTATATTTGTCGTTTCTTGTTCATCCTGTGGCAAGCATTCGTTTTGATTCATACACACCATGTTGTCACTATGAGTTTCATCAACTGCGCATCCAACTTCATCAATATTCGTGCATATATTTGCGTGACACAGTCAGAAAAACGGCATGTAATATCCACAAAGCAAATATTAGTACGAATAAGTACGCCTCAGATATGATTTTGAACTTGCATTGATACTTAAATCTCTACTTGGCAACTGAAATATTTCTAGAATGTTAATATCGGAAGAATTACCCTCATTTACATATGCATATTCATTTAAAGATCACCGTTATTCATTGGTTAGCATGAGTAACACGATTCGCCCTGATAGTAAAACATTAGGTGCGTACGCACCGAGCATACCTTAACGTGTCTATAGCGGATACCTAGTTTTGGCGGGCAAAAGCTTGTGGTTCTTTAACGTGGATGATCATAGAACCACAACCTCAATAAACCTCAATCATTTAAAAAAAAATAATGCTATCTACGTGATCAGCTGAAATACGTGATCACCTGACTTTAGTAACTAGTCTTTGACTGTCATTACAGTGTCTCTCAAAGACAGGTTTAACCTTACTTTATCTTCTGCGCCTCTGCATGTTGAAATGACAACTGGAGATGTGCAGGTCAGATAACCAATTATCAGTCATAGTACCACTGCATCGAATGTCATAGGGTTTATAGGATAACAGACAATTACCTTTTATTACACCGTATATCTGTGACAAACTGGTTTCAATATCTAAGCGTCGAGATAAGTATTATACAGAGCAATTATAATTCCATGTAAGTGTTCTACATATAAATTTTTGCAGGTGGGATTATTCCCAATATAACACACAGCCAAAACGAAATTAAAACAAAACCAAATTTGAATAGTTTTAAGCATGATGACAAATTGTTTAGCCATTTGAACCCTGAATTCATAGCATCCTAATTTCAAGGCGATCCTACAGCTAAGCCGTTGAATATGTTGAAACTAATTTAGCAGGAACGTGCAACAGCGCCCAGCTAAATTAGTTTCAAAATATCCAACATAATAATTATTAAATCGGTACGGATTTTGCTGTTTTGGCCTTTCGGGGTCAAAGTGTTAAAGACAATGCCTTTTTTCAAATTATCCTCGGAATTATCAGGTGATTAATTCAGTACGTACCATTAATGTTTGTCTAGTATGGCATTGCTTAAACTGTATCGCTTTGATAAAGATATTGACTAAATTCCCCTAGAGACATTAGCAATAGTAGATAAGCTTATCTATATCATAACTGAAAATTGCATTACCAAGCTAATAGCTTATTGATGTGTTACATTAAATATAGAGTAGAGTTTATGGAGTCAACCTTGTGTTCCAGCATACATAATTAATGGTTAATAGAGCCGATGAGCTGACGGACAAAATCACTAGTAAATTGCTGGGGGTGGGTGCATGACGACGACATCTCAAATATGTATATATGCTTTTTTCCCTAAGACACGTGAAAGACTATGGCCGTGTTCTCATACAGCCACTATTCCGGTAAATACCAGGTATACTTACTAGTATATTAGCATGAAACTAAAGAAACTGACCCACTTCGTGGCGGCGAACCATGGAGGAAATGTACAATCCTGGGCTCACTGCTTTGCAGTAAGGCTGACATTGCTGCATGCTGCGTCGTGAGGAACATAGATTTTCAGTCTTTCTGGAGGCTATGGATTCGTAGATAAAAGATGCCTTTAACAAAAAGACTACGTTTATACAATACAATCTGAATATCCTTGATGATGGATAACTGTAGCAGCTGTGCAGCTCGAAAGGCAGTTCTAGTCGAACTTGATGCCTGTCACCGCAAACACCCACTAACCATCACTGGACACCGATGACCAGACAGCATAGTTTCCAATGATGCACTATACAAGATCACGTAGGGTCGGGCCAGTGTGACCCGTACCGGCACATTCGTCTTCACCTCTGTAATAGGGTATGTATGCATATTGTGTGTGTCGTAAGATGCTTAGAAAACGTAAGTCCGTAAGATCTGCTGAAATCAGCATCTTCCACAGATCTGCTGCACGCTGCTGTGTCCATCTGAAGCCATGAGCTAAATTGACTTCTTTGCATTTATCACCACTTGCTCTTGCCGAACCTTCCGTATGCAAGAGCTGCGGGATAAGCAGTGAGGAGTGACTTTAGTCCATTCATGACGCAATGGTCTTTAGGAATGTCCATTTACAGGTCAAGAGAAGGCGCCTTTTGAAAATATTACACTCGAATGCCTAGTAAATTTGAAGAAATAACTTGATAACTTATATAACTATTCACAAATTAACTTCTACAATACATTGAACTGTTACTGATATTCTAGCAAATTCGTACTAAGACAACTCTTACGACAATACCGACTGATCTTAGGAACTTCGTTTTTACACAGAAATAGGTTTAGCCTACGTTGGGACTTTTCTGCTAGCTTTCCTGAGCCGTGGAAGATGACTGGTCATTTAGATACATTACGTCATTATGGCTTAATCAATATCCACTTGTTCCCTTCAGGAAACCCCTCTCTATGCACAATTATGATCGAAATTGATCCAATTCAAACAGGATCACTTTGTTGGTTTGATGATAGCTAGCAATAACAAATATTACTTTAACCTGCCAATTAACTGGAAATGCCATGCACAATTTCGATTCCAATTTAGATTTGATAGCTCTAAGACTATGTTTTACGATTCATTTATAATGGGCAAGCTTGGGCTTCACTGAGTTCTTCTCCAACAAAGTGCATTATAAGTTGCTCATTGACTTGCCATGTGCATGATGCTTGATTTCTGGAGAAACCACAAGTGGGCATAAGTTGTGATTCATAGTCCCATGCTTCTATTTCAAAAGGCGAAGATAAATGGAAAATTAACCATGTATATGTGCCTAAAATAAATCGTGGCTCCATTGTCTGAAAACGATGTCTTAAAGAACATCTCACATTATATTGACACACCGAATGCTGACAAGCTTTTCTTAACACTTTTGTACAAACTGATCAGTTAGTTGTTGCTTTATGACGAGTTTCAGTTCATCCGGGTCGCCTGGGTTTTGCTCAACCCAAACGTTAGAAAGACCCGTAGTGTCTAATGAATTTCGAATATGGGATATCCATAGCCATTGAAAATCGTCGTTGGAATACATTAGGCTCATTAAGTTGTAAAGTCTATGTGCGATTTTTGATTCCTTTCCATTAATTATCCTTGCCCAATAGGTGACTATCCTCACATTAATTTTGATACTGACAGGCGGTTGGCCTAGCTCTCCATATACCATTGAAGTATGTGTGGAACTCTTCAGTCCAAGAATAATCTTACAGAAACGTAAGTGCAACTTTTCCACAATGCTGATGTTTGCACATCCCCAGACTTCACAACCATACAATATTATAGGCATAATTAAGCACTCGAAGAGTTCCAGTTCGACATCGACAGGTAGATGGAGAGCTCGTGCCTTTTTAATTAGGGCGAACATTGCCCTATTTGCCTTATCGTACAAGTACTTTATCGCCATTGTAAATCGCCCGTTATATGCAAATTTTATCCCTAAGTAAACGTAATCCTGTACAATTTCCACGTCTTCGTTACCAAGTGTAAATCTAGGTAAATTTCTTCTTTTTCCTTTCGAAAAAATCATAGCCCTCGTCTTCGAAACGTTAACAAAGAGCTTCCATGTGAGACAATAGTCGTGTAGTGCA
This sequence comes from Chaetoderma sp. LZ-2023a, assembly GCA_034401795.1. Lineage (NCBI taxonomy): Eukaryota > Metazoa > Mollusca > Caudofoveata > Chaetodermatida > Chaetodermatidae > Chaetoderma > Chaetoderma sp. LZ-2023a. Next base: position 55,683,787 of record CM067371.1, on the reverse strand, counting down.
TCCAGTGCATTTTGCAGTTCCTGTGGAGACTCGGTTAACAAAATTGTGTCATCGGCATAGAGTAAAATAAAAAGCTTTAAATATAATTCTGTTTCACTTGGGTTCATTGATTTGGATAGTTCTGATATACTTTGAAGTCCTTTGTAACTCATGGAAATTGTACTTTCGAGGTCATTAAGAAATATCGCGAACAACTGAGGGGACAAATTCTCCCCCTGTCATACGCCTATTTCACAGGTAAAGAAATCAGACATAGTATTAATTATTGTATCTTTAATACAGGATTTAGCTCCTTTATATAGATTGAATAATAATGTAAATAGTTTACCGCTTATGTTATTTGATAAAAGCTTCATCCTCAGAAATGACCTGTTAACTGTGCCAAAGGCCTTTTTTGTAATCAACAAATGTACAGTATAAACGTTTCTTCCTCCACAGATATATATCAATTAGTGCTTTCAATGCCGGTTCCAAGAGCCAGTGTCTCCAGATGCAATACCGTTACCCAGAAGGGGACCTGGCCGGTTTCACTACATCTGATTATAATGTTTATAGTAGTTAATAGCCCGCTAATATTTGTTGGTTGTTTTTGTTAACTTTAGTGACATGTTCCCTTTATCCGTAAACACATTTAACCTATGATCAGAGCATTAAATCAAATTCAATAACAATTACTGTCTTGACAATTCTGAATAACGACAACTCTGAATAACGGGTCATGAACCGCCTTGGGTACTAATATCCGTAATGGGATAGATATTCTAATGGTGCGGGTTTGTTGTTTGTTTTTCTTTTTTAGAAATCATGCTCCTAGACCGGTTGCCACACATACTCACTACACGTCGTCCAACCGGTGCGTGTGACGTAGTGGCCTTAGGCATGTCTCTTACATTATAGCAATACTTAAGATGGTACAAAGTATTAGACCTGTTCGGTTAATCGATATTTCATCGATAGTCGATTATTTTTTCCTGACGATTATATAATCTAGTGTAAAATGAAATAATCGAAAAATCGAAAAAATCGATTTAGTCATGCAAAATCGATTATTTATGTTAATCAGGCAAAATGTTGTGTTTAGTTGTGCAATACAGCTAATGCCGCGATGCTTTGATTGTTCTAGCAAGGTAGTTGTATAAACATCTATTCCTGACGTTCAAGCATGCACATGCCGAGTCATAGTCCAGACACGGGAATGTTTATATAAGTGATTGCTTGATACGCCAGCGATTGGAAACATTTCACTTCTACTGTTTATGGAACAATATCCGCCTCTGAACACAATAGGCTGGAGTAACCAATTCACAAAATATCGATGTAAATTTTCACAAATTCTGCCGATTGTTTTGGAACTAATTTTACGTAAAGCTGTTGCTGCCTAAGGCAGCAACAACTTGTAGTCAAATGATTTTCAAAATATTCGACTTTTCTAATGCTGGAAAATAGGGAAGCGTCGTAGATAGGCACTACGGGCGAAATCTATATCATAATAAAAATATAAATAATATAGCCATTTCGCGAAAAACTGCACAAAATTGGCATTTTTTGTAATAAATTCACAAATTTTCGATACAAATTATCGTAAATTCTGCCGATTGTTTTGGAACTAATTTAACTTAAAGCTGGTGTTGCCTAAGGCAGTAACCACCCGCAGTCAAATGATTTTAAAATATTCAGCTTTACCAATACTGGATGCATAGTAGGGAAACATTGTAGATAGGCGCTACGAGCTCTATATAATTAAAGGTTAATCTATATAATGTTAAAATTAAATTGACACCTTTTTACTGGCTTGAAAATCTGAGCATATGCGCTGGTTTTTTAAAACCATTATCCAATGGAAACGAGTGGGCAATGGATTCTAAATTGACTTCATTATACTGGGCGGGGTTGTTCCTCACGTTCAGCCAATCCGAGGACTGGTTGATATAGGTGTTCTATTGAGCGTCTTGTGGTCTTTTCATACTTCTTTTCTTTTCATTTCCTACTTAGTTGAGGTAATATGGACCTAACTAGGAACCAATTTTTATAGAAAATCATGCATTCTTTCTCAATTTATTTATTTATTTATTTATTTATTTATTACTAGTAGTATTGTTAGTATTATTAGTACTACTTTTAAGAAAGCTTTACTCTCTCTCTCTCTCTCTCTCTCTCTCTCTCTCTCTCTCTCTCTCTCTCTCTCTCCGCAGTTGCTACTTCCAAACTTCCAGGAATGAATAATCGAATATCCGATTAAATCAACTATTTTTCAGACATAATAATCGATTATTTATTTTCATAGGCGCCGGTTGCTTAAAACCATTATCCAATAATCGATCATCCGATTAAAACGATTATTTTTCAGACATAATAATCGATTATTTATTTTCATAATCGAACAGTCCTACAAAGTAGTAAATCGAATCTTAATATGATCATACAAGTGCTGCGCTGACTCGCCCCACAAGTTAATGTGATATTTATGGCTCTCAGAGGATTGCCAAGAAAGCCTAGGTTTCGCTCCTAAGTTATCTTCAAAGGTTTGCTGCAGGAACACTCTATTACAGTGACAACGCGGAATGTGATGCTTCTATGAAATACCAAGAATTGAAGTTGATTTTATTAAACTGAAACTGTACAACGATTTCAAAACAAATTGACAGACGCATTATTAGGGTTAGTGTCGGGCGGAGTTTACACGACACATTCCTTCACGTACCAAACCTGCACGCAGTTCTCGTGCGTGTGAACTAAAACAGGACAGTAATAGCCCTGCCACAACCCGGTTCTGTCTGAAACGATGGACGCAATGGTTATCTTTGGCCTACACCACACTAGTACGTGTCAACCCACACCCACTACGTCCACCATTCACCACTCATGATATGGATGAGCGGGTTTGCTAATGTTAGTACATGCATGTGTGAGTGCATGTGCACGTGGCATGATAGCCCACACCGCTTTGTGCAAATAATACATTTAAGCATAAACGTCTTGTTTCTGTAACAACCATTTTCTGTCTCATTTATAATATAAGCATCTGAACCCATTACGTTTAGCAAATCGGCTGCATTTGCCTGAGTAAATAATGGCATGTCATATAAGTCATTATTTCGCCACCCACCCCACCCCCATCCCAATCGATGTACTATGTCTATATACATAAATGCTAGCGTGTTGTAAGCTCGTCCGTGCGTGTGTGCGTACGCCCGAATACAATATTCCTAAATATATCATCCATAATTTGAAATTGTAAATATAGCTGGCACCTCTATGACTGAGCGCATAAACCGAAGCTCGTTTTTTCTAATTGGTTAAAAAGTAAATCATGACAGCCGTCATAGGCTATAGAAATATATCAAGATTTAGCCTATTGACGCCTGAATAGAAACCTCAAATGGGAGTGATGGATTATAGGTGGCAAATCCTATCACATGAATGGTTGGTGTAAGGTAAGTTGAGCTTTCGTTTAAAGAACAATGCAACAACGGTTTAAGTACAAATTGATGTTCTATATACAATCAAAGCCGTCTGTAGACTATAGTTGGAATTTGGTTTTGAAGCCAGTGGATTTAATTATAGTTCATAGAGGTTGTGTACTTCAGTATGGCGTTATTCCGGCTTAAATCTCTAGTGAGAACACGGCCTTAGAATGGGTGGTAGTAGTAGTAGGATATGTGAAGAGAGCAATGGCTGCTCGCTTCTTGGAAGTAAATCGGCCTGGCGGGTTTCAAATCCCGCTCGAAAGTCAGGAGATCGGGTGGCTGAAGAGCAATCAATGGAACAATAGGCAAAGTGCCTTCACTACTCATTGCCGCTCTACACCAGGAGTATAAATGGGTACCAGTGTAAAAGTTTACCGATATAAAACCAGCCTAAATATGGTGTGAAAGGGACGTGGAATTAGGGATTCGATAAATGCCAATCAAACCAATAACTTCTTGTATACTAATATATGTATATACATAGGCAGACAGACACATTCAGTAGTGACGCTATTGTTCTACACCACCTTGAATGACTGCATCGTCATATGTTCTTTAATCCCACTATCTACCTATTAATGTCTATGGATAATTGTACCGTATGAATATTTTGAAAACGATTTAACACGATCAAATCATTACCTAAATATTTAGCTGTAACACCATCCAATTACTTTGTTTGGTGCGAAATTTCGATGCTTTTAAGCCACTAGACTTTATTAGTAAACTATGTACATGCTGAATATAAAACCATTTGACAGGTGGCGTAACCGACCTTACTCGCAAATTGTTATTAAATACTTTTTTGTAACGTTTTAGATCTATTGTATTTAAAATTTTGTCAGTATTTCTCCGAGCGCGTTACGTGTTTATGGAATTGTTTGTCAAGCGTATCACTCTGTATGATAAAAAGCTTATATGCCTCGTATGGTTTTAATTTATCCATTCGTTGGCAAGAGCCGTGAGATCAATCTTTAAGCGAGATACAAACATACCATGTGTTAATAATGAAAGAACATGTTAGTACCTCCCGTTTCGTTATATGTGGGGTTTTTAAAAATAAATATTCAAAATTACTATTAAATTATCGCATAGGTTACTCACTAGGAGATTTCACTTTGTAGTTGTGAATGTGTACTTCTCTGGATTGTTTTTGAATAAATAACAAAATCGCATTATTGTATCGTTTCCTAGTTCTTAACCGAGTGGACATATGTACTAATTCCCTTGGGGCAATTATTAGAATATCACGTTTTGGCGCGTTAGTGCTTTTGCATATTTATGACGTGTTCGCGCACTACTCATATTAACATTAAACATGGCCGCTTCATTCACTTTAAGGGCAGCTGATGTTAGATTTTGTCTACGCGTGCTTCCTTGTGAACTAATAATGGCGTTGGTATGGTATACCACGCATGACCACGACGAAAGGCGTCACTCATGGTGGAATACGAGGTTGAATGTGTCTGTATCGATGGAATCTGGTTCAGTTCCATCATCCATTTAGAGACAAGCCTCCACAGTGATACACACCACTGATAGCCATCAACCACACCAGAAGGGCCGGCCTCTCTCTCTCTATTCTGTGTAAGCTCAGACAAACACCTAGTCTCTGCCAGAGTCGCATCGGCATGATGGGACCACCAATAGGGGCTTCCATCTACCTTGACAACGCTCACCTGGGAGGAGGCCAAAGTGATTACCATTTGAATCACGGCAGACTCTGGCATGTTCACATGTTACGCAGAGAATCTGATGCTGAGCAGGGGTCTCCAGCAGGCAACCACGGCCTACCTTCTCCACCCCATAGAAGTGGCAGACAGACTTGATCTCTTCACGTGGGTGAAAGCGGTCGTAAATGTTTATCCATAAGGGGTTGACCCAAGGATTGTACTGGGGGTCATCCCGGAAGTGGGCCCACTTGGTATCCAATATCATGGCAGTCTCAGCGCCCTGTGCCACTGCCGTAGACGCCAGCACGAGCAGTATGATGAGAATCATGGCTATATATAAAGTTAAACTGAACAGAGTGAACCCCTCGAGAAATATCTCTGCCAGATCAAGCTCTGTTCCTTCCGGATCGATAGTGATCTTCATCCCCTCAGGGGCAGGAGCTACCTGCTTCACTCTGCCGCCGGCTAGGAAACGTAGCTCTAGCACTATATGAGTCGTTTGCGGGCTAGTGAGTCTGACTCGCTGAAGCAGTTTAACAGCACCCTTGACTTTGGAGACATGTGACACACCATCTACCCGTAGGATGCCCTCCTGGAGGGTAACAGCTTCTTCTGGTCCATCGAATGGACGATGCAGCAGGAGCTTTCCACCTGTAACCCCGATCCGGTGACCCACCCTCGTCAGGGAGACACCTTCACCTATGTAGGTGAGGAAGGACGATCCCCGATTGTAGAGCTTTCGAATTGTCCCAGCCCTTTTCACAACAGTGGAGAGGGGAGTAACCTCCATGTCAATAACTGCGGGAGGCCTATATAGGGGCAACCATGTTTGCCGGTCACCCCCAGGTCCAGCGTGGTACCACCCTTCATTCTTCTCAAATATGAACTGCATGTTTTTCGCCAGGGTCAATAGCAGACCATCATGGGCCATCGGCGGGACACCGCTCAAATAGGGTTTGACCAGATGAAAGCTGAGGTTGTTATTTAGGGTGTTGATGTCTGCCACCTCTGTATCCGAGAGCTCAATCAACGGCTCGAAGATGTACTTCCTCTTCGGGAAATCTTACCGAAACACGATCTTGTGGCCATCTATACACCTGTGCAAAAGTTAAGCACCACCCTATTCTTACGCACATGCGAGGGTATATTCATGTGCTATGAAGAAAGCAATAGCATAAACATTTATGTACCCATCCATCTTAGTGCAAGAGGTAATAATGCAACTAGAGGAATGCTGATTATGATGGTGGGGAAACACTGTATGTCTTTCTTTGAACTTGAAAACGAGGCCTGAATATGGTTACGTTGACACAACTGACAACTATTGCCCTACAGTTGACACACGTGGCTAGATTGTCATTAATGGTGTCTGAAAACGAAGTTTAACATCTGTGCACGAGTTTGAGACTGTCATTATTAATACCGGGTATATCCACCTTCTGCCTGGATGACGGCCTGGACACGACGTCTCATGCTGGTCACCAACCGACTGATACGCCATTGTGGTATTCGTTGCCATTCAAGATGGAGTGCGTCTGTTAATTCCTGTAGGTTCTGCACAGGAGGATCCCTCCTTCTCACCATGTTTCCCAGAATGTCCCAGATATGCTCAATAGGGTTCATGTCAGGGCTCCTTGCTGGCCATGGTAGGGTTTCGATGGCATTCTGGCGGAGGTATTCATGCACAGCTCTAGCACGATGTGGTCGGGCGTTGTCATCCATGAATATAGGGTTGGTTCCAGGTGCATGATTTACAAAATGAGGGACCACAACTCTATCCAGTATGGAATCTTGATATCTTTGTCCATTTAGTGTTCCAGGTACAGTCAACAGATCCAGCTTACAATCAAATGAGATGCACCCCCATATCATAACGGAACCTCCATCAAATGGAACTTCTTCCATGATGTTACGTTGGTCGTACGCTGTGCGTCTGGACCTCCATACACGAGTTCGACCATCTGTGGCATGAAGCAGGAACCGACTTTCATCGGACCAGTGTACCCGTCTCCAGGATCTCATGTTCCAGTGTCTTCTTTCGTTGCACCACCTCAGACGCTCCTCTTTGTGGTGTGCAGTGAGGGGAGGACGTCTGACAGGTCTCCTAGATTTCATGCCTGCAGCATACAGTCTCCTTTTGACGGTAGACATTGACACTCTATTGCGCGTTTCCCATTGCTGGCTGAGCACTCTGCTGTTGGTGAATGGAGATCTCCTAACAAGGCGTACTTGGGCTCGATCATCACGGGCAGTAGTCTTCTTCGGTCTTCAGATCTAGGCCTGTCCTTCAGCTCGTTAGTTTGCCCATGTTTTGCAATCAAACGACTGATTACAGTATGGTTAATGTTCAGCTGTCTGCCAATCTCTCTGCATGACATACCAGTGGTATGCATGCCTATGATTTGCCATTTCACACGATCACTTAACCTTCGTCTTGCCATAGCGGTTCACAATCAAGAGCTAATTCTCTCTGTACAAATAAACCACGGTCATGAACACAAAATTCCTAATCTTGTCGCCTAAATCTGTATGTAATGTTCTACACCTCAAACTGGACTTTTACATAACTGAACACGTGTGCTGTTTCACGCCACGCACGGACATCAAGCGGCATGAAGTCATGCATGCATGTGCATTTCGTACTTGGAATTATGTCAGCTAACGCGGGGACAAAAAGTATGGCAGCCTAGTTGTACCATCATGTTTCTACGTTCTATTGTTTTTGCTGGTGCTTAACCTTTGCACAGGTGTATATGTTGCAACCCAGGCGCTCCTTCGACACATCCTTGAGGTCTGTGAGCAGCTTCACCCCATCACCACCAATGGCGTGGAGGGAGAATGCCTTTGAGTTTGCTTCGTACTGTAGGATGAATGACTTGCCATCGCTCTCTTCTACCTTGGCAGCATCAACTCTGTACACATCTGCCAGGTCAGCAAGACCAGTCGAGTGAGCAAATATGGGTTCCATAGCACGCTAGGAAGGGGGTTTAAACAGTTTATATATAAACATATAATCATGCCGATTGTCCGACTGCTGCTCTCCGGTGGTGAGAACATAATCTCCCCCTCTCTAGAGGGGAGATGGGTGGTACAGTACCGTGTAGAATGGGTCCTCTTCGAGAAAGCCATCCAGCGGCGGACCAACTATCTTGGTCATAAGGTGAAGCTCCAGATGTCACATCTCAGAAAGCTACTGGCACCCGACATAGTGCTGGATGACCCCTGTCTAAGAGACATATGTCTCGACACCGGCAAGCTGGCATGGTTCACCAGGCTCTCCAAAATGAACCCTTCCATGACTCATGAGCAGAGTCTCCAGGTATACTATGGCAAAATCAGAGTGGCGGAAGCAACCAGAACTATACCCGTCCCTGATGGCTGACGAGGGCGGTACCATCCACGGCTGACGACTCCAGCCGATAGATACCATCAGACAGAATCTCGTCAATGAGGCAGAAAAGTACAGCAGAACACGCAGGCGATATAAGACAGCTTACAACGTCCTCGCGCATACAACCACTGCTGCGGGTGTGATTGGAGCCAGTGCTGGGGTGGCAGCTGCGGCCACATTCGCTACAGGGGTGGGGGCCATCGTCGCCATCCCGCTGGGTGGCGTGACACTAGCCGCCACTGTCTTGGGCATGGGATTGGGGGTGGGGCAGCGGCAGATCACAAGGAAGCATGCTAAGTACGAGGCACTGGCACAGAGTATGCTACGGACTATCGACGAGTCTGTCAACAAAGCTCTCGATGATGGCCAGGTCACCGATGAAGAGTACCATCATATATTGAAGGTCCAAGCCCTGTACTGCACAGAGAAACCTAAAGTGTGACAGCAATACCTCAAAGGCTTCAGCGGGCGGGTTGATATGGAGGAGTTAAAAAACGAGATGTTACGCTGAGGTCGCCTCGCTGGTCTCTGTGGTCGAGACGACCACAAATAGTGTTCTGCGTGTATGGTAGCTTTAAGAACACTAGCATAGATGGCTTTCCCACTGAACCTCACGACAGTCATCCGGAGCCAACCGCCCCTCCTGGGTACACCCTTGACTGGCCTGAGAGGTCACTGGATGATATACCAGAGCTAACACCGTTCTCCATCACAAAGGATGGATGGTCCCGAACCAGCTTCTCCGTCAACCCACGACCGCTGACAAACCGCCCCATCACCGTGTGGTGTGCCACGGCAGGATGTAGAGTAAGTTCCACCCTGCTTCACTCCTATTCTGGTACTCCTGAAGCTGTGCTCATCGCCAGCTGTCTCAGATTCCACGTGTAGTTCACGGTGCAACGAATCCTCCATGAGCTTGGTGCATGCCTCCCTGATACAAACGCCTTTGACCGATAGATCAACAGTCATAGCATCTCAGCAGCCAGCAGACTAGAGAGAGAGAGTTCCGTGCTCACCCAGACTATCTGTGGCATGGTGGTGACAATAGCCGTCTAGGGGTTATGTACAGTGACCCGAGACGTGACTACTCAGGATTCCCCTATCGAACCCCCCGACGAGTAGGCCATCGGAAGACAGCGACTTTCTCGTTCGATCCAGACTCCGACCCTGGACCGCTGGTGCAAAATATGTACATCACTGGCTTGCGGCAGGACTATCCTGATGTGTGGAAATACTTTGTCCCACACACCACCTCGGGCCTCACACCAGCTGGGATCGTTCGGATCAACCAGTCCCTGGAAGCACTGTGCTACTGTCCCCTTACGGCACAGACACAGCTGCGGCATTCCATAGATGGTGTCAGCGGAGCAGAGGTCCAGGCCATGTTCATCAGTCTCGTTGAGGATATGATCATCGTGGCAAACCCCAGTAGTTTTATTGCTAAGTTCCAGCAGGGGTTGCAGAAGGCCCGTCGCAAAATTGACTTTGCTATTTCGCCACACCTACGGTTGATTCCGAGCAACATGATCGTGAACATCGAGGACCTCCAAGTCAGGGGCTCTAACAACATGATAGTCGAGGGGAGTTCTCCCGGGGTCCACTTCGGCTTGAACACTGCCAGCAACGCACCTACATGTAGTCCAGGCCATACAGTCGTGCCGACCCTGACACTGCATGTAGTCGACATGGCAGCTCCAGGCGCCCCGACACTGCAGCCAGTCGACACGACACTGCTTCCTGTGGTAGCTCTATGATTGTTGTCAGGCCTAGCTATCAAGGCCTACTCCACCACTAGCAAATCAGCTATAAGACTATCCTGACTCTCTACAGTAGCAGTGGGGACCATGGTAAGATACTGAACCAGCTTGGCATGCCCTACAGCCCCAATACCGCTGCCAACATGAACATCCATGGGCTGGAGGGTTTGCAGCACATCCTTTTTCCAGCTTGTAGTATCACAGAGCCTTGTTCAGCTCTGAGTCCAGTGAGGCCATGGCAGTCTGCAACTGCTGGAACACATCTAACAGATACTCCCGATCCTTGTAGAAACCTTTAGCTCGCAGAAGCTACTCACCCATGATAAGGTATTCGAGGAAGAAGATCTGTCCCTTGCCAAATTCTAGATAGAGCTTCACAGCTGTCAGCTCCTCTGTCAGCTCAGCACCGGAGAGCTGAGCGAGCTCATCTGGTGTCTTCTTCTTGTAGTCCTTCAACTCCCTCCGGAAGACATCATAGTACTTCTCGCATGTTTAAGATGTCTCAATAGAGAGATGAATATTCCTGAGTACCAACTCGGCCACCTGGCAGAGGCAGACTGGGAAGATCTTATTAGCTCTCTCGACAGGGGACGCAGACGTTTAACCACATTGTATACTCAGTGCTTAAACAATGACGTCAATGGTACAGATCATGAAGCAACTGCCTGAGAGCCAGGCGAGTCTTCAGAAGGTGGAGAACCTGCAGCGAACCAAGACACAGAAGTTACTGGCCAAAGCAAAACCTCTGGCAGTCCATGTCGCCAGTAACGTGGTGGCGAATGTGGCCGTGGTGAAGATGACAGGGGGAAATGAGGTTCTTCCTGCCACCACTGCGGCTGTCCTCACTACAGTGGTGAATGGGGTGGCCGGGCACTGTCTCAGAATAGCTCACCCCATCCCAAAGATTGCCCTCAGTGGTGCCTCCTACACTGTTGCCGCCAAGATCATGGGTGAATGTGTTACACTAATGGAGGCCGCAGTTATAGGGCTAGCAACGAGTGCAATGGCTGAGATCATCGTCGCCTACGTTTAAGACCTCTGAATAGTGAGAGATGGATCACGAGACCCCTGCAGCATATGAGGCATGGCAAGCCAGAGGGCGGTGTGTAGCCCATATTTGAGCACGTGGACTGAGGATTGTCAATGCCTGTGAATGGTGGACCGCCCACAAGGTGTGCCCCTGCAGAGAGTGCCAGTACCCTGAGCACTGCTACCTATTCCCTTGTCCGACTGCATGGTCCTCCTGTGCCCAACCATTTCACTGGGGGTATGACTAGTAGGTCTAAGCCGTCTGTATATAGCACTATGACTATGTCAGTCACAGACCTAGAAAGCAAAGAGCTAGGCGATGTTGCTCAATTGGGTGAGGCATGCCTCGGTTCAGAGGACACTGGTGCCCCTATCTCCTTCCTAGACTTCGATGAGAAGGGAGACCTGCGGGAGATCCGAGGTTCCATCCCAGCCCAAGATGTTATCGGGAACATGGATACGGTGGGACAATCGTCAATTAAGGGGATGGGCATCAAGGAGAGGGTGACGATGCTCGGTATGCTTGGAGGCAATGAGGCTGGAGCCATCAAGGGTATGGCTGAGTCCTTTGCACAGGACCTGGTTAAGGATCTCCTGAAACCACGCAGCTCATTCCGACAGGATGGAGAGAATCTCAAGATAGGCACCCCCGGCCTGAGCAATATTACTGTCGATGGCAAAACACGTGCTACCGCCAGCCTCCAGCTACCAGAGGTGAAGAAGTCAGGTTTCTTTGGTTTGGCATTCCGGGTCTAACCAGCCGGCCGGCTGGTGCACGCATTGTGTCGCCCGTGCTACCGCCGGCCTTCAGCTACCAGAGGTGAAGAAGTCAGGGTTCTTCGGTGTGCCGTTTAAGACCACAGGATAGTCATGGCTTCACGTGCATGTATCATACAGATACTGGATGTACTAGAAACTGTGGGTGCGGACACACGCCCTCTATGCTATCTTCTCAGCTGCTGCCGAGATTTCATGCTTGACGTCTCCATCGCATCCTTCGTATCTGCCGGAGGTGAAGGATTCTCTGCTCTGCAGGTTAAAGAGCTGGTGCAGGACGTACTGCCGTTTAGTCGCCCAGATATAGATGAGGCTACCGGCGACCAAGTGCTAACCATCCTCCGACAGTAGGTCGGCCGATGCTGGCCATGTGGTGCTGATCATTGCCCCATCAGGACATGGGGAAAACATCTTGCTGCGGGCTCTCCTGGCTGAACATCTACACTCTCAATACATCCTTCTGGTGTCTGACTCCACCGCTGAGGCGGTTGACAGTAATGATCAATGGTACAATGGCCCAATCACCAAGACGCAGAACCTGCAAGCACTGATGGAGAAGCTGCTGGTAGCCTGACTGACAGAACCACTTGTTCTAGTTATCGATAGCCTTGCAATGGACCAGAAGACAGTCCCCTACCTCAGTAACATAACCAGATAACCAGGCACCTGCAGCACACAAAGATAACTCTCTTCATCCTCTTTCAGAAGTACACCCGCGAAATCTCACCGGACATTCACCACAATGCCCGGTCACTATACTTCAGCTCTAAGTGTGGACGTGCCCTGCTCGAGACTATATACGACAGCCTACGCCTAGAGGACACCAAAGAGGACTTTATCGCAGGTGTACAGAGGGCAGCTGAGCTGTACTGCTTCATCTTCAGCAACAAGGAGACAGGTGAGCTGTCACACTTCAAGCCATCTCTGGAAAAGGTGCAGACCTTCACCTACAAGCTGAATCCAGCCAGGAAACTAGCCTGCTCTATGCGTCATAGCTGACAGACTGTCGGCCGCAACATTTTTTCATTCATCAGAAGGCTGAGGAACAGGTCTGCTGGCTCGTGGACCAACCTTCTATGCGACGGGAATGGGGTACTATGCTGGGGTTCAACTCCCAAAAGTAAAGTCGAATGAATGAGGCTGAGGAACTTCGTCCGCGGGCTCCGCTACTTCATCAGATGCTTGAGGACCTTCGTCAGAAGCTACTTCATCAGAAGCTTGAGGACCTTCGTCAGAAGCTACTTCGTCAGAAGCGTGAGGACCTTCATTAGAAGCTATTTCGTCAGAAGCTACTTCATCAGGTGGATTAAGATCATACTTTCGCTGAAACTCTTTCCAGTGAGGGTACTCTTCTGGGACTCGCTGCATCTCGTACTTCTCATGGAAGACCTTCTTTCTGCATGCGAGCCTAGCCTTTGTCTTGGGAGGGGGTTTGAGGAGGGGTTTGATGAGGTATTTCTGGTAGTCTTCTTCTTTTTCTGGGAATTCCAGATGCTGCCAGATCTCTGTCCAATTCCTTTCCCCCTGCTAAGGTGAAGATGTGCTTAAAAGTCCTGACCCCGAGGGCATTATGTGCTTTAGAATGGAGTCTACCCAGCCTCTTTCGCTCTTCCTGGATATGGATGCTAAATACGTCAGCCCACTTCCCGACTGTTAGTAGAAATTTGTGGGCGACCCTCGCCCTTTGGAGAGCTAGAATAACAGGACTATTGGGTGGGCTCACAGGTAGGTTGGGTAGTACCTTGCCCTGGGTGCTGTCAAACTTCCGGTAGAGTATCCGAGTCAGGAGTTCTTTTGTACTACGAGCTGGTGCCTCTTCCTCTATAGCGGCCAGTATCTCCGCATCAGACAGAGGTGTGACCTTGGCTCGCTCATGGATAATGTTGATGTCATGAAGCAGTCCTCAGACCCTGTCACAGTGGGACAGTGCATGTCATGGCTGTGACTGTCATGTCGACTTGTCCTGCTGCCTATAGATAATCTGCTGGAGAACTTTACCAAACATGGCAGCCGTTTAAAACCTCTATATACCCAGACCTTAAACATGCTGCAGTATGTGCAACATCCAGATGGGGCCATTGAACCCGCGACATCGCACCGCACTGATCCTCGGAAGGACCACCTGACAGTCATTCGACCCAGTATACACGATGAAAACCCGTTGTCTGCTGGTGGGAAGTGCATTGACTTTGAAATCTCAGCACAGATCCACGAGATCAAGAGCATGGCACTCGAGTTCAAGCTTCAGAGCACAATAGAACAGGCGGTAGAGCTCCGACAGGTTATGAACAGGTGGGAGATCATGCAGGGCAACAGCACTGTGGACACGACCTATGTGAATGATGAGTACCGAGTCCTAGGTCTGCTGGCTCGTGGGCCAACCTTCTATGCAAAGGGAAAGGGGTACTACGCTGTAGGGTGCAATGAGGGGTTCACGGAATTCGAACTACGGGTAAGTGTCGAGAAGCCGTGGCAGTTTCACTCTTAACCCTCCTCGAGAACACACGTGAATCTGGCATCCATGCAGGATAGGCTCTTCCTCCGGGTGTACACTGAGCAGCTCGCAGATGCACCGATGAATGCTCCAAGACTTCATGTCTGGCATGACGAGAATGACCAGGAGCTGAAGCAAACAGGTTCAAAATAGCAGATCGTGCATGTGGAGTGAGAACACCAGCAGGTCCAAGCCACAGCTAACCAACGGGTAGAGCTGACATTGCATCGTGGTGCATCGGACTGTGTCACTGTTGTGGTCCTGGTTCAGAAGGGAGGAGCCATCCAGCAGGTGGATAAGCTAGACGACTTCAAGCTTGTGGTTGCTGGGACCAGTGTTCTTGGTGAGGTATGCGAGCTGACTGATTGTCAACTCTACAGACAGAAAACTAAGTCATATGCACTTCATCACCTAACCAGTGGAAGCGACGACCTCGAGTCGGCACTCGAGGGCCATCACCACCTCGGGGGGCGGGACATCCCACCTAATCAGGGCAACCAGCTCAGCTTCAACATCGGAAACCTCATAGCTGGGACTCGCTCATTGGGTGTGATGGGCCTTTACTTTGACTATGCTAAGGTATGCGTGTCGAACACAGCAGGTATTCAGCTTGAGCGTGCGTAGAACACGACTCCTGTCATCACAGCTGCAGCTGCCACCACTATGATAAGCTCTGCTATCTTCTGACCTGTAGATGCTTCATAGTCGAGCGTTGGCTCAGATATCTTTACAGCCTCATAGTACTCATCGAGACTCTCCTCTGCCTCTTTGAGGCTCTGGTTGGCCTGAGCTCGGAGTTGTCGTCGGCGTGCCTCCCTCTGGCGCATATGCTCGAGGGCTTTGTGTACTCAAACTTCTCCCTAGACAGCTTCTCCATTACCTGGTTAAGACGCTCACGCTCGACCTCTGTTGCCTTCTTGTCAGCGAAGCTGAGTCCCCAGTTCGCTAAGGCACACATGCCCGCATTCAAGATTGCAGATGCAATGCTATAGACCACAGTTTAAAGCTACTATATAGCTGCCCCAGCGACGGATCCCCAGAGCGATGTATGAACCAGAGGCTGATCCAGTCGAGGATATAGATGATGAGGACTATGAGGAGGACTGTGATGAGGAGGATTATGATGCAGATGACTACGATTTCGGTGGTGAGTATGATGATGTAGAGCCTGAATCCCACAAGCTAGTACACAGAGCAAAATGAATCTATCACACTTATGTAAAAGGTTCTATCAGTCCGCTGGCAGCAGTTGGGGCTCTGATCGCTCTGTTCAAAGCGAAGGCTGGTGAGATGGTCCGCAAGATCGCCAACAATGCTCTCCATGGGGGTGGAGATTTCTGAAGCCATACCCGCCATCGCCTCAGGAGTAGGTTCGTTCTTTGGAGTCGCAGGCCCTTGTCTACAATACATTGCCATAACACTCTTAACATTTAAGCTGTACTATATAAGGATGGCGTCTCTGTACGCCCCAGTCAAGTCCTTTAACTTCTGATGGTTAATCGATAAACTACCATTCAGTGAGGATCCAGTAGAGACTAGACGCTGTAACTGCCAAGGGCTACTTGATAAACTACCATTCAGTGATGATCCAGCAGAGACTAGACGCCAGTGTACGGAGGTGATTGAGGAGGTCTTCAGTGATAGTCCAATGAATGACGGCCATCTGTACATCTGTTTAGAGTTCGCCCAGACTGTGCATGACAGGACAGGAGTGGACGTCAGTGATAAAATCAGCGAGGCCATGCGTCACAGGATGGGAGTGGATATCAGTGATGAAATCCGGGAATTCCGTCTTTCTTGAGGAACTCTACTATCAGCCTGGTGGATATTACCCTGAGCCCCCTCAACTACTCAAGGCTGCACTTCACAAGGGCTACAACTTCACATTGGAGACAGCTAGCCAGTGGCTCAGCTGCTAGACGATGTGGCAGATATACAGACCTCGTCCACGGCACATCGGGCATGCCCATTTCGAGGAAACTGTCCCGAACAGAGTTCACCAGGCAGATGTTCTATTCCTTCCACATGACTCGGTTGATCATAAGACCTACAAGTATGCCCTCACCATCGTCGATGTCGCCAGCAGGTACAAGGCAGCAGTACCGCTCACAGACAAGTCAGCTGGCCATGTGGCGCAGGCATTCTAGGGTGTCTACAAGGCTTCGGAAAATCCCCTTCAGTGACTGGAATTGTTGCAGGTGGATGAGGGTAAGGAGTTCAGAGGGGAGACTGCAGCCCTCATGCGGAAACATGGTGTGGCATTTAGGCGAGGCGAGGTAGGGCATCACCGTGCCCAGACTATCATTGAGCAGTGGAATCGGACACTGGTAGAGAGACTGTTCCCACACCAATACGCCCAGGAATTGGCCGCGCCGAGTGAACTTTCTAGAGTATGGGTGAGAGGGCTGCCTGCTGTAGTGTAGAGATCCAATGCCGAGGTTACTAGGCTACTCGGGAAGAAGCTGGTAGAGGCTATCAGACACTTTGCTGGTCACAGCTCTAGATGAGCAAACAGGGGACAGGAGTGCCTACCACCTGATGCTCTGGTTCGGTACCTGTATGAGCCTGGTGAGCTGGAAGGTGCCCGACAGCGTGCAACAGATCCTAATTGGTCGATAGATGTTCACAGGCTTGACAGGTATGTGGAGGCGGAGAAGCGACCTACACTGTACTACCCGGCAAGCCAGCACGGAGTGCCCAGGCACCCATTTGGTGTAGAAGAGCTTCAGCTAGTCCCAGCAGACACACAGCTACCAACCCCTAGGGTGCCAACATGATACTCGATGGGCTCGGTATGGACCCCATCTGGCAGCACATGGCGCTTATCATAGTAAGCGGAGAGTCCGAGTTTTTCCTGCTCATATGAGACCTCATTCTGTTGCTTTGACATTCCCTTAGCTGAGCACTTACTTGCAGCTGCGTTCTCCATGTAGTAGCATTTGGAGCAGAGAGCGATGCCATGAGAGCCTTCAAACTCGAGCTTGAACAGTTCCAGAGTCCATCCCAACCATTTGCCCCAAGCTAGCCAGTCCCGCTTATGAGCCTGATACTCTGCTCGCATCTCAGGGCGAATGACGTCGTCGAGGTTGGAGCTTGCTATGGCGATATACGTGGAGTCAGTGTCCATCTGCAGGTACTCAAAGCTGTCATGAGCTATGTAGTGATCGAGGATGTCATAGTAGAACTCCAGCATTCACAGCTTCGCGAGCTCATAAATGGTTATCTCCAACTGGAAGGGCCTTCGAATAGTGATTCTTGGCGTGTGACTCTGGAGGTCATATGACTCACTGATCTCCTCGAGATCTTCGAACAATGCACTACGCAGGGCCTTGTCTACTATGCGTTCATACTTCGTGAAGCTGGTGTTGCTATGGCATTCTAGGGCCTCGATGAGCTTCCCATAGGCAATGTTGCCGAGGAGTTTGAAGAGATCTGCCAAGAGTGCCTTGCTCTTATCTACATCTCCCGAGCGGCGGGCCTCCGTAACATTCTCCATGAACCACTCGAATGGCGCTTGGCCTCAAAGTCTATGGTGCGGTATACAGCAGTGATCTCCAGGCCATGCAACTTGAGTGTCGGGGCGTACAGCAGCCACTTCTTGCCAGAGAGGGCACCGACCAGCTTCCGGGTGGTGGGCCGCTTCCTCCCTGTTCGCCCTAGATATGCTAGCATCTCAGAAGAGATTGCCTCTACCAGGATCTCGCGGTTATAGAAGAGAGGAGGCATTTCCTCGAACTTTGCTCACAGAGCCTTGGGAACCTCTATATCCACCTCAGCAAACCCAAACCAGCTGTCTGCTAGGAGAGCCTCCTTAAAGCTAGCTACCCCAATGGCACTGGACCAATGGCACACTGTCTCCTCACCACATGTCATCTCTTTGGCCATCGTTGACAGGTACAGAGTATTTGCGTCATAGCCGAGTGGACGTTAGCAGACATGCTCACTCTGGCGGATTCAAGTCACACCGGCCTCGTGGTATCTGGTGAACACGATGCTGGGACCTCCAACAACAGCACCTTTCAGCATCTCGTAGGCTTCCTTGCCCGGTGAATAGAGGCTAACATCTGGTATGGGCTGAGTGGTTCCACCTAGGGGGTACTGCAGTGACACACCTGGGAGAGACACCGCGTCTTTGAGGATGTCTATTTCTCATTCTGTGTAGAACTCCCACATCGGCTCTAGGGCTTCGATGAAATCGAGGTTGTTGTAGTATCACAGCCAGTCACCGAATGTCGGCATTCTATGCTCGCTGAATGTCTGGTTACACTGTTCCCACTCTGATCGCGTCAAGAGGTAGCCCCCCTTGAGCTTAGAGGTCCATGCTGAGTAGTCAGGAAGCCTTGGATAGTTGAGCTTCTCATGTGTGTCAAACCATTCATATGGGTACCAGCTCTTCTGCTGGGTACACCCGTAAGCTTTGACCCATACCTCGTACAAGACTCCTGGGCCGAGGTAGTTCAGCACATCGAGAAACCGTAGCTCAGGTGTGATGAGGAACATTGTCTGACTAGCCTTCTTGGTGACTTTCGCTGTACCTGTACTGTCAGTCAGCTCATTGACAAAGTACTTCTTGATGAGGTTCAGGTCATACCACCCAGAGTTGAACCCCAGTACAGGCACTTGGTCACATCACTCATTGCTGTTGCTTTGGGAGCTTGTCCAGGTCTGTCGGTATGTACTGTGCTCTAACCCTTGTCTGGATTAGATATGCTCGCCGTTGGATCACCTGCATGAACTCTCTGATCAGTTCTTTGGGGTCAGGATTGCAGAGGTGAGTGGGCTCACTCGTGGCGCCATCTAAGGAGCAGCCGACTGACACAGAGATAGGTATGTGAGTACTCTCGATCGTGTGAGTCTCTGTAGGATTAGTCTTAATACCATCTATGAGTGCTTCGAAGTCGTAAACTATGAAGTGTGGGTATGGGACAGTCCGAACTCATTTAGGGACGCTTGAGCAGCATTTTATACAGCACTCCCACTGTACCACAAGTGTGCATCCAGAGGCTCTCAGCTTCTCCTCTCTCAGGACTGTCTTGCAGTATTTTTGTTCAGCATCCTCACCTCGCTGGTGTTGTGGACACCCATGCCAGTGACAGCCATGGAACTGGTAAACGGTGTTGGTGGTCAGATCATAACCATCTATGGGAGCGCCCTGATCCAATGCCCACACTCTACATGGTGTATATGTACGCCTCTGTTTCTTGACTCATATGCGATCCAACGAGTAGCTGCTGAACTGGATGGTTGGGGCGGATAGAACGCTTTCTCATACGCAGACTGTGGTACCTCAACCTTCTCGTCAGGACACACGATTGTTGTTTTGCCGCCTGTACAGTGATCAGCGTGGCGTTGAAGACTGGATTGCCTGCGTACACCTCTGCTGACAGTGACTGCAGACTAGTGTATGTGCCAGCCTGGAGATGTTCTTGATGTAGAAGGCATGGTGGTCCCACACTCCGATGGTCATGGTATCATGGTAGTGAGCTGCTTGCTCGATCAAGTGCCAAGTGCCCTCTTCGGTTGGTTCATACATGCGAATCCCAATCTTGGCGAAGAACACGACCTTGTCCAGCTGATCCAGCAAGGTCTTGCGGACATCAGGTACTGTCTTACCATAGAACTGTGTGGCAAGCTCTCATGCAGGAGTCAGCTCTCACTCCTTGGTGGACTGCTTGACATCTCCAGAGACACATGTTGTCCCTGTAGGTGTCAAGGGCAGTCATACTCTTCATCTGTCGTAGCCAGTCTGGGAGGGGGCCTGTTCCAAGCAGAGGTTGGTGGTCGATGACAGCCCTGACCTCAATGGTGATTGACAGAATGAAAGCCCACTTGGTGTTGCATTGATCGATATTGTCTGTGTCGAGGCGGGCTTGCTCTCTTGCTGCCACCCAGTCCTGAGCTGCTCCTATCGTGTTCAGCCACGGGCTCCCTGCAGCATTCTTGTGGAATAGCATCACCCTGCCTTCTTCGATGTGACGGATGCGATAGGTATGGGTATAGTGGAGGTAGAAGGCATTCTGGACAGTTGGCTGGATCTTTTGCATGATCTGTCCAGTGACGTTTCCTCCTAGACCTCTGAAGAATGTCCAGTGTACTGACTGGCGTCCTTTACCCGCTGTCTCCCTTTCACTGAGACGTTGGTCGAGAATGTGTTTGACTTCTCACCTCAGGCTCCAGGCTAAGGGTTCAGACCTCGGTCCCCTCATCACTCGGTTAGTGATCCTGCATAGGGGAGGTAAGTGCTCCAGTGGATGGTCTGCCATCCACCTCGCTACAGTCTTGGCTCACAAGCTAGCAGTCACCTCCTCGTCCAACTGACGAAGCTCACGGATCCGCTGCATTTTCTTGTAGGGATTCCAAGGATCATCTTTGGTAAGCACCAGAAACTTTCCCGTCTTCATTGCTCAGGAGAGTCGCTTCTGCCACCCCTCGGGATGGGCCTGTCCGATCATCTGGAGCAGGTTGGCTTTCTTGACCTTAGAGTATCCTCTAAGGCCGAATTGCTTTGCAATAGCGCGAAACTGTGCAACAGCAATCATGGTGTATATCCCTCTGGATGCCTGTCTCTAAATTGGCGTTCAGAACCTATTATGTGTGGTGATCAGTACCTGTGGATGGGGTATATCCCTGTGGATGCCTGTCTTTAAATGGTCGTTAAGCCCCTATTATTTGTGGTGCTGGCGATCAGTACCTGTGGGTGGGGTATATCCCTGTGGATTCCTGTCTCTAAATGGTCGTTACGCCCCTATTATGTGTGGTGCTGGCGATCAGTACCTGTGGGGGTGTATATCCTGTGGGTGCCTGTCTCTAAATGGGCGTTCAGATCATATTATGTGTGGTGCTGGCGATCAGTACCTGTGGGTGGTGTATATCTCTGTGGATGCCTGTCTCTAAATGGGCATTCAGACCCTATTATGTGTGGCGATCAGTACCTGTGAGTGGTGTGTATCCCTGTGGATGCCTGTCTCTAAATGGCCATTCAAACCCTATTTAGTGTGGTGCTGGCGATTAGTACCTGTGGGGGGTCCGTCATGTCGATATGATAGTGGATGCTTGCCTCTAAATGGGCATTCAGATGTGTGTGGGGTTGATCACAAGGTGGTGCCTGATGCGACTCTGGCAGAGACTACGTGTTTGTCTGAGTCTACATAGAATAGGGATAGAGAGACAGAGGCCCTTCTGGTGTGGTTGATGGCGATCAGTGGTGTATATCACTGTGGAGGCTTGTCTCTAAATGGGCATTCAGCCCCTGGTAGTAGTAGTGTCAGGATGATCCTACCTCCCTGGCAGCCATTCGGCGTTCCGTGGTGGCCCCTGTCTCAACAACCTATCCCCCAGGGATTGAGAGGGCGGTGGGGGCCACGGATCGCCAAATGGCAGCTAGTTGAGGGAGGTGGTATCATTTTAATACCGACACTACTACTTAGCAAATTACATTGGTTGTAGCAGTAAGTACTTGAGCAAAATGGAAGACCACTCTTAACGAACCAGTGCATGTAGGGTAGCGATGCTCTGAATCAGCTAGATCAGGCGTAAAATCCCATGTGAACAATGTGGTTCCATGTCTGAAATGTGACTTATTTATCAGGTAGCCTCTGTCTTTGAATAATTCCCCCAGTACCGCTGAATAGTGAGAAATAAGCATCCAAGTAAATGTCGTCGCTAAACAAAGGGCGTATTGGCGATGTTGTAACCTTTTCTCCATTTATATAACATGTAGCGTAGGTAGTGTTATTGTTTTCAAACTTGAACGGATTTTATGTACCACACCATTATAGTCATCATTAGGTATAAAAGCGAATAATACTCTGGTAGGTTGCTGACCAATAAATATATTATCTCTATCGATGCTCATAACACTGCTAGGTCCTGTAAAAGTCTTACACACTAAGCTGCAAATAGGAAATTTCATGCTTGTCTGTCTCAGAGTAAAGGCATGCGCCACTAGCAGATCTGCTGATGGGATAACTTTGCGTACAAATAAGTTAGCCGACAATATTTTCAATTTAGGCCTCTCTCCTTCCATGGCCATAATGGTGAATGCATCTTTACTCCTCTGTAGGCATACTCTCAAATCAACAGAACCGAACAGGAATTGGCCCTGCAGAACCATATCACTGTGTATGTGGCCTATTAATTGCACTGTTTTCTCTGCACCATCATTCCTCTACGTGCTTGAAATCCTACATTAGTATCGGAGATATTATCAAATTCGCCAGCATCATCTATTTTCCATCTGGCAAGTTGTAGATGCGAGGATCCGGCATCGCTGCCATAATTTAGTAACGTCTCAATGTATTAGCAGTAAGCATAATTTTCGTTCGAGTCACTGACACGCTTTCCATTAAAAAAAACACCCACTTGTGAGAACATCGTATGCAAAAGATTATTCGCAGGCGCTATCATGTCATTCGCCTTGAGTGTCTTCTCATCACCATTTCGATCTAGCTTTACTAGCTTAACTTTAATCGAAAGATAAGATTGCATAAGATCTAAACATCTATCAGCAGATCCGCTGATGATCTGTCCACTATCTGATAAACTAGATTCAGGCTGAAACTGTTCCCATTTTGCAGACTCCAATGTCGTCACTATGGGACGCATCTGAAAAATGTCTAATTCACTCTTCGAGCACTCACATGTTTAATTAAGTTCCATGTTGTTTGTTAATTAAAGATATTGGCTTGTTTTCTCTGCTGTCTATTGGGACCCTTCCTCTTCGGTATCGCATGCATCGACTGAGCATTACCTGTATTATTCTTCTTTTTACGTTTAGGTTGAGGTGGTCTTAAACCACCACGCACTGCTGTTACAGCTTCCGGTATCAAAGATCTGGCAACACCGCGTGCTCTTAATTCTGTTTTAACATTTTTTTCAGCCATTACGTCCTCAGCTAGTCCGATTCTAGTACTATGGTTTTGTTTACCTACAGATTTAGCCACATTTTTGTGATAGGTATTGCTGAACGTAATAGTCCACCTAAGATATTACTGAGTCCATGTCCTGATTGGTATTGTGCGCCTACAAAAACTGGAATATGTTCATGGCCCGCTTGACTTGCGTAGTAATGCACCAGTGCTGGAGCGTTCATTCTTCCTCTCATTGTCCCTCTCATCGTCCCTCTCATTGTCATTGTCATCATCATCTGAAATGCAAACAGAGTACACTCGGCGATGCCATTGTCTTTTATATTTCTGACGCACTTGCGCCATCTTTGTAATTTCTTCTGTCGCATCACTACCTTTCTTCTTCTTCTTCATCTTCTTCTTAGTAAATGCATATATTTGGACAAAACTTTCCTCCGCAATAGTAAGCCAACTCCTCGGATATAACACACTCGAGAGGCCCACACCCTATTCACCATCTAATGTTAATGGAGTTTGCAGACGTGTTCGAAACTCTGATATCTTATTGTCTGGAAAGAACTGGGTACTACTATTGCTCAGAAGGGTTATGTAAAACTTATCCTCGTTCATTCTGAGTTGAATGATGTATGGACGTCTTTATGTGCGGACTAGGCAATATATACCCTAGACATCCACTCAAACACGATATCCATATGCCTGATTGCCCATTTTGTATACTCAGATTCACGATAAATGTAATGATTACGATATACATTCTTATAATTTGAGCTATGTGTACTATTTCTTCTTTCGGTACTCGTGAACCCATCATTCACCACATACTCTGATCCAATCTTATCTCTATATATTCATCCATTATTAATGATGTATAGTACTTAGTTCATTGACCCACGTGTTAAACTTAGCCAGGTAACCGAGCCACTTTACCAGATACTCGCATTGTCCCTTTTTATTTTTTCTACTTTTAAGTATTTTTTCCACTGACTACTCTTTATCATTTTCTTCTATCACTTGCTGTATCTCATCACGATAAAAAGTACTAATAATCAGGTCGCCTCCATAGTCTTCTAATTTATATAAGTATGGATATTTTTCTGTAAGCACCTCACGCACCCTAAACAATTCACGACTCCATTGCCCACGATATGCTTTATCAAATGGCATTTTTGCTTGTGATATTCTAACATGGTCGCCTTGAGTAGGGCTGTTTTTAGATTTGGAACGTTTCTTCATCTTCTTTCCATATATATTTCTCCACGTGATTAACTCAGTACTACTGTCAACTTCGGAAGGAGCCATGAGCGTACTGGAATGTGTGGTGTTATTGTACGCTGCGACTAAACTAGGTAATACATCGATATACTTTTGTGTATTTTTATGTGTCATGTATCTGTATATTCGACCCTTCAAGGTGCGTTGAAAATGCTCTAGCATTGCCGCTTTCGTTTCATTTTGAGAAGTGTAGAAATGTATTCCATTATCTTTCAAATAGTTTTTTATTACATGGTTTACGAGCTTGCCCCCTTTGTCTGTTTGAATAGCGCATGGGCGATGCTCAGTATGCTCCAATATTGTTTCAAACCCTTTCTTGACTGCTGACGACGTTTTACTAAAAAGGCATTCCACCAATGCATATTTTGAAAGAGCATCAACTACGCATAGCAAATATAAAACGTTGTTGTTCTCTTTCGCCAGCATACCCATCGAGCATAGATCTGCCTACCATAGATCATCAATGGCTGAAACTCTTATTATTCGCCTGTCAAACTTTGTTCTCTGTGGTCTGTGAAGGGTATATACTTCTTGGTGTCTTAACCATTTGTCAATATAGTTGTCGATATATATAAGGTATTTTACCTTTGAATGCATTATATAGCTTTTCTTTCCCACCAAAAGATGCATAATCTTTCGGATCAAAATATACTTTTGCCAGTTTATCATCATTCATGACGTATCTAAATTTACCCACACTGGAATTGAATGTCCCTTTTTCTTCCTGTTGCCTGCTAGAGAACTCTTTCTGCATATTCTTTTACTCTACAAATCTACGGGGTATGTTTAGGCCATGTAACAGATTAAGAAACTTTCCCTCCGCTTGATCATGCATACCGGCAAAAAGGTTTTCGCCCATGCACTACAACATCTGTAAGCAGGTCTAGTACATTACTTTTTGGTAAAAAATGTACCCTCTATTGTCACTTCGCCCAGGTCATCAACGTGAAAACGTTCAGGAACCGAATGTAAAATATCAATTACTCCACTTTGTCTTGTACGTTTTTGGTATTCCCCTCATCGTACATTCAAGTAATTGTGTGGGCAGTGCGCCATAGTTAGTTATGGGTTGCAGAGGTATCGGTTGATATTGTTGTCCTTGTGTTTGCTGATAGTAATGCCTATACTTACTCAATACTTTTGAATACGATTTTGCTTTTTCATTCTCAGTCAGATCGTGTCTGGTGAATATATTGGATATCTCGTAGTCGAGACTAAGTTTACCAATTAATGGCGCAAGCATACCGATCACTGCTGGTAATAAGGCTCCTAAAAATCCACCTGTTTGTAGCAATTTTCTTTTATGTGCATATGGCACACTGCGACTAGTCAGTGTTCACATTTTCCCTCTATATTTACTCGGCTGCTTGTATCATGATTTAGTGAGATGAACATTCCCACTTAATACGTTTAGGTATGATTCACATAGTACATCCACTAATTCGTTCGAACACTGTTTGATTACATCATTTCTGATTGAAGGCTTTACTTTAGCCAAATATTGCAGCATAGATAAATGGCGTTCCATTTTACGTGATGCCATTTTTCTTAGGTATGTAAACGTAGCAGCCCTCCTTCGGATGAACAGATGAACGTAGTCTGATATTGTCAGGTGTCATCTGTTTCAAACCTAGGAGTAGATATGAGTGAGGTTCGCGTGTAGCATCCTTATATGATTCGATAAAATACTTTGTATTGCATGGGTACATCTGCTTCGATAAAGAATGAATAGATGATGCATCATGTGGATTCTTAAACAATACCATGTAGTGACAGTTAACTGATAAGTCTCATTGATTGCGGGACTTGTGAAACAGATTTTGTGCGACAAATATTACGCTACAATTCTCATGGTGAGAACGTTTTGTAAGTAGGTCAGCCACATTCTCATCGCATTTATTCATCATATCATCGAGTACCACCAATGTCCTGCACCTTCTGTCTAGTTCAACATTCACACCCTCTTTAAATTCAACTTCTTTCGCCAACTCGTTATACCCATCTTGCCACACACTTTAGCAGTACACAATCCTCTGTGGAGGGGGAGTAATGGGGTATGGATCTCTTATTAGTGCTTTTATCATCTCAGTTTTACCGCACTGCATTGGTCCACAGAAAATCATAGTAAATGGGTGATGTAACACCGTATTGCAGTCAAGTGATGTTGCCATTGCGTCGGCACATGCACGTCCATGTACGACTAAGGAGGTATACGCTCATGCATATATATATGTATACCTTAGTGGTGCATGAACATGCGTGAACCGTCACTATGATGTAATATGTAGTTACTCTTCTGCGAATACTTTATCAATGCTTACTGGTTAGCGAGCATTAAGAATATAATTGTGATGTCAGGTACTCGTGATGTAAGGGAAATGCTATGATTGTGACGTTAGATACTCGAGATGTAGGAGAAATGCTATGTCCATTTAAGAATATGATTGTGACGTGAAATTAGGAGAAATGCTATGATTGTGACGTCAGATACTCGTGACGTAGGTGAAATGCTATGATCATTTAAGAATATAATTGCAACGGAAGATTAGGAGAAATGCTATGATTGTGATCTCAGATACTCGAGACATAACTTAGGGGGAAGGCTGTGATTGCATCATAAAATTAGGAGAAATGCTATGATTGTGACCTCAGATACTCGAGATGTAGGAGAAATGCTATGAATGTTTAAGAATATGATTGTGACATCATATGAACGCTACGTATCTTAGCAGAAATGCTATGAACATTTAAGTGTATGAATATGACATCAGATACTTGCGTGACGAATCCATGTCAGCTTTAAATAGTTACAAAAATAAACACCATATTCAGTGAATATTTTACCATGAAATTGAACAAAAAAACGTCTAACGGCGTTTTATTTAAGTATGCACATAATGAAATGTGCTATTCATCTCACTCAATCAATCATTCACCTGTCCCATTCTTCTCTAAAGAATAGCAATGGCATGCGCCAACAAGTTTCTCCGTCAAGTGAAAAGCTGGCATACCAGCGCATGCGGAGGAGGCGGGGGAGTGAATTGCGAGTCACTAGTGACAGATAAAGAGAGACAGAGCGAGGTGCTAGTACTGAACAAGTGAAATACAATTTAAAAACTTTTTTTATTAATACTGACATCAATAATACATATCGTTACAAAGATACGATTATACGAAATAAAAACAAATACGACAGTTTCCAAAGCTACAATTGCCAAAATAAAACAAGTATGTTAATTTTAAATATACGTATATGATTTATTAAAAATTATCCATGTTTTAATGCTTAAAAGCCGGTTAATTTAAAATAAAACTAAATAAATTAATACGCGCATAGAGAAAATATTAATTATAGTTATGGCGACAACATCTGTTTTTCATATATTACATCCACAATGTACCTATGCCATTCCATCATACACATGCGGCAAAGATCAGTACAATGTTCATATATATTGTAATGGCAGGCTAGTTGAGCACAATATTTGGCTTCGTCCATTTCTAATAATGCTGCCTCATTATACAGTTCAAAATTGTCAATTAGATTACGGTCAACATCAATCCCTAAAAAAGAATGTTCACGTTGATTCGGATGATTTACTAGACAACTGTAACAATCTCGCACAACCAACGAATGTATCTTTTCACACAGCATGAATCCGAATAATTTCTGACTAATCTTTTGCACATCTTCTTCTTCTTTTCGTTCGCTGATCATACCGCTAGTCCTGTAAGTGACTATCGACATGATCATAAGCGTTAAGTGCGTGGATCCATGGTTTATTAGAGTGCGCCATGCGGCCTGGAACCTCCGTCTTCAGCACTCGAGGTTTCTGTCAGGGTTACCTCACCCTTACCTCCTTTAGTCGCCTCTTACGACACGCAGAGGATACGGAAGGTGTATTCTAAGCCCCACCTACAGTGTGACTGACACATAGTTTCACAATAGTGACACAGATTGACGGTATCGTCATCGACGAGATTTGGTTCATCATCGCTTAAAAACTCATCAAGGTATATAGTGTCCATAGTAAGCATGGCATGATTAGACATCTCTGCGGAATCACTAGTGGATGGAATGTCATTCATGTTCTCACTTTTTGGTCTTCACACCATAAAAGCACTGAGGTATCAGACTAAACAACATGTCACCGCTCACATCGGGAGGCATGTAAAGGTTAGGTAATGCTTCCAGCAAATTACTCGCATTCTGTTTCAATAATTCCCACTCATTGTATTGCAGGTATAAACCACAACATGTGGCCTGTGATTCTGCGTCAGAGCAGAAAAAATAGCGCATGTCAATACACGGAAATTCGTCACAGATAGAAATGTGAACAGAATTGCCCAAAGAATATGTAAATAGTATGCCTTCTTTTTTGCACGCATGTTTTACTGCATCTTCAAGATCGGGTATGATTTGTAACAGCTGTTTAAATGCTACTATGCTGAGATATAAACCGCGCTTAGTAGGATAACCATCAGGATGAAACTGCCACAGATCGATACACCACTTTTTGCCAAAACGTATTGTTTGTGCTTTACGCGAATTACCAAGATCGCACCAAAATGCTGAGCGATTTAAATATTTAAAGCAAGGATCAGACGACATCGTGGAGAATGAATAATCATAGCATGAAACTATGGCCTTTATATATCATTAGTAACAATAACGAACAGCCGCACACATTTTGAACACCATCTAGCGAAAATACTATGCACACAATGGCATACAGAGGAACACGTGTGTTACAATGACGTACATAGACACACTTAATTTGAATGTATGGCACACATTTGTTCAATCAATACCGATCGTATACACGTGGGACGAACACTGTCTTCAACCATCCAACACACACTTAATGAGCAATAACATGTACGACCAACTTTTAACCATTACACAGCTGAGAGACTCAGTACACTAAAGTCAATGCATATTATCGCTTGATGTGCAAAATATTTTGAAAACTATCTGACTGTAAGTTCAACTTTCAGTCATAATATTTTTGCGGTAATATAAGATTTGAAATGCGTGCGATAACTAAGCATAAGTTATGAATGCGAAAGACAATGATTAATGTAGCTTGGCAACAATAATACGCGAACCCAATGCGCTATGTCTATCCCATATTCAGTTAATAAACCCTTGCTAATTTCAGACATGAGTATAATTCTTCCAGCATTAATTTTGTCATCTCTTAAAGTGAACCGCATGCTCCTCATAAACAATGCAAGCATCGTATCCTTATCAGCGTTACAGAGCATAGCAATATTTGCTATCATAGTGTGAGTAGCTAGTGCGGCTTTGGCGGACATGGATGACACCGACATTGTTTATGTACTGACTGAAAAAAAGTGCGATGTTGCTATTTATATTATGCTAGTGTAACCATATGGTACTGATGATAAATCTCCAAGTTTCAAATTCGTTTTTTAAAGACAGGTCTGAAAATCTTACTGCTATTTACTGAAAGAATTCTAAAATGATCAGTGTGTGTGATCTTTGATGGGTAGCTTAATAGTACGCTATTACTATACATAATTCCACCATCATTTATAATTTGTTCAATGGATTTTTTCATTGTATCAAAATTAACTTATTTTGATTGTTCGGTACCCAGTGTTAAACCTTTAACCTTCGTTACCTGTTTAACGATCGATGGATCATCACGATGCTTCATTTCATAACTATAGGTTTTTTTACCGAGTGCGCAAAAACTTGTTAATTCATAATCGGAGGGGATTTCACTCGTCCAATAACCTACATACGCACTTCATTCTTGAATGGTCGGCTCACCTTCCAGGGTACTAAATACCACCGAATCCGTATTGTGATAGGCTGCACAGCGTCCAAGTAAGGACAAGACTTCGTACAGTTTTATTCAGCCAAAAGGTGTCACGAAAGATGCAAGAATACAGTTGGTATTTAATGGTGACTGAACATACTCATCATTGACTGAATAGGAGGCTAATATAAGACTATCATTCATGAATCTAATGGAGCCGACAGTTTTACTTTTATCATTCAGAAGGGAGAGAAGACCTTTATGTGATGATATCATGCTATTCTTTTTCTGATCATGAAGAGAAAATCGTCCCCACAAAATATTCAAACAGGATTTAGCAACAAAGCGCAAACCCGGGTTATTCAATATTTTGGCAGGGTCGAGCTTTATTCCTTCATGTTTATAATAGTCAGCCACGTAATTCGCCTTTTCACTCTCACTACCGACACAAGCAGGATAACTGCTACTTTCCTGTTCAATTTTCAAAAAACCAGTTAATGTATTCTGAAAATAACCCATTGTCACCATGCGGCTTATATTGCAATGACGCATGATAATGCCATACTTCATACATTTTTTGATGACAAAGCCATTGTGTATAGCTAGCTGTAGCTCTGGAGTAGTCCATGTTCCACATAAAATGCGCTCTTCTGTATGTTCGCATACAGAAGATTGTTCATTTTCTTGCACATTCGGCGCAAAGTACAAACATGAGGCGCAAATTTATTCTAGCAGGTAGCACGGGAAAGTATAAATCACGAGGTGGAAGGACTTTGCATTTAATAAGACCAAAGAAGTCATGCGCCATCTTATCACTCAAGTCAACACCTCTTAGAACCATATATGAGCCTTCTGGAAAACAACATTGTTTTATCACTGAAGGATACATGGTAACGCAGTCTAAATATTCAAGTGTGGTATGCTCATCCGCTTCCATAAATAAATGAATCACGGATGTACGTCCACCGAATAGCGCTTCACGTGGAGCTATTGGGTGGGCTAAGTCCAATTCGGTGATAAATTCATTTAGCATGGAGGAATCAGCGACTTGTTTCTTAATGTCGCATTCCCACATAATTCTCACCGTATATCCATGCGATTCAAGTAAAGAAATGCGACATTGAAGCGCAGAATATGCTTCTTCATATGTCTGTTCGCCATATGGTGTATATGGCATATCACGCTTATCACCGCAACAAGCAGATTCATGTCCGTGGAATCTACAACCTTAAAACTCGAAAATAATATTTTCAGATACATCAAGTCCATCCACATAATGTCCACATATTTTCTGTTCACCACCATTTAGCGCATGCACAATTTGGCGAGCCTCGTATTGACTGACCCATTCCATCCATTCTACACACAAAATGCTATAAGCACGTTTTGCTCTTAGTGAGAAATCAGGATGGGTCTGTACGCTCTCAGGTCGAAGCCATAAAGTGCGATAGGCCGCATTACATGCCCCCACCAGCATTATCCCTGTCACAAATGGATTTTGGCCATCCGTCGATTCAGAAAATAGTCTTAAATCTAGACATGGCTAAACGTAAGACACTTATGTCATCATTATGGCATTCATATTTTGTGGACAGAATATCTCCCTCTCGGGAAAGGGTATTACCATAACCCAATATTGAGGCGTGTTGAGCTGATGGGGAAATGTCCCCTTACGAACAGGAAGATTAACAGCATCGCCCACCTTATGTAATGAAAGGGGAAAACCATTAATGGAATCGATAAACCGAATAGTACCTACGTCAAATGAGAGAACTGAACGAATGTGCATGATAATATTTGTAGGTTTAAGATGCAGGTTAGCAGTTTTGCAAATGCATTGAAGGAGTAAAAGAGAATCATAGGCACGCGCATTGTGAGCGATCACCAAGTAGTCAGAGAAAACATATTTTCTCTTGATTGTTTTACTGGCATGCGCAGCCTCAGCACGTGTCAACCAACTAATGAACTGATCCACTGCGTCTAACCTGTGAAAGCGAACATATCCATAATTCGTGCCACGATGACATGCAGAGCAATCGTCTTCGAGCGGTTGCTCGAAGCACGCATCACAACATAAGTTGGCAACGACGACATTGACTTTATGCTCAGCTAGAATATTAGTATTGCTACTGTCAATAGACGATAAATATGTTTCTGTGTCGTAAATGATGTATTTTTGAAAATCTTCGTAACTACAAATGTCAGCATTCGCACGCATAGAGCGTGCATGGGATAATGACATAATAGGTTCTTCAATTACTTTATGATAACACGTATGATTTTCAGTAATGACATACTTTTCTGTACACGTGTGGCATTTTGTCATACCACATACGTGTTCATCGTCATCTTTACGTATGTGACTGAAACAGTGGGGACATGCCTTCACCATTTCGCAGGTCCCATTAGAGAGGTCAGCATGCATTGTTGGTTATTGAACTTACGATGACAATCAGTACATTATATCTTATGTGTAGCGTCTGTAGAAGTACAAGATCCTTTATCAGAATAAAGTGTCTGACAGCTTCGACAGCATGCAGCGCATGAGTGATTACGATCATATGTCGCATTACACCACGTACAGTAATTACTTATCAAAAGAAATGCGGCCATAGACGTGATTAAGGATATATGATTATCACGTTCTGAATGCATAAGATTTATGCACGGTAAACTCGGGGAAGCACTACTGATAGTGGTGTCCATGCATTGACTCTGAGTAGACTTGAATAGAAAATTGATTGTGAAAATGTTCCTGAAATTTGTTCCAATCAGTACTATTAATTTCGCATTCAGGAATACTACAAGCTGTATGATATTCACACGCCATATGCGTCAAATATGTTTTATTATGTATCAAATTTCGCCATTTATTTGCAGAGATTAGTTTGTTCATTTTCTCAATAAATTTTATTCCTAAAAATACTCCTGCCGCGAAACAGAATGGATATTCGGCGCATACAGGCATAATACATTTTTAATACGCATGTACGCATCTAAATCAGATGAATGTAAATTGAATAAATTTAAATGTCTAGAATTGATCGCACCTAGGAGAGTATCATTTCGACCACCTGAGTTGTAGTCCTCTACATGCAAAACGTGAAATTCAAAATCCTCTGATAACCTGCAATCAGTATTTGACTGTTCCTACTTATTCTAAAATTATGGCAGGCGTAATTTCATTCCATAGCCTAAAGTCCATCGCTATCGGCATTTCAAAAGAAGGGTGAATCAACTCGATTCGCATGTGATCATTCGGCCAAACATTTCTATATTCACTATACGTATTAAGCAAAGATTGAAAGCCGCCTGACACGAACTCAGAATGAGAAAGTGGTGTATCGGCTATAGGATAACATTTAAAAGATACATTATATTCAGTACCTTCAAGATGAAACTTTTTACTGCAGTATTTGCGAACAGTCTCCACAGATATATAGACGATATAATCAAATATATTTGATGTACTCATAGTGTTGCAAATAACGATTAAGTAGATCATCTGTAAGCACTATATTCTCTGATATACATCGACTGATTTCATCAGCGATGAGACTAATTTCATCTGTCGAATGATTTACAAGTGTGTCAATAAGAGTTTGATGAGTAGGAACATCGATGCGATAGGCGGAATCATTAGGAAGGTATGCTAAATCCAGAGATAAGTCATTAGCAGAAGTTGCAATACAGTCTGGAACTGGTGCATCATCACATAAATTTAGGATGGTATCATTAGGAAGTCATGCTAAATCCGGAGATAGGTCATTAGCAGAAGGCACAAAACAAACAGGAACTGGTGCATCGACGAAAAATTTAGGTCGGAATCGTTAGGAAGCCATGCTAAATCCAGAGATATGTCATTAGGAGAAGGCACAATATGTACAGGAACTGGTGCGTTATCAAATAAGTTTAGGGCGGAATCATTAGGAAGGCATGCTAAATCCAGAGATAGGTCATTAGATGAAGGCACAAGAAAGTCAAGAATGGATGCATCATCAAATAAATTTACATCGTAATCATTAGGAAGGCATGCTAAATCCTGAGATAGGTCATTAGCAAAAGGCACAACGTCAATTAAATTTAGATCGTGTCCATCACGTACATCTGTCGAATAATTAGGATCAATTACGTCACATTCGTTATGAGGATAATCGAAAAATGATGATGGTACGGTACTCAGATCAGGAATAGATAGTTCAGTTCTAGTATGATCGGTTTGATCTTCGGTAGAAGCAGGTTTTGCAGGTATGGTTACGTCTTATTCATATAAATCATCCAAATAATTGAAACCATCAGCATCGGTATTCGTAATAGACTGATCAGGAATAATTTCGCGGTAATCAGGAACAGAGTTGACATCACTATCATTAACATCACGTAATGCAATGTCATTATGGTCATCAGATACGCACGTTTGCGGAATTGTAAAGTCGGGTTCATATAACATAGAACCCAGATATAAAAGGTTATCCACATGTTCATCAGGTGAATAGGGTAGATCCATATTTAATCTAGCGACATCAGAGTCACGCATCTGCTATAAAATCACATTAACCGCCTCTTCACATTCTTTAATATCTGTGCTTAAATTATCTGCCATTTTGTTGTCTTTAACACACACTTAATATTTTTTTTAATTATTCTCTTAAAATCTACGCTCAATACGTTTCTTTAAAAAAGAACAAATAGCGACAGCGAACTAGACAGTCTTAAATACGCGCAGAGAACAGTGCCAGGCAGAGACAGACCGGCCGTCATAGCATTCCTCCTCAGCCTCCTCCCTCCTCCTCCTACGACCTCCGTTATCAGACCACCTCTTAAACTCTATTTTACCTCCTATTATCAGAACACCTCTTAAACTCTACTATTTTTACCTTCCATACCACGGCAGATAACCCCGGCGGGGGCGCGCGCAGCTAAGTTAAAACGTAAAATACACAACTTTTAAGGGTTAACATTTTCAGGACATACTACGGGTTTTACCATGAATATAATATTGATTCTCAAGTGTGCGAATATGTTCGCCATTGTTCTCAAATCTCCCAAATAGGGGCCGCTGTACGCCATTGTTCTCGAAACACTTTTCCTTTGATGTGCGGCTGTTCGCCATTGTTCTCCATACGATACCATTGTTCTCAAAGATCCCCCTGCGCTGATGAACAATAGCGTACAGACACCACTGTGTTCAGGTTCAAGTTCACTTTATTACCCTCAGGCCCATCAAGGGCATATGAAGGTAAAATGTACATAATAATTGTGGCGGTAGAATATTAGCAGTACAGTAAAATACATACATATATATATTATATACGCGTTTTCGAAATTGGCCTCTCGTGTGCATGCGTGCGTGCGTGCGTGCGTGTGCGTGTTCAGTCAGCGTGACAGGGAAATTAGACATGCAGATATAAGTTAGTTCGTTTGACTTATATTAAGGGACCACATGACTCAAATGTCCACTTCTAATTGACGATTCATAGGCTAAGTCAGTGTCCGTTATAAACAGGATTTCGTGATCCACGTTTTATCTTTCTAGCTATATCGGTTGAGTAATGCTCTACATTCCACACTACACCACAGGCCTACTAATCATATTCAGACTAGAGCTATTATTACGTAGCATCAAAACCTGTTTCTATAACGACAGCTGGTTCCTTGATACGCGTTATGGTTGCCATAGAAAACTGGCCTTTTGGCGCGAAAAGATAGTGGTTCTTTACGACAGGTGGCGTGTCGAGTCTCGAGCAATTTTGACTAAATACTGGCGCATTCATCGAATCGTTCTAGATTGATCGGTCTAAACATATCCCATGCTCACGTGATATGGTCAAACTGGATAGATTCGTAAACGAGTGTTTGAGCAGGCAGCAGCGGATAGGAGATAAATCTGCGTCCAATCTAGAATCTATTAAAGACGAGGAAAAGTGTAATTGTTTACTTTTACAATTTTGAGGTAAATTAAAACTAATTTTACCGTTTATACATACGCTATAGAGAGGTCGAGAGAATGGAGAGATATAATGATCACGTTTGTGATGATGTGTATATCCTTCTAGACGTAAATAGATATGAATCTCACGTGATATGCGATGTTGAGATCACGAGATTAGAGCCCTAAGCGTTATGTGCGCGACCACCTTATAGAGAGCCAACGAATTAAACATTACCTACAGATGATCGCTGTATTAATGTACATGTAATGTTTATATACATAAAACGCTTTTCAGCCCTTTACCACTCGAATTTGTTCAAAACAATTTACAATTTTCTCATAGAAAATGTCAATTTACAGACCAAGAGAATACTATTTTTGAAAATTTACCACTGGAATGACTGGCTCGGTTATCGAGCCAGTCATACCAGTGATAAATTTCCTAAAAATAGTATTCTCTTTATCTGCAAATGGGCATTTCTTAAGACCACTGCAGAAGTCGTTTTTGGCGGATATGATTGTTTTTTAAGTGGTTGAATTAAAAAGGCCGTTGTCAGACTGGTGGTATGTGGTCTAAAAGATCGTACAACACATATACAGCATAATTTGAACCAAACAGGGAGGT
Source organism: Chaetoderma sp. LZ-2023a (assembly GCA_034401795.1). Lineage (NCBI taxonomy): Eukaryota > Metazoa > Mollusca > Caudofoveata > Chaetodermatida > Chaetodermatidae > Chaetoderma > Chaetoderma sp. LZ-2023a. The sequence continues at coordinate 55,646,714 of CM067371.1, read as the reverse complement.
AATTTCTTAGTAGATTTTACAGAAAGCCGACATATCGACAAACAGGTCGACAGACAGACTTATGCTAGTTGCGAATCTCAATTAAAAATTGAATTGTTAAAGGGCTACGTCTGCTTATTGCGCATAATTATCGGAACTGTTACACACACCTACAACCAAGTTCAAAGATTAACATGTAGAGCCTAGTATGTAATATATTCGAGTATGTCCACACTTTATTTACTTACGCAAATGAAATAGGCCCGTGTAGGGCTGGGTATACATAATAATTCTAGTATTCCGTTCATAGACCTATTTAATCTAGGTCTTGCGATATACACCAGTCATAATAGGAATTAGACAGCTATTCAACTGTTCGACAGCTCGTTAACTGGCGTCCATTCTGAAAGCAGTGAGGTGTTGCTGAAAGCTGTTTCTGTCAAAGATAGCGCCACCTTTCAGCAACACGGTTGCCAAAGGATATGAAAATCTTTCTCCTACTAGCTCTACCTCAATTCTGACAATTTCCTAGGCGGAATCATTATGTAAGTGTTAAAGAAATCTCAGTGATATTTGATAGAAATGGGAATGAAATTATATAGGCATCCGGGATTCTCAGAGACATAGCCTATATATGACGTCATAGTGCTGACGTCATTCGATGAGTAGCCCATCGCCGATTTTGTGTCTGGCTGAAAATCCTGCAGGTGCGACAGAGGACGTCAGAGAAGTCGCTTACAAGATACTCCTAATTGGCGACCCTCTGGTTGGCAAAACTTCGTTCGTGCAAAGGCTCGTCAATGGCACTTTCCGCACACACTATAAACTTACCATGGGAGGTAAGTAGTACATGCTTATAATAATATAAAAATGTATTAACCCTTTAACCCTCATATCAGCCAAACCCACTGAGTGATCTTGAGAAACGTCCACATTCAGCCCAAGAGTAGACTATTTTTTTTAAATTGACCACTGGAATTACTGGCTTGATAACCGAGCGAGTCATTCCAGTGGTAATTTGTCAAAAACAGTCTACTCTTGCTCTGCAAAGGGACATTTTCTATGAAAAAATTGAAATTTTCTTGAAAAGGTTCGAGGGTTAAAGGGTTCAAGGCAACTTTATTGTAAAAGTAAATAATCTGCCTATATATGTACTGCAGTGTTTCCATTTGTGTTGACGGCTTACCGATACGAGGAATACGTAGCCTACAGGGTGGCTTAATGAGTATGTGCAGTGCATTTCTATTTAACCCATCTTGTACGTGCTACCTTAACCATTTAATCGTTAAACCGGCCAAAGCAATCTAATCAGTGGTGTTAAGGTATGCCCATTTGTAGGCTAAGAGAAGACTATTTTTGAAGATTTACCACTGGAATGACTGGCTCGGTTATCGAGCCAATCATTCCAGTGATAAATTTTCAAAAATAATCTCTTGGCCTGCAGATGGACACTGCTTATGCAAAATTTGAATTTTTTTTATAATGTTCAAACAACCTTCATTTGCAGGACAACTGAAAGACTTTTTGTAAATTCCATTGGAAAACTTTTATAAATTGTCTTCAATTGACCTGCAAATGGATTGCGTTCAATGAGCAACAATTTCCTCTTTATTACACAAATTGACCATTAAATGGTTAATTAATATATAAGTAGAATTTGAGCGCTTTGAGGCGCGGTTGACACAAGAGGGAAGAGTGGTTAACGCATTCATCAAAGTGCCTGGACTATTCCATATCATTTGATCGAGTCATGCTTAGGGCTGTAACAATGCACAATATACCTCAACAATGGTATAGTGCTGCCGTAAGCACCGGAGCTTCACTCTGACATGAAGCTGCTGGACCCCGCACACCTGCCATAGAGGAATAGAATTGCCACTCCTCCCGCCCTGCACCTCAAAATCTTCCACTACACCACCGCGTATCATTTTATTTATTATACCTTGCAATACGCATATCGTCGCGAACTGAGTCCGTACTTGAGGATGTTTGACCGAACCTCGTACTTCCTTGTGTAGTAGTTGGACCGTGGTTCCTTTAGCTATCGGCGAACGGCAGCGTGTACAGATGGTATTCCATGGGCTCATGATCAGGCGTATCCAGACACCGTTTTGGGTTTCTACAATACCATTCATAATTGCATATGACGTCATATACTTGATTGGCACATGCGATCCCTCCATTGAGCTGAACTCATGGCAGCAGGAAATCTCCAAATAGTATTTCTGCCAATTCTAACCGTCCTGAGGTACCAGGGAGGTGTGTGTTAACGAGTGTCGATAAATCTGATGGCGCACTCACGCTTCCACAGCTGACTGACATTCCCTGGAAAAGAAACCTCTTCTATTCGCCAAGGGTGGACGAGGTGGAAATAGACTGTATTCGTGCCACCTCTACAACCAGCGCAGCCGGATTCAGTCATAGTCTAGTTGTGTTATTTTCGAGCTTCCTGTTGGCAGCTTACGAACGCGTGTCCTCGAACTTCTGGCTAGTTGGATCAACCACCAAATTAAATGCTCTGGGAAAATGAGCCAACAATTGTAGCATAACTTCATAATGAATGACGTCGATAAGTATGTCACGAACGCATATTTTAAGACGGCCTATGCGTTGTTGTACGGATTGTATGTCTTTACTATTTAATAAATATTCTGTTGAATATTTTGAGACTAATTTGACTTTTGTTGCCTATGGCTGTATATGTTTCAGGAAATTGATAGTTAGGGCAATCAATCAATCCCAACACGGCGAAGTGTAGATGGAGCTTAGATAGAGATGGGCGGGGCCGAGCTAAAATGGAAAGATCCATTAAGGTCTATGAATTGTGTTCTTAGAGTTACCGCTTGTGAGTGCACTATGCACAAAAGTTGATCGAAAAGCGTCCTGCTCTGTGCATATCTCTCCCAAGTCCAATGTTAAAACAGGAATATTCCTTCTTATGAGGAATTCGTGCCTCCCGCTTCTCTATTTGTTCCTCCTCCATCTTCCAATGTTTGGAGCCTTAATTATTCCTATCCTCGTCCTCTAAACAACACTCTATACCCGCTACATCATCACGATTCCTAATATTGAGGTACACATGCGTCACTATTTGAACTATATTAAAAAGGTAATCTATTTGGTACATTGTTGAACTACATCATCACTCTTACAGAAAAGCCCATTTAGCTTTAATTTGGGGCAAAATAAAATAATATTCCCTTATTTTAGCCACAGATTAAATTCGAAAAGGCTTTTAGCTTAGCTGAGCTATTAGGCAGCTAAACGATAGCGATGACCACTGGTGCAGTAGCGGGCTATCTGCCCTCCACACCCCACCCCCACCACCACCACCGGCATAAAATGGTGCCATATTTGTTTATTTCTGGATGGATTAGATCAACTAGTCAAAACAATCGGGTTGATATCTAATCCTAAATTGGAGCTGATTCAATTTCAAACACAAGAGTTATGACCCTGAGACATATTCTACAGGATATGAAACATTGGAGAAAGATATTTCCTCGGTGGCACGTTTCGGCATATTTAGAGCTATTTACTTCTAACGTGGAGGGTGGATACGGTTTGTATTATTTTAAGCTATTTAAATCAAATAAAATAAATCGTTTGGGAATTAAATACGCGTAGGCTCGGGAACCTTAAGTGCTAGGTCGTTGAGCATCAAGGCACTTGACTTCATATTCTATTCTTTCATTATCAAGACTAGCGAGAAAACATTTTGAAATGCTCTCAATCAATGTCCATTTGTAGGCCAATGGAACTCTAAAGAGTCCATTAGAAAAGTTCGCACTGGGTTGATTAGCTAGGCTCAAAATCACTGCAGAAGTAAATTTAAGATTGATTGATTATTAACTTAAAGGGCATCACCAGACCTTGGGCAGTGTTTGACAAAAAAATTAATCTACAAAACCTAAGCTTTTCAAAAATATCATTTTAACCTATGTAATCTAGCTAGAACCTAGTGAATATCTTAATGAAAAACCTGACTTACCTTGAAAATTTCTATTACGACCATTTCCGCGTGACGTCATAAGTTAAAGCCTTTTCCGAGTTTGACGTCCGCACTCGTAGAAAACAGTACAATTTGTATACAATATTCCGTGTTCTGTCGAGTAAAGTGTGAATTTGTCAAAATGCCTAAGTGATGTGTATTAGGTGGCTGCAACACTCATTTAAATAATGTAATTTTACAACGAGAGAAATTAGCGGAAAATTATCATATGGGTATCGTATCCTCGCGGGACTGTTGTGATACAGATTGCATAGTGACAACATGTATCGTTACAGCCTATAGTCATGACGCCATAGTGCCTATTAATTTTGGCACTTGGCCTTTTGTAGCCTATCCCAAATGCTGCGTGGCAGTCAATCAGACAATTGATCTCTCCAGTTCATCCATCCATCATATGAAGTCGTAATCAACTGCGTGTCCTGTAGGGTATCGTCATAATCAATTACACCATGGATGACGTAGACAAGTAGGTCACGAGCGCATAATTGAAGACGACTAAGCGTTGTTGTACGAATTGTATGTCCTTACTATATAATAAACATTATGTTGAATACTTTGAAACTAATTATTAGTTTCAAAATATTCAACAGTTTACCTGTTTAGTTTTCTGGAAATTGATAGTTCGGGAATTCGGGGATCGATCAATCTCAACACGTGCGAGGTGTGGGTGGAGCTTGGCTAGGGATGGGCGAGGCATAGCTAAAACTGGAAAGGTCCGTTACTACACAGAAGTAACGCCAATCAAATAGTGGCGTATTGGACACGAATGGAAAAGGGAAATAATAAATGAGGTTTATTGGTAATTTAATACAATATTAAATAAACTACCACCAGTGAAAAATGAAAATGAATCGGGAGTATTTGAGAAAAAGCATTTACTAAACCTAGGAGCGCTTAACTTTGAACCAATTAGTGGCGCAGCTGGTGCTTCACACTGCGCCGTATGTCAACTGTGATGCAGATATACCGCGCACTGGATATTAGCGGGGCGGATATGTAACAAATTTGAGGTAAGATGTTCCATTCTGGCAGAAAGCATGAAATTTGACATATAGGTGGTTTAAGCTATGCTGCACATAATTAGATGCGGTACCACGTTATTCTACCAAGGGAACCCATTCAAAATGGCGGATTTAAAATGGCCGCCTTCCCAGCGGAAAATCTGCATTATTCAAGTTAAGATTAAGGGTTTCTTGGGTCACTGGTTATGATTTTACCCATTACAATACTCTAAATAGATAAACATGCTGAAAAATATATTATTATTATTATTATTATTATTATTATCATCGTCGTCGTCGTCGTCGTCGTCGTCGTCGTCGTCGTCGTGGTGGTGGTGGTGGTGGTGGTGGTGGTCGTCGTCGTCGTCGTCGTCGTTGTAACATTTGTAAATTAGTAGTATTATTGCTAAACGTTTGTACACACATGTTCCGGGCGGAACATTTTAGAAACAAATTTTCGCTACTCAAAACAATTGGTCTACACGTTTTCTCCAGTAAAAGTAAGTGTATGCCAGCCCCTCGCTTCGCCAAGCATTATCTCGTTGCGGATTTCCATATAATTATTAGTTTCCTAAACTCACACTGACTGTTTAAATATATCAGGAGAGTACATAGCCACATAGCAATCACGCACACGAGTATTGTGCTCTGCTTATAGACAGAGACAATATCATATTATATTCTCGCATTCAAGTCAATATGTCAAAGAAAGTGAAATTGACATCTGATCCCATAGTGGATTTAGCACACACGAACTGGTCCCTGTGTGTTATTTGCCAGCAGTCCACAACGGAGCATCTCATAGATCCATGTAGTAACACAAATCGTGACAATGTGATTACGAGTTATAAGTCATTAGCTGATAACCTTGATAGGCTACAGCAACTCCATGCCCTTCCACCATACCTGGGTCTATGTAGGTTGAATGATGGATCTGGAATTGCGGAGACGCTCATAGAAAACTGTGCTAGGTGGCACAAATCTTGTTGGCATCTCTGTAGTCGGACTCGGGTTGATCGCGCCGTGAAAAGAAATGCGAAATTAGAATCCAGCGAGGATCTCAGGTCACCAGTCAAATCTAGATTGAGGTCTAATTTCACTATGCCAAGTATAAATGACCCCACTCAACCACTGTGCTTTATCTGTGACCAACCGATAGAGCATGACATTCATAGAGTCGCAACAGCAAAAATTGACCAAAACATACGCAAAATGGTGACAGAACTGAGAGATACTAAACTTCTTGCTAAAATGTCATCTGGAGACATGACAGCATTGGATGCTATTTACTGCAAGACTTGTTTGACAAAACTATACACACGACATAGATCTCTTTCGAGAAGTGAATCTAATAGTGCTGACGATATGAAACCTGACTCTGTTGCTCTTGCAGAGCTAATATCATACATGGGAGATCGTCAAGCCTCTGAGCATCCTATTGGCAGCATATTTAAGCTTTCTGATTTAACACGATTATACAATCGCTGTCTTGAACAACTTGGTGATGCTATGCCAAGTGGGATTAACTCTACCAGGTTGATGAAAAGATCTTGTCAAAAATGCCAAATGTGGAGTCAAACAAGAGTAACTATGAAGTGATTCTCACATTCAAGAAAGACATAGGCGATGCTCTATTACTAGCCACCAAAAATGATTCTGAAAGTGACGAAATTGCGTTGATGAGGGCAGCTCAAATAGTCCGCAAAGAGATTTTTCAGATTAAGTATGATTGCAAAGGTTCACTTGATGCTGACTAGTATGACAACTTACCTCAATCACTTGTTGTTTTAGTTCAGATGATACTTGGCGGTACCAAAATTCATAATCAAAATGAGAATTCCCAAACTATCAAGGGGGAAGTGTCATCATTGACCCAGCTACTCATCTTTAATGTCATTAAAAGAGCGCGTAAAAGCAGTATGGGAACTCGCCATAATCCTGATCGTGAAACAGCATTGCCACTCTACCTAGGCCTACTAATTCATGCTAAAACGCGAAAGCGGGAGCTTGTGGATGAACTCTTCAGGCATGGACTTTCCGTATCCTACGATCGCGTCATGCAGCTCACGACTGATGTAGGAAATGAGGCTATAGACATGTTTAAAAAGGATGGGGTTGTTTGTCCGACTAACTTGCATGGTAATCTGTTCACAACTGGGAACCTTGATGACATAGACCATAATCCTACATCCACATCAGCACGAACTGCATTCCATGGGACAGCAATCTCAGTAACACAACATTGTTCAGACACAAATACTGGGGTCATTCGAACTCTTGAACAATTTACACCAAACGTTGTAGAAAAATCCACCACCATCCATCCATTATCCGAGACGTACACAGTTGTGAATCCAGCTGCTTTCTCAAGTGATAATCCTCTGCCTTCTCGATTCCCAGTGATACCATATTACTCTTAGATAAGACTCAAATTGCGTGGCTGGACAAGGTAAACGAACACTCGATCGATGGCGATATGTATGGGACAGATGACATATCGTGGGCAGCTCTCTTTGCTAGTTTGCAAGATGTCCCACCTCCACCAGAAATTACTGGACTTTTGCCGCTCTTTCGTGACAACGCTCATAGTTTGGCAATGGTAAAACATGGTAGGGATTTAATTCAGCAAGCTACACAGCATATCAATCATGGACAGGTGCCAGTCATCACTCTTGATCAGCCTTTGTATGCTATTGCAAAGAAGATGCAATGGTCTTGTCCCCTTCTATATGGTGAGGACAAGTATGTGGTGATGATGGGTGGGCTTCACATTGAGATGGCGCTACTCAATGTGTTGGGAGACTGGCTAAGCAACAGTGGAGGGGTGGCTGTGATGACAGCAGCTAATGTAACTACAGACGGCCGAGCCGATGCCATTCAAACTGGCTCACATACATCACGAGGGCAATGGGCACACCAGGTGACATCCGCTGCTCTCTATGTATTGCAGAAACATGCATATGCTGCCTCAGAGGACACACTGCCATTCTAAGACTGGTGTCAGCAGAAGGAAACAGACCGCCCACAGTTTAAGTACTGGAATTCAGTCTTGAAATGAGAGCTGCTGTTTCTTCAATTCATGAGAGCTCAGCGAGAGGCCAATTTCCCATTGTATGTAGAGACATTGGGCAAGATTATCCCGTGGATGTCTACCCTGGATCATGTACACTATGCACGATGGCTCAGCATCTATGTGGCTGATCTGTTGCAACTTGAGAACCGATGCCCACTTGTACATAGGAAATTTGTTGAAGGAAACTTTGTTACTCAGAAAACGGCTCACAAGTCCTCAGCCTTGGCACATGATCAAATCCACGAGCAGCAAAATGCTATTCTGAAAGGCGATGGTGGAATTATAGGAATCACAGAAAATGAAGCTGCTTTGAAACGATGGATGGTGTCAGGCCCAGAAATAGGAAGGATGATCAGCGAGTACGAAGTGAAACATACACACAGAAATATCAATGATAACTGTCACCATGAGCAGATTCCGAGTAAGCTGAAATTGTTTGCTTTAAACACAATTTGTCTTATTGATGCAATCGAGGAAATAGGAAACCCATTTTAGATGACAGTTTTGACTTAGTGACTCTAGATACCAAAGTCATTATGTCCGAGTCTGGAGTGAATGCGATCCGAACAGCAGAAGAACTAGGCATCAGACAGTACCACGCATTCGTCGCAGATCGACTATCTGTATCATCAAAATCGGTATATGACCCAATCCAAAAGAACAATTTGGCTTTGGTCAGATCAAAACAGAGGAAGAGTACCAGAACCAACAAGAAGCTTGTTGCAATGAAGAGAGATGTACAGCTATTCTTTAGACTGTACATTTCCTGCCAATCCGGAGACGGAGACCTTGATTCATTCTTTGAGCATGAGAATCATCCATGGCCCCCATCACTTGCTGAGAGCAACGCAATGCGCCAAGGCAGCAAATCAGATCTGCTGGGATGTTTGGAAGCATTAGTAGCTCATGCAGCTGATTGTCCAGAGGTTGAAGTGAAGATCATTGACGGAGCAGTTATGATGCATAATCTAGATCCCAAGAAATCAAACGTGGTTGTGAACACATTTGGAGATTTTGCAGAACACGTCTTCTTCCACACATTGCTAGACAACTACAGATGGGTGAAAGATTGGATGGTGTATGGGACGTATATAAGGCGGGAAGCTTGAAGACACACGCTAGAGAATTACGGGGACATGGTGAAGCTCTTCGTGTTGCATCGAGTACAAGACTCCCCCAAAATTGGAAAACTTTCCTACGAGTTGATGCAAACAAAACAGGCCTCTTGACCTTTCTCGCACATACATTGGAGTCATTCGAGCTACCAGAAGGAAAGATACTCGTCACAACATGCGAGAAAAACGTGCTGATTAGGCCAGAGCATGACGTCTCACAACTCGCGCCATGCATGCACGATGAAGCAGATGGTAGAATGTTGCTCCACGCCTTCCATGCATATCACCAAGGTTATCGAACAATAATGATTCATGCTACAGATACAGACGTCGTAGTCCTAGCCATACGGACAGCAAACTTTCTTCATGCGTGTGATCTCTGGGTCGCATTTGGCCATGGGAAGACCTTCCGCTATATATCAGCTCATGGCATTGCAACAGTTTTGGGAGCAGAAGCGTCACAAGGACTGCTATTTATGCATGCTTTCTCTGGGTGTGACACTGTGTCTGCATTTTGTGGGATTGGCAAGAAGACAGTATGGGAAGTTTGGAGGACAGATCTATTCAAGTCACTATTTATGAGACTGTCTGATGTCCCGGCGTCTCTGTATGAAAATGACATGGACACGCTGGAGAGGTTTGTCGTACTACTGTACAAACACACATCACCATTGTCACAGGTTAATGAGGCACGAAAACGGCTTTTCGCTTTTGGCAACAGGCAGCTAGAAAGCATTCCTCCGACCAGTGCAGCTCTGCTGCAACACACCAAACGTGCTGCATTCCAGGCAGGTCATCTATGGGGCCAATCACCCCACGCAAATGCAAAAACGCCATCGCCAGCTGACTGGGGTTGGGTCAGAGATGGAGACACTTAGTCACCGCAATGGAGTTTGCTTGCAGACGCATCTAAGGCATGCCGGAACTCGTGAAATGTGCTTGCAAAAGTAATTGCACTGGCAGATGCAAATGCTATAAATCCAACTTACCGTGTACACAGTTGTGCCCATGCGGTGCACAGTGCGTGTGATGTCTGTGAATCATGATTCAACAATCAACAGCATCATGTATAGCCTTGCATACTCTAATATGATAATTTAACGTATCTATAACGACCATTACTTGGTTCGATATTAAGAAATCAAGTAATTTAAACTATTTCTAGATGCTATATTGCTTTTGTTCTCAAGAGATGGATCTTTTAGATAACACATCTTAAAGAGCCACCGTCTTTTGACATCAAACACAGGTGGTCGCTATGGAAGGATTGATATTTACATATTTAGAGTATTGTAGTGAGTAGAATTATAACGATTGACCCATGAAACCACTAATTTGACATTAATCCCATCTCTCTACTCAGTCTAGAGCTTGAGTAATGCAAATTTTCCGCTGGGAAGGCGGCCATTTTGAATCCTCCATTTTGAATGGGTTCCCTTGGTAGAATCACGTGGCACCGCATCTAATTATGATCAGGATACCTTAATCCACCTATATGCCAAATTTCATGCTTTCTTCCAGAATGGAACATCTTTTTCACATATCTGCCCTACTATATAACAAAATTACAATTAGTTTATTCTCATAAGAACACTACAGCGTTATAGAGAAACTATGTACAATATTTCTAATAAATACGTAATAATATATTCTAAGCAAACCTGAATATAGTTTCGTAAGCGGTATGAATAGTATTCTCTATAGGCGCAGGTGTAGAGTGATTAACTCGCTACTGTTAATTCATTATTGATCCTTTTTAAAACATTATATTTGAAAGTCACTGTTTCTGATGGAAGCAGAGTTTCGGTCAAAATGATTTCATATACACTACTGGTTTCCAAGGTCGCAACATGATGCCTACTAAATATTTTGAAATTCGTGTAAATTAATATAGACCCTGTCTCTAGAAACAACGGCTTTCAGTCACATTGTTTAAAAACTAGACGATATTTTACCTGTAGGAAGTAGTGGCTAATCAGTTTAACGCGAATATAACTAAGATTATATGACTAGCTGTAGCGGGTATTATTTATTTGCACCAGAGTGCACAGCACCACCTGCGTCACTAATTGGTTTCCGCCAGAATTACATAAATGGTATTTATTTGTTTTATTCTAATTATTCTGATTTATTTCTTTTTTTACTGGTGGCTATAGGTTTATTATTATCTAACTCTATCATTCAAAAGCATTTGTTAGTTCCCTTGTCATTTCCTTTAATGGAGAGAATGCCAGACCCGATGGACTAGTCTACTTGGCATAAAGCAAATCTACACACCACATCAATTTCAAAAATATAATTGCAAGATCGTGCGAACATGTGTAATGAAACTAAACTAATGAATACATCGATTGTGACATTGAGTTCTGGGATAAATTAAACAGGTGATAGTTTAGGTAGATTAACACATTGCCAATTTTGAATCAACACTGTCACCGACGCTGCAGCAGATAACTATGTGAATGTTTCAGCGATGTAGATAAGATTCTTAACACATCACAGTCCATCTGTCGGTATAATTATATTCCCCATAATAATTACTAAAATATATTCAATACATCCGCGATAGTGCAATACACTCCGTACTCTCTTCAATCTACATAAATGATTTCTATAGCTCTATCACTCACCGAGATATCACCATCCAAATGAACTGAACTGAACTGAACTGAATTTTATTACACCCAGGTCATACACACATGACATATGGGGAAAACAGATAGTACATCTTATAGTAGACAGAGTAACAATTGTACATTATCATTATTATTTACGAGTTGTATAGTCATATGCGAAGACTGCCATATCCACTGATAACTATCTTATCCAAGTCCATGGATGATGGAAATATAGATTTGCGACAACCGGCGGCATATTATACACGCGTTTCATTAGTTCCTATACTCATATCGCACAATCAAGCGGGGTATGGTCTCCCTCAATTGCAGTTTGATAACGTTCGATATTCGTTCGTTGAATACATTATAAATACACGTAGCGCTGTCTTCCGGGAGCGATGGCCATGCTTCAGTTCTGGATGGGATTCAACCTATGACGGCATAGGTTGAATTTGCTAGCAAAAATATATGGTTACATAGCTGGTTTTAACACAATTTTAATCGGATTTAAAGATCAAATATCGCATGAAATTCTTATACAGTCGCTTAAATATGGAATCCACTACAGAACTGTTTGTTTTATACAAAATATGTTATTCCTCATTGGATCTCCTTTAATAATGTAATGTAGGCATACTTAGAACCGCACATTACACAAACTCCGTCACTAAAATATCACGTACCGGTATGTAATGTGGTTTAACCAAGCCTCTGAGAGTTTAGCACATGTAAATCATTTCATTGCAGTTGACTATGCTCTGAAGGTCATCCAGAGGCCGGACAACAGGCAGGTCAAGCTGCAATTCTGGGATGTTGCTGGTAAGAATGACACAATGTAGTGAACTAAGACAAATGTCTTAACCCTTTCATGGCGAAGCTGGCTAAAACCGATCTCTGCAGTGTCCATTTGCCGGCCAAGATAAGGTTATTTTTTGAAAATTTTATCACTAGAATGACTGACGCGATAACCGGGCCAGTAATTCAAGTGATAAATTTTCGAAAAATATAACCTCTTGGCCTACAAATGGGCATTCAATAAGCAAATAGTTAACCATATTTAGCCATTAAAGGGTTACAGCTGGCACTACGTGGCAAAAGGTATGTCCGACCTCGATAACTGTCTATTAGGAGAGGTGGTGGTATGGTACATTCAGCACGGATAGCACTCCTTGCTGGGAATATAGATATTTGTGTCAATAAGTTGAGAAGACTAACATCACCATGGAGCTTAAAACTACCATGATAACGCTGGTTACTTGGCGGTATTGGCCCAGGAACCTGCGTTATCATGGTATATTACTGGCATTGGCTAGTTATTATTATTTCAAAACGGTATGCCACGTTTGTAAGTAACAGCCATTAAGAAATGTGATCACAAACAACAACTGATCTCTTAAAGGATAGCCCAATTCTTCCCAAAAAGTTATATTGTACAGATAAGTTATGGCATTGATTTGCAAAATCAATTCTTTCTGGTGTGAGACAAAAAGTTGAATATGATCACGTGTATGTTGCCTTCAGGCCTGCGGCCATGACCATTAACTTTCATGATATGTCTGCATATGGTATAATAAAGCAAAACTGGTATGGTACTGTACCGCAATGTGTTCTGGTTCAGAAAAATGATGTTGGAGTTGACATCGCCATGGCCAAGTAGTAGGGGGGAGGGTCGCTGGGCATTATTGTTCTTCTCCGCAGGAGGTCTTTGAGAACAATGGCGATCGTACGCACAAGAATGGCGCACGTAGGCACAGAAAGGAAGAGGAATGGCGATTGTACGCACACGTATCTGAGAACAATGGTATCCAGCCCCACGTAGTAGAGAGATTTGCGAACAATGGCGTCTATATTCGCATACTTGAGGTGTTGAGTCATGGTTTAACCCCTTGTTAGCTGAAGCCCTAAAAGTTGGGTATTTTACGTTTAAAATTAGTTGCGCCCCCCCCCCCCCTGGTGGTCTGATAATGGAGCTCTATGAGGAGGATGAGGAGTAGGAGTAGGAGGCTGATGAGGATAGCATTCCTCCTCAGTAGAAGTAAGTTTTGAGGGCGATGCTAGCGTACTTGTTTACAAGGCAATGCTCGATGTACGAATATTTTGAAAATAATTTGACTGCCTGCGTCAGTTGAGGCGGAATGCTATAGCATTCCTCCTCAGTAGAGGTTGCTGGTTGGTTTTGAGGGAGATGCTAGCGTACTTGTTTGCAAGGTATGCACAACATACAAATATTTTGAAAATAATTTGACTGGCTGCGTCAGTTGGGGTGGAATGCTATAGCACTCCTCCTCAGTAGAAGTTGCTGGTTGGTTTTGAGTGCGATGCTAGCGTACTTGTTTTCAAGGTATGCACGATGTACGAATATTTTGAAAATAATTTGACTGTGTTGTTAGCAACAACTTTCTATCAAATCGTTTCCAAGATATTCAGTGAATATTTTGAAATTAATTTGACTTCAGTGTTAGCATCAACTTTTGCTCAACTCGTTTCCGAAATATTTAGCAGGATATGGAGACCCCTGGAATGTCTGCAACACCTCGCCAGTCAGCCAATTAAAGGTAATAAATATCGATGGATGTGGTGTGTGTGGGGGGTGGGGGGGGTTGTACCTGGTTTGGCAGCTACAATCATCAAATCAACATGCACATAAAGAACCAATGTTTCATTTGTATCCATATCTTTACATTGAAGAAAATATTACATATGATAAAAGATATAGTTACTGTAGCATAAACAAATAGTCAATGTTCTGGAGAATCACTTATCGATGACTGATTCCTTATGGATCAGATGCATCACCAACAGAATCATCATCATTATCGTCAGCATATAGATTGTTCCTTATGGACTTCTTGATCAGAAACTCTCTTTTTTGAAAAGCTGAGAAGCCTGCTTCATCGTATGCATACCCCTCGGTGCTAAAATCTTTAGTTTCCCGACAAATTATTTTAATGAGCGAGTTCTGTAATCTTCTCCACTGGAACATTATGTCTATACACTTTGTAACTAAAGCATCAGCATATACGGAAATAGACACATTTCCTACACCATTTGGGTCTGTGTTCACTTCACCATCCTCATCTTCTAAACCTGATTGTTCAGCGTCTAAGACCTGCTTAATATTTTGGAATATGGTGAATAGTTCCTGATTGCCTATGGCTTCTTTTTCATCTTCACCTTCATCTTCACTCTCAGACTCTGCTGAGTCATCACCGGCTTCACTCTCTGTCTCTGCTGGCTCATCATCTTCACTATTCATCTCTGTCATTTCTTCATCTTCACTGTCATTATGGAATCAGATCTTATGCCGCTTCAGGTCATTTGACCTATTAAAAGTTGAATCACATTCAAAACATTTATGTCTCGGCATATTGATTATAGGATAAATCTAGCAAGTATTCAAGTTACAAGGTTCTTCAAGGAAATCTGACTGCCTAAGGCTATCTAACTACTCTGCAGTTAAAATACACGGCCAACCACTTTGTGATGTTTAAACTGGAGTGAGAAAAGTGATTGAATTTGAACCATTTTATAGGATAATATGTACTGCAGCCGCAAATCCGCAACATGTGCCCACAAAGCCGCAACATGCGGCCGCATGCATCCAGAAATCTGCAACATGCGACCGTAAATCTGCAAAATGCAGCCACATGTGTCCGCAAATCCGCAACATGCGGCTGCAATCCACAACATGTGGCCGCACATGTATGCATGCATTATGGCATGTATGTATGCACAGGCATGTACATACACTTGTTGCCATCCACAACATGCGCCCGCAAATCCGCAACATGCGGCTGCAATCCGCAACATGCTGCCACAATCTGCACCATGCGGCCGCAATCCACAACATGCCGACATAAATCCCCAACATGCGGCCGTATGCATCCACAAATCCGCAATATGAGGCCGCCATCCACAACATGCAGACACAAATCTGCAATATGTGGCTGCACATGTAGGCACGCATTTTGGCATGTATGTGTGTTCAGGCATGCACATACACTTGTTGCCATCCGCAACATGCGCCCACAAATCCGAAACATGCGCCTGCAATCCGCAACATGTGGCTGCAAATCCGCAACATGTGGCCGAAATCAGCAACATGTGGCCTCAATCCGCAACATGTGGCTGCACTCCACAACATGCACCCACAAATCCACAACATACGCCCACAAATCTGCAACATGCGGCCACAATCCGCAACATGCAGCCACAAATCCACAACATCCGGCCGCAATCCACAACAAGCTGGCGCAATCCACAACATGTGGTCACAAACCACAACATGAGCCTGCAAATCTGCAATATGCGACCACAGATCCGCAACATGTGGCTGCATTCCACAACATGTGATCGCAATCTGCAACATGCAGTAGTGGAGGTAGTGGTGGTGCTTAGTGGATGGTGGTGGATGTCGGTACTGGTGGTAGTGGTGGTAGTGGTGCTGGTGGTGGTGGTGAAGGTGGTGGGTGATGGTGTTGATGCTGGTGGTGGTGGTGGTGGGTGTTGGTGATGATGATGATGATGGTGGTGGTGGTGGTGGTGGTGGTGGTGGTGGTGGGTGGGTGGTTGGTGGGTGGTGTTTGCTGTCACAATGTCTAGACAAATGGTTAGCTAGCAGAGTCAGTCATTCCAACAATAAATTTTCAGAAATA
Source organism: Chaetoderma sp. LZ-2023a (assembly GCA_034401795.1). Classification (NCBI taxonomy): domain Eukaryota; kingdom Metazoa; phylum Mollusca; class Caudofoveata; order Chaetodermatida; family Chaetodermatidae; genus Chaetoderma; species Chaetoderma sp. LZ-2023a. The sequence goes on along the minus strand of CM067371.1, from coordinate 55,630,261 downwards.
GTCTTCTGGCATACACATGCGCACAAGCGTGCACACCAGGGCATGCATACACATACACACGCACAAGGGCACAACATATAACTAGCAGTATCGCATATTAGCACATGTGCATATGAGCGTGACCTTGATTAAACCCTCATTGACATACCCTCTCCCACCTTTATACCATTCTTTCAAGCACCACACTCTCACACATTCCGACAACAATGTCTAGACAATGGATAGCCATCAGAGTCAGTCATTCCGATGATAAAATTTCACAAATAGTCTTCTCTAGGCATTCAAGTATGAACATGAAGAAATTCACTAGGGGTTGGTGGGTGGGTGGGTGGGTGTTGGTGGTGGGGTTAATGCATGTCGTTTGGTGTAGTTCATAGTAGTGGTTGGTGGTGGATATCGGTACTGGTGGTAGTGGTACTGATGGTGATGCTAGTGGTGGTTGTGGTGAAGGTGGTGGTGGTGGTGTTGATGCTGGTGGTGGTGATGATGATGATTCGTGGTTGGTGGTGTATGACGGTGCTGGCGGTAGTGGTGGTAGTTGTTCTGGTGGTGCTAGTGGTGCTGGTGGTGAAGGTGGTGGGTGGTGGTGTTGATGGTGGTGATGATGATGATGGTGGTGGTGGTGGTTCTGGTGGTGATGGTTCTGGTGGTGGTGCTAGTGGTGGTGGTGGTGAAGGTGGTGGATGGGTGGTGTTGTTGATGCTGGTGGTGGTGATGGTGGTGTGTGTTCGTGATGATGATGATGGTGGTGGTGGTGGTGGTGGTGCTAGTGGCGGTGGTTACGGTGGGGGTGGTGGTGTTGATGATGAGGATGGTGGTGGTGGTCGTGGTGGTGGTGGTTGGTGGGGTGTGTTTGCTAGCGCAATGTCTAGACAAATGGACAGCCAGCAGTGCCAGTCATTCTAATGAAAAATTTTCAAAAATAGTCTCTCTTGGTCTGCAAATATGAATATGAAGAAAATTTACATTTTGTTGAAGAAATTCGAGGGTTAAAGAGTTAAGAAAGTCTCTAGCGTCCATGTAATGGTGTAACACGAGGTGGTCGCTTAGGACAGGACTGAATTACGTGCCACTGCTCTGTAGCAAAAAAGGATATATTTATATTTGTAGTAAACGACCATCTATGATTAAGCTACTATGCTCGTAATGTGGCTCTTAATTGTTGAATCTTTACGAGTCGGTAAACAACAATAGTCGGTTGTTATTCCATTATTATGGATTTTTTTTTTAAATCTCAACGAGGAGATTGTAATATCTTGTGCTTAGAACGAGACGGGTGGTGCTTCAACAATCTTTCATTATTCCTTAACACGTTTCATGTTTGTGACTCGATTCAGGACCGGGCTATTGCGACACTCATGAATGGTAAAACTTTATGCAATACAAGACAAATAATCTTTTTATCATACAGTGATCCGCTTGACAAACAATTCCATAAACGCGTGACTCACTCAGAGGCATAATGCAGACATTTTAAACGCGACAATAACAAACACAAAATCTAAAGCGAGTGACGTTATTGCAAACGCTATATCGCTTAATAAGAATTTAAAATTCGTTCAGTCAAATCGTTTTCAAAATATTCAACAACACTCAAATTATTTTCAAATTATTCGTACAGAGATATCGAGCAAGACGACGCCTAGGCCAGTATGCTAGCATACATCATCCCTCCTCCTCATACCTTGCTATACGTCTACGAGCGGCCACCTCTATGCATTTGCTTAAAGGACCACAAGGTGAATAAATGCACGCTCATGCGCAGAGAACAGCGCCAGGCAGAGGGCGGCCGAGATAGCATTCCTCATCCCTCCTCCTCCGCCTCCTTCGACCTCCGTTATCAGACCACCTCTCTAACATACCATCGACTATTACGTATTTAAAAACTAATTCAGTCAATTCGTTTTCAAAATATTCAACAACACTCAAATTATCAAAATATTTAGCAACAAATTATCAAAATAGTCAGCAACCACTCAGATTATCAAAATATTCAGCAACAAATTATCAAAATATTTAGCAACCACTCAAATGATCAAAATATTCACCAACCACCCAAATTATCAAAATATTCAGCAACACTCAAATTATTTTCAAAATTTCATTCGCATCCACCTCTGTTATCAGACCACCTCTTAAACTCTATTATTTTTACCTTATATACCACGGTACCACCGAGGGTGTGGGGGGGGGGGTGGTCGCAACTAATTTTAAACGTAAAATACCCAACTTTTAGGGGTTCAGCTAACAAGGGGTTAAACCATGACTCAACATCTCAAGTGTGCGAATATTGACGTCATTGTTCGAAAATCTCTCTACTACGTGGGGATGGACGCCATTGTTCTCAGATACGTGTGCGTACGATCGCCATTGTTCTTCCTTTGTGTGCCTACGAGCGCCAGTGTTGTGCGTATGATCGCCATTGTTCTCAAAGAGCTCCTGCGGAGAAGAACAATACCGCCCAGTCCCCCCACCCCACCCCCATTACTACTTGGCCAATGTTGTTTAAACTGTTCCCATGAAAACCATGCATGTAAATGAGAAAATATCCAAGATTTATAATTTGGCTACAATGCTTCTCATCTAAGCCTATGCGAAGCGTTTGTTAATTGTACCTGAGTATCATAAAATTTGTATTTTTCTATCGTGTATGTATTGCCGTAAATACTTACATAATAAATAGCTTAATATTAGGTTATATGAGATAATCACCATCACAAAAATATTTTATATTCTGACTAAGCAGAAATTGGGACTTTATCAATGATCTACATGCGATTACTGCGAGCATATAAAACAATATGAATAGATATCTGCAGATCTTCAATTACATTAAAACATGTAATAAACGGTCCCCTTAGTGGAAAAGCTTAATCTTAATCGCTTTAATATAAGTCAGTTATCATCTGATTTGCTTTTGTTGCCAGGAAACGAGTTTCGCACAAGCAACAACCCTTTTAATGTACAATATGTCAGATGCCATTAGATATAGCAATGGTTCGTCTGTCATTCGGCTGACTAAACTTTTTCTGTGACATCTCTCTCATAGATAACAATCTTCGATTGTGGCCCTTAGAAGTATTACTGTTCATCTGAATTTTGTTCATTGTTATAAATTGTTATTATATATTTTGCGTATTATTGTTATAGCCCTTCCTTACAGGAGCTTTGCATGCTATTTTGATATTGCTAAAGCTTTTCACCAGAAAGTGTTGCTTGTTATTGTTAGAAGTTTTGTTTTTGAAAAAATGTTGTTTGTCAGCACGCCATATGTTGCAAGTAAGCAATTATCTAGAGGTAAATGGGCCCTGAAGTCAGGAATTGAATTTTTAGAAACAGTGACAAGGCTTTTCTTTATAGCACTAGCAGAGTGGATGGAAGAACAAAACTGTCATTTTACCACTAAGAACGTGAAGGTTCTATCTGATATTCACCATGTTGTAGGATCTGGAGTGGCTGGCGTAAGACAGCATCTTAAACATATGCAAACACATATGAAGCCAGAAGCATACGCTCACATAGAACATGGTGGATTAGTTGTCTGTGGATCCTGTCAATACTGTCCGTAGATCTTGTAAATTTAACTGTGCCACAACTGACCAAGTACTAGAATAAACCATCAGCTGTGAATGCAAAGCCCAAGGATGAATTATTGGACTTACTCGTAGGGCCAAGTGCTTGACAAGTTTGTTCGTTATAAGACATATTTCTGGACAATATGCAGTTGTCTTCCAAGCATTATGTGAGGTAACCAACAGAGGCAGAGTACATCCAGAAAAGAGCATAGCTAGACTGAAGAGGGGTGACCTATGACGCTGATGCCACCAAAATGGTAGAGATGATTTTAGAATAGTAGCAAAGTTCATGCCATCTAGACACAATCAGCCTAATCAATTAACTGAGGATTCTCTTATGACCTGTGACGAGTCGGAAAAAATGCACAATATATACTTTCTTAAAGATCGTCTTGTAGATAACACAAAGTCAAAGCTTTTGGGTGCCAAATACATGCACTGGTGTATTAAACCACGCACTTTAATAAGCATGAAGAAATCGGTATTTACCAAGTAAAATTAAGCAAAGTTCGAAGATAGATTCCGAGGTACCTTTTCGTCGTCTGTTGCCATCTCTAAACAGAGAGAACATGGCCTTGCTGATATAGTTAAACATGAACGTGCAGATGTCCGTCCATCAATGATGATGGTACAATGCGAACGACTACAAAGTCATATCTTGCTAAGAAATTGGAAACCATCTCCATCGCCTTAACAAAACTCTCCATCGCATTACAGAACCTTCCAGACACAGCAATTCACCTTTCCAGAGTATCCATCTATTCAGATACGCAGCGTATAGGATGACGTCATAAACATTACGTCATAAATGATTTTATTTGGCCCGTCTTTAACTCTTAATAGTCCGACACGTTGTACGAATTGTATGTCTCTACTATTTTGATAAACATGCTGTTGAATATTTTGAAACTAATTTGACTGGACGCTGTTGCTGCCATAGGCAAAAGTAAAATTCGTTTCAAAATATTTAACAGCTTACCTGTATAGGTTTCTGGAAATTGATAGTTAGAGTGTTCAGAAACCGATCGAGCCCAACACGAGCGAGGTGTGGGTGGAGCTTAGCTAGAGATGGGCGGGGCATAGCTAAAATAGAAAGGCCCATTGGCAGAGAAATGGCTAGAATCAATATGCTTAGATTATTGAATAAACGGTTATATAAAACAATTGATGATCTTGATGAACCCGTAATGCACCGCAACATACGTTTGCTTAACGGTTCACATGTAGTAATGTCTGTTGCATATGACAATCAAACTTCAGCTAAGTCAGCAGAGCATATACGTTGAACAATACAAAATAATTCCCAAACATGTATGTGTAATCTTTTAATCACGTAGTGTCCCACCTTGCAAAACATTATTTGGCAATGATAAAAACTAATAACGTATGCTAGTGATCATCTTAGAAACCATGCGCGCCAACACATTTTTGTGAATAAAGTGAGAATATTTTCTGGCTGATTTACTGATCGTTGACATGTAGAACAAATCTCGTCCTCAGAAATACACGAACTCCCAGATCTAGCTTCAAGCCAAAAATAAACCGATACACACATCTCATGTGAATCATTCCAGAATTGTAGTCAAGTCTTTTGCTCTACCACCATTCTGAAGGCTCTATTATTGCAAAGACATACGGTAGATTAATTCAGGACATATAAGGTTATTTGTGAATAGACAACGATTTATTCAAATAAGCTACATGAAACTCAATCCAGATTTTCGTAAGAGCCTGCTTGTTATGTATGCCCTGTCGTGATGTGATATGACGAGCTCACTTCACAGAATATGAACGCGCACTGCAAACAATGCCCTAGGTAAGAACACCAATCGGTTTTTTCGAACTTTTGACATTCGGCATTTCATTATCAATTGGCAATGTCCTACCCGCAGCCAGAGAGTTCATAATGGCATTGTGTGGAGTGAAAATAACACCAGCTGGAAGGCATTGTGACACTCAATGACCTGCGTGACATCTCCACCAAAAGAATATGCATTCTTAAAACGCATGCGTGCGTCATATCAGGGGCTGATCTAGAGGGGTTTGTGTACAGGTGGTGGGTTGCAGGGGTGGGCGGGGGTGGCGGGCCCCTCGAACTGATTCCCTGACCCGCCTGCCGTGCCTGCGTTCTCCTCCCAACACATTTCAACTGTTGCACTCGTAGTACCAGTCACTACGCGTTCACATACATCTATAGTTAGTCTCGAGTTAGTCTATATGTAACTGTATTGCAAGACATACATGTAGCTGCCCAGGGAAGCTATAGCTTGAATCTATTGCTGCCCTGGCGGCCAGTTATGCAGCAATAGATTCCAGCATAAGGCGATAGCGGCAACCGGGAGCCCAGTTAGGCTAAAGAATAATCTGTGACTGTTGGAAATTAAATGTTTTCAGATTTTGAATGCTATGATTAATTCGACCCATTCTTAGTACCGTCACGATGAAATGAGAAAAGCATCAGCCTCATCCACTCAAATTTTAAATTATAATTAAATAAGGTAGAACATTGAATAATTGAGCAACAAACTGAGGTTCCATATTTACCTCTGGAAATGCAGGAGTGGCCTTCTGAGAGTACCTAGATTTCATAATTTCCCGGAGAGGACCTCCGGACCACACATCTGCGTGGATACCGCGGGTCCTGGTGTTGGCGAGGTACCCATTTTTCATGCACCCCTGCCCTAAAAAATTCTAGGACCCACCCCGCACATCATCGAACCAGATCTACAAAGTCCAAGCAGATTTGGATGGGAGACATTAAATGAAAGTATGCGTACACATGCACTCTATTTAACCCCACTTGTGTCAACAGCGCACCAAAGCGCTCAAAATACTACTTATGTCAATTAATCGTTTTAACGGTCAACATTTTTCAAGTAATTTTAATTTTAGAGGACTATTTTTTTTATAAATCTACCACTGGAATTTTGGCGGGGTTGACCATCAAAAGGGTAATGTTAAAGAAAAGTTTTTGCTTAGCTAAATGAAGTCCATTTAAGGGCCAAGAGAAGAGTATTTTTGAAAATTTACCGCTGGAATGACTGGCTCGGTTACGGTGCCGAGCAACTCATTCTAGTGGTAAATATTCAAAAGAATAGATATGCCTTAAAACCACTACATAACTGATTTTGGTTGGTTTGAACTAGAAGGTTTGAAGTTTAAAGCGTTAATTTGACACAAGATCGAGGGGTTAAAGGACCCCCCATATCTCGGGATCTTTAAGATCTTACCAACGTGTATTATCGGGACAACGACTGTACAGACATTGCGACATGCCAGTGCCATGCTAAATATAAGAACATTATGAAAATCGCCATTTGAACGATAATGATGACAATTATGAACTGTCGAATATTTTTAATTAGATTATTTGAATTATTTCTTTTTTCGCAATACCAGATATATTTTAAACAAGAGGCCTAATTGTTCAAGGATAGCACAACACGTCTATAAAGATCGACTGCCTTTTGATGTTAAGAGAAGTTGGTTCTTGAGAGAAATGCGTTTTGAAAGACAGCCGGTCCTGTGCCGCGAGAAACTAATGCCAATAGACCTTTGGCGCGGTGGTCCAGATGTATATGAATCATATTAGCCTGCGAACATTACTGATTTAATAACATATAAAATATGAGACTGAATATGTTCTTGCAATTGTAATGCACTTAGTTGATTTGTCCGCCATATCACGTTATGTGTAACCATTTGCATTCAAGGGTCAAGTGGCCTATTGTGTGAATAAATCTATCTATCTATCTATCCATTTTTAGCTATGGCCCGCCCATCACTAGCTAAGCTTCACCCACACCTCGCCGTGTTGGGATTGATCGATCCACAATTTCCCTAGCTATAAATCTCCTGAAAACTGTACAGGGAAGCTGTTGAATATTTTGTAACTAATTTGACTGCGTGCTGTTGCTGCCAAATTAGTTTCAAAATAGTCAACAGAATATTTATTAAATAGTAAAAGCAAACAATTTGTACAACAACTCATAGACCATCTTCAAATATGCGTTCGTGATGTACTTATCGACGTCATTCATTATGATGTCATTGTACACATCACGCAGTTCATTATGACGTCATATGATGGGTGGGTACTCTGGAAAGGCGAATTGGCAACAAAAGCAAATCATATAACAACTGACCAATTATAACGTTTTCACAGATGAAATAATATGGTCTCAATTTCAAGTCAACCATAGAGGGAAAATTAGATATTTTGAAAATAATTTGCATCTACGCAAATTCATCCTAAACTATTCAACGGGATATATTTTACGCCGTACATAATTTCTCGAATCTGTCCTGTAACGTGGAAAGGATTAATGATTTTGCTCAGTGACCACTAATTCTTCTTCCCTAAGATAGCCGTTTAGGATGACGTTTACTGTAATCGAATACATGTATTTCTAAATATTCATATCCACGGTTCCATAGTTACAGTAATATTTTATATATATATTAATCATTGCTCAATACATATTTGGTGCGCTTTAAATAGCAAAATATTGTAATGGTAGTGATTACATAATATATGGTAGAATTATGCTAGTTTTAAGTGTTTACGGTAATACATAAAGATTAAAAGATACCATATTTTAGTCTTTTTTTAATACACACTGCAGTATGGTAAGAAAAGTAATTAAATACTTCTGGTTTCTGCCTAAGTGAAAGGTTTCACTGAGGTTTACATGTCCGAGACACACTACAACCATATTACAGATCTAAGCAGTTTTCTAATTTACCTGGTTACCATGGCAACGGTTCAAAATCTATTGGCCAGTGAGGTGGCAACTCTAACATCACTTTTCTGTTACACAACCATACTAGTTTCGCTTTGTTGTACCAAAGGTATTGGCTGCTAGTCTACTTGTAGACGCCACCATCTTGCCTCCGTAGAACGAGAATCTGTGACGTCAATGTCAGGTAGACTCAGATAAAAACAATTCTTTATCATGCAATGGGCCTAACTATATCTTTCTTGTGCGGATTTACAGAAGTACTCATACGGTTTTCTGATTGGTTAAACTTATATACACCTGTGCAAAAGTTAAGCACCAGCAAAAACAATAGAACGTAGAAACATGATGGTACAACTAGGCTGCCATACTTTTTGTCCCCGCGTTAGCTGACATAATTCCAAGTACGAAATGCACATGCATGCATGACTTCACGCCGCTTGATGTCCGTGCGTGGCGGGAAACAGCACACGTGTTCAGTTATGTAAAAGTCCAGTTTGAGGTGTAGAACATTACATACAGATTTAGGCGACAAGATTAGGAATTTTGTGTTCATGACCGTGGTTTATTTGTACAGAGAGAATTAGCTCTTGATTGTGAACCGCTATGGCAAGACGAAGGTTAAGTGATCGTGTGAAATGGCAAATCATAGGCATGCATACCACTGGTATGTCATGCAGAGAGATTGGCAGACAGCTGAACATTAACCATACTGTAATCAGTCGTTTGATTGCAAAACATGGGCAAACTAACGAGGTGAAGGACAGGCCTAGATCTGGAAGACCGAAGAAGACTACTGCCCGTGATGATCGAGCCCTAGTACGCCTCCATTCACCAACAGCAGAGTGCTCAGCCAGCAATGGGAAACGCGCAATAGAGTGTCAATGTCTACCGTCAAAAGGAGACTGTATGCTGCTGGCATGAAAGCTAGGAGACCTGTCAGACGTCCTCTCCTCACTGCACACCACAAAGAGGAGCGTCTGAGGTGGTGCAACGAAAGAAGACACTGGAACATGAGATCCTGGACACGGGTACACTGGTCCGATGAAAGTCGGTTCCTGCTTCATGCCACAGATGGTCGAACTCGTGTATGGAGGTCCAGACGCACGGCGTACGACCAACGTAACATCATGGAAGAAGTTCCATTTGGTGGAGGTTCCGTTATGATATGGGGGTGCATCTCATTTGATTGTAAGCTGGATCTGTTGACTGTACCTGGAACACTAAATGGACAAAGATATCAAGATTCCATACTGGATAGAGTTGTGGTCCCTCATTTTGTAAATCATGCACCTGGAACCCACCCTATATTCATGGATGACAACGCCCGACCACATCGTGCTAGGGCTGTGCATGAATACCTCCGCCAGAATGCCATCGAAACCCTACCATGGCCAGCAAGGAGCCCTGACATGAGCCCTATTGAGCATATCTGGGACATTCTGGGAAACATGGTGAGAAGGAGGGATCCTCCTGTGCAGAACCTACAGGAATTAACAGAGGCACTCCATCTTGAATGGCAACGAATACCACAATGGCGTATCAGTCGGTTGGTGACCAGCATGAGACGTCGTGTCCAGGCCGTCATCCAGGCACAAGGTGGATATACCCGGTATTAATAATGACAGTCTCAAACTCGTGCACAGATGTTAAACTTCGTTTTCAGACACCATTAATGACAATCTAGCCACGTGTGTCAACTGTAGGGCAATAGTTGTCAGTTGTGTCAACGTAACCATATTCAGGCCTCGTTTTCAAGTTCAAACAAAAACATACAGTGTTTCCCCACCATCATAATCAGCATTCCTCTAGTTGCATTATTACCTCTTGCACTAAGATGGATGGGTACATAAATGTTTATGCTATTGCTTTCTTCATAGCACATGAATGTACCCTCGCATGTGCGTAAAAATAGGGTGGTGCTTAACTTTTGCACAGGTGTATATAATGGCGACTTTCAATTTATCTGAGGAATGTATCAAAATTTAGATATCTCTAGTACTATATATGCCTACTGTTGTGTGATGATAGAAATCAGAAAATGCCATGCATCGCTTATACGCATGGCGAATTAAATATCGACTGAATAGCTAGTAAACTATGAGTTGGATATCCTTTTAATACATGTTAATTGACAACGGTACTGGATTTGTGACAAGCATGTGTTCTCTTCATCATTATCTTTACCTTGGAAGGCTGACTGGTTGTACTGCACAATTCAATATTCTCTCCATATTGCAGGTTGTATAGGCACGGATACTTAGTATTGTTAAATATTTCATATTGAACTCCTCGCACAGATTCATTCAGTTGATAGCATATAATCACAGAATGGCCAAAATCTTAACCACCATCAGGTCATTCGAAATACCACTACATGATTTGCTACAAAGTTCTACCTTCCCAATTGTTTGCTGAGATGTATTAGTTATTCTGATGTTTCGGGATTAAACGCCTTTCCACCTCCTTTCGTAGGTCAAGAGAGATTTACCTCACTGACACGTGTCTATTATAAGGGAGCGCATGGTTGTATTGTGATGTTTGACTTAAGTCAGAGAGACAGTTTCGCCAGTGCAGCAAGATGGAAGCGTGATCTGGACAATAAATGTTCGTTGCCAGATGGTACGTTAGTGCCATCTGTCCTTGTGGGGAATAAGGTAGGTTACCTGCAATACATTGTGAATGCTGCAATGGTATTGCACGAGCTATGGGAGAATAAATGGTGAATTTGTGATGCGATCATGGTGTTGGGGAGATTAGTTGTTTTTAATGATAGAAGGATAATGTTGATACATCTAGTATATTATAAGCCGAAACATCTTACAATTCATGAATCTGTCTGTCACCCCAAATATATTACATAATAATCAATTACGTCACAGGAAGGCTGACGCCACAATCAAAATATGTAATGATCGAATGACATATTTAAATCCGTGATGAACACTTGATAGTCCATCATGTGTACGAATTGTATGGCTTCACTATTTAATAAACATTCTGTTGAATACTTTGAAACTAATTTGACTGGGCACTGTTATGGCAACAACAGCGCCAAGTCAAATTGGTTTTAAAATAGACAGTAAGTTAGCTGTATAGTTACCATGAAATTTGGATTCTGGGATAGGCCTATATAAATCGATCCCAACGAGCTCAAAGCATGGGCGGAGCTTAGCTAGAGATGGGCGGAGCATAGCTACACGTGTATTCATCCATCGCGTGGTAATACGTGCCTTCAAGTAACAGGCAAACAGGTAGATGTACTATATGTGGACAAAGGACCTTTCCATTTTTAGCTATGCCTGACAATCTCTAGCTAAGCTCCACCAACACCTCGCTCATATTGGGATCGATCGATCTCTGAACTCCCTGACTATTAATTTCCAGAAAACTATACAGGTAAGCCATTGAATATTTTGGAACTAACTACTGTGCGTGCAGCAACAGCGTCCAGTTAAATTAGTTCCAAAATATTAAATTTAAGTTTATTAAATAGTAGAGAAATACAATTCGTACAACTACAGGCGTCATTATTAAGAGTTAAAAACGGGCCAAATATAATTATTTATGACATAATGATTATGACGTCATTCTACACGCCGTTTAGCTAATTGTGATTATGCTCCGTGACACACATCTGTACTGTGATCAAAGCTTTCAGATCACGTTGGTATGGCCCAATGTGACATGTTTCAGATTTACATGGCCAAAAATAGTAAGTTTTCTATTTCAAATTGTTGTTTGTCGCAAGAATGATGTTACTAGAAATGAACAAATTTAGCATTTCTCTAATTCTCTTATCAGGTGGCACCAACGACTCCATTTTCCAAATGGGTTAGATACATAGCATAGGGCCTATGTTATATATTTTGGGATTTCTGCCAGAATTTGTGATACATCATAAAAAATCGCTTGTAAAATGACAATTCGTGTTTGAGTTGAAAGTAGAACGCAGCTTCAAATCAAATCATAGATTAGATATAGATTGTGTTTCTTCTGTTTTTCATATGCCAGTGTGACCTGCATGACCGCGCCGTCCCGGAAACAGAGATAGAAAGCATGTCTCAGGAACTTGAGTTTATTGGCTCAGCGGAGACATCCGTCAAGGAGAACCTGATGGTTCATGACACGATAATGTGAGTTTAATTCATAGATCCGAGAGGAAGACATCGAGACAGAACATACAAAGGGGTGATCTCACCTGTCGCACCAGGATCTTACTTATAATGAATAATGCCACTTTTTAGCCGACTTCACTATCAAATCACAGAATTCCGACATGCAAGTGACAATGGTCTGTCACAGAAGTGTCTGAATTGGATTCTTTGCTGAATTTACAATTTAATAAATATTTTGCTGAAACTAACTTGACTGGGGGAGGGAGGGGGGGTGTGTTGTTACTGTTATATGCAGCTACAGCTCTAGTCAAATTAGTTTTTAAATATTTAACAGGATGTTTAATTGTTTATTAAATAGTAAAGACATACAATTCGTATGACAAGGCTTAGTCAGTCATCAATTAAGCGTTCGTGCCGAAATTCACTACGTCATTCATGGCGTCATTGATCATGACATCATCCTACACGTCACGCAAATGAATATTTTGAAACGCATTTAACTGGCCGCTGCAACAGCACCCAGACAGAATCAACAACCAGTTAAATTAGTTTCAAAATATTCAACAGCTTACTAAAACTGGATTCCTTCACTGCGTATGTTTTGGAAAATAATTCACATAACATATTCATGCACTGTTTGTAGGTTTTTACTGGAGGCGATGGAAGTGAAGGCCACAGAACTAGAAACACGAGTGACCAGTTCAATGGACATGAGCCAGAGACGACATTTAGTCAGCCAAGAACATAAGAAAACAAGCTGCCGATGCTAAGAATTACCATGACATTACCTTCATATTGCTGTGCATTTATTACCACGTGATCTTATGAACAAACAATTAGCTTTATATTATAGGTTGTAGTAGCTTTTTCTACACTTCTAAACAGATTTTCCACGAGATTTCAAATATGTTAACTATCGACCATCTGTTATTTATCTACACAGTCCGAACTATTATTACGCTATTTACACTAACTAATATTAATTTTACACAAGAACAGTTATTATTAATTGGTATGTAATAGTTTCCATCCAAACAGCATTTGTTACATAAATCAAATGGAACTATCCCCTGAATTCAAAGATAACTATGTATGTATAATATAAAATGTTAATCTTAGCAAACTCGGTATGAGATAGTTTGTGGTGTGTGATAGTATCAAATCAAAATGAGGCATTGTTAACAGAGTTAGACAACTAAATAATCAGACGTCTTCAGAGAAAACGATATTAGAAATATCTGACAACATACCTTTTTTTAATATGGTGAGGCACTGCTAAGTGCTTATGATAGCAGCTTCGTTGTCAGTAGTGGACAACGAAAGTGGAAACTACTTTTATAGCACCTCGCTTCCGGGCTGGAAATTATGCCCCACTATCACATATATTTTAAAATATGGAAACATTATATGAAAAAAATAGTTTACATCCGTTGTTATGCCAGTGATGATGATATTGTAATTTCCTTCGCTATCTGGAGAACCATTGTAGTAGCGTAGTTGTGGCAGTCATTGATCCTGTCTGTAGCGATACAAGATTGTCCAGGGCACATAATATGGGTAGATCGTAGGTTGTCAGTTTTGGTTGGTTGGTGATCTATTGGGAGGTGACCTGGTCTACCAGAGGGAACACAATATCCGGCAGGTAGTTCTAGTTTAGTTGTTTGAGTAGTGAGCTCCTCTCGCTACGTAAGGCAAAGCAGAGACATGTACTGATCTCTTCGATTCCTGACTTCAAGTCCTTGGGAATGAACGTGTTCACTGAGCAGTCTACTAACTGTTGTCTGCTCTGCCATAATTCTCATAATTATACTAGTTTCTATTTTTGCATCGCTTAGTCTTTTGAAGATCGACTAAGTATGGTGTTCTAATAGCTCCAAGTGATGGACATGAAGTGATGAAGTGAATACGGTCTTCTGCCCATGTATTGCAAAGGGGGCAATCTGCCTTTACCGTGTGCTGATTGAACTTATTTCTGGTAGCTTGTAGAATGTCCCGATGAGAATATATATTTAATTGAGGCCCTAGTAATACAGTAACAATTATGGCCGGCACTTCCAGATTGGATGAATTTTGCCTATCTTCAGGTTGTCAATATTCAGATATATTAATGATGTCTTTTGACGTGCTGTAGCCGTTAGTCTATTCTCCCCGTAGGTATTAACAGTCTGATACTACTGTCTTCCACTGACATTTTGTGGGCCTACAACGTACTTAATATCGAATTTATCAACTATGTTTATTAAACATCATTCTGATCTCGCTAAAACTGGTTTAAAACGGTATTTACTCAACTTTGTCGATATGATTTGACTGCAATCTGAACCCTTACCTCGATGATGCCATTAGTCTATCTTTTTTCTGTCAATAGCAAAGAAACTGGTGTACATTTTGTAGACAGCAACATCCTCCACCAAATTTGTTGTAAAATGTACACCAGTTCATCTTTTAATTTAATCTGAAAATTAAACATTTTGATATCAGAGTGACAAGGGTTAGTCAGCTGTGTTATCTGTGTGAAATCTACCTACGTCCTAGACATATTTCATGAAGAGTTGTATAAATTATACTGATTATTTATTGCAATGGCGGACACCACACGGGTACATGTATGTACTAAATAAATCTTTTGTTAAATAATTTTTTCAAATAGTAGTTTTTCAATTTCTCTCCACCCACCAATAGATGAATCCAATCTGTCCATAAAATATATGATGTCATTCATTATGACACATGTATTCTGACGTCACAATCATAATTGACAAAAATACTCTGCCAGGATGCTAGAAATCTTGTGTATGAATTGTATGTCTTTGATGGGTTTATTATTTAACCCTTTAATGACTAAATTTGTTCAAAAGATTTAAATATTTACTGATTGAATGGCCATTTGCATCATGCCAAGACTATTTTTTGAAAATTTACCACTTGAATGACTGGCTCGATAACCGAGCCAGTCATTCTAGTGGTAAATTTTCAAAAATGTCTACTCTTGGCCTGCAAATGTTGGCACACTTTTTACTTGTTTTGTACACATATATTCGTGCTTTACAGTATTTAGCATCGACGGGGAATCAAACTAACACCTGCGAAAGCGCCTAGCATCATAGCTAAAAAATGCTTCCACCACACCGTCACAGGTCCTGCAGCATTGGTGTGGTGGAAGTGTTTGTGGGCTATGATGCTAGGCGCTTTCGCCAGCTGTGCGTTCGAAACTGCTTTGAAAATGAAAATCTTATGTATTTGCGAAATGGCTCTTTTACTAACATGTTGAAGATTGCGTCTTTCAAATTTTTTGTCACTGTCCACATTTCAGTTGACAATAGTGCCATTATTGTCTTCCTCTCTAATAATTATGCCTCCAACTTTTGTTGATCCATCTGTGTCCTCATAGAGCCTGTTGTCTTTGATAAAACATTGGGCTGGGTGCTCTATGCACTGATAGGAAACTTTGGCTAGAACTTTTGTGCCAAACTATGGTTTGCCCAGGCGCTGGTATACTTTGGCTGACAGGATATATATCAATGGCCTTCTTTGCAATGACACTGAAAATCGCTGGTCAAATCATTGCTTTAGGCATCATTGCTGATATTCCAGGTTGCTTATGGTCAGTGAACCGAGGAATATGTTAGTTATAATTATCTGAGCTCACTTAATGGCATGAACATTAGCTGCCCAGGTCATTTGAGTGCACAGATTAACTTTACACACTTAAAACAAAATGATTGGTTAGCAATGACTTGTACTTTCATCGATCAGGCTTATATGTCACATGTTAGCTGACGTGACATTCAAATGACGTATGTCTGACATGAAACGAAACCATCCAACAATAACCATCTGAATTATGTCATTTGTGAATTTACAATTTAACAGTAGACGACCAACACCGCTTCTGAAGTTGTATTGAGAAAATGTCCACTTGCAGAACAAGAGAATGTTTTTGCAAATTTACCACTGGAATGACTGGCTCGATAACCGAGCCAGTCATTCTAGTAATAAATCGTCAAAAAAATGTTCTCTTAGTTTTTAATATATATTTTCTATGAGCAAAAATTTAATTTTCTTGAACAAATTTGAGTGTTAAAGGGTTAATAATCATTCTGTGGAATATTTTGAACCTAACTTGAGTTGGTGGCTTGGCAGCAACAGCACCCTGTACAATTAGTTTCATAATATTCAACAGCTTACCTGTAGAGTTATCTTGGAAGTGATTCTGGGAATTCAGGGTTCAAAGTATTGAAATTGAGTTAAGCGCATATGCAAATTTGTCTGAGCTTAGCTAGAAATAGGTTTGGAATAGTTAACAAGAGGTATCTGAGATATCAGACCTCTTGCCTCGTGGACTAAATATTCTAAAAAAAAAAAATCTCCAAGTCATGTACACATATAGACATGACAGACCCAGAGTTATCAGACGATAGCAAATAGATTACCTGTATATTAATTGTACATCACAGGATATGATGGACCACCGGAGTCTCTTTTTGAAATGATAATCTACTTGTTGTATCAAAATATCCACAGTACTAAGCTTCAGAGAGGCATAGCTTTAAGACTGAACCATAAAGCCTTACTGCCTGGTAGTAACCTGCAGTACAATGACTACCGGCACACCAAGTCTGAACCAAAGGCAAATGGTCCAAACATAAGCAAAGTTCAAAGCCTGAAAAAAAATAGAAACATTTTCAAAATCAAGTACATAATTAATATGATGTAGACTACATCTAAGTAGCCTATAGCACAAATCAAAACATTTTACCTGGTAAATTGCATAAGTCTATAATAGGCAAAACTTGGACGCAAATCAGCTCTAAAATAGAACATCAAACCCAATAGAAATATGTAAAGAATTTCAAAATCTATTTCTTTATCATTCAGACTAGTTGTAATCATCACACACGGTAGATTGAATCTGTGATTTTACTCAAATCGGATAACCCCTTGTTGATGTAAATGTTGTTTGAAAAAAGCTTACCCAGGCCGGACGTAAACGTCGCCACCACCATTTCCCCCGGACGTAAACGTCGCCACCACCATTTCCCCCTCCCAAAATCTTGCCTCACTTCATGAAGCCGAGATAAAAATGCATCATCTATATATATATATATATAAGCAATACAGAAAGTTGATTGTGAAGTAATAAACCATGGAGGCAGGTTTATTGGATAAGGACTATATATCACAATATACATACATGTATAGCATTACATTAAACACATTGCATATTCATCCTAAATATAATTACAGTATAATCAGTGGCTTAACCCTTAGCACTCTAATGTCAATATTCTATCCTTTACTGTGTCAATATCACAGAAACTGGTGTACATTTTTCAACAATTTGCTGGAAGACGTTGGTGTCCTAGACAGCAACATCTCCCACCAAATTTGTTGAAAAATGAACACCAGTTCATCTATAAATTTAATTTGAAAATTAAAAATTTTGACATCAGAGTGGTAAGGGTTAATAACATACGTTGTTGCTGTATATCACTTATAACCAATACAATTGAGCAATTTCATGGCAGGTTAAAGATTAAATATCGTGGTGAGATTCCGTCATATATTTGTCGACAGATCTGTGTGTAACAAGCATTCCATAAGTCTTGCTTTGTAATACATGTCCCATACCTCAGTTTTTATGCGGCAAAATTTATGAAACAATCTGCAAAAATGTGCAAACTTTCACAATAAAGAGATGCCCAAAGTTTCATTCCATTACCAGTCGAGAAAAGGGCAGAAGAAATTTATGAAAGATTTTGAAACATAAACTTGATGGTTAACTTTCCATAATGAAACAATGTACCCAAGTTTCCATTCATTAATATCTTAAAGCAAAACGAGAGTCTGGAAAACTCACCAGAACTCACAACCATGAAGCGCAATTTATGTTGTTACAATGAGCTATGATGTCTGTCTTGACATAAAATTCTACTTACATAGACTAAACTAGACTAACTAAAAGCATATCAATACACCTATCAGTGACCATGACCTTTGACAGTTTGACCTCAATATCAGTGTCATGCTCTGCTCTCATTATAAGGAGGCATGTGTCCAGGCTTGGGGCAATATGATTAACCCAACATGAGGTTTGAACTATTCCTCGAATTTGTTCAAGAAAATTTCAATTTTCTCATAGAAAATGTCCATTTGCAGATCAAGGGAAGATTATTTTTGAAAAATTACCCCTGGAATGACTGGCTCAGTTATCGAGCCAGTCATTCCAGTGATAAATTCTCAAAAGTAGTCTTGTCTTGGTCTGCAAATGGACATTTATCAAGAGCACTGCAGAAGCTGTTTTTGGCTGATATGAGTGTTACAGGATTAAGGAGGCACTTAGCCAGATTTGGACACTGTGGGCTTAACCAAACATTATATATAAAACATTAAGTCCAGCTAAATGCAAAATGTTAATGTTAAAAAAATAATGTTGTTACCAGTATTACAATGACCTCGACCTTTGAACCCCAATGTCATTGTGTCATGACTGCTCCTTATAAGGAAGTATGTGTCAAAGTTTGGGTACAGTATATATGATTAGCCAAATATGAGGTATGAACTGCTAAGTTTATTTAAATGCAAATTGGACGTCATCCGGCGGGTATCATGATAATAGCTTGTTTAACTTTGTAAAGTCAAGCTAGAAATGGGCTAGTGGCTAGCTAGGCCGGTGGAAAGTGGATCCATGAAACATTGGCGCAGACAGTAACATCATGTCGTCCTTCATCAGTGTCTGCGTTATCGTGACTTTACACTGTCAAGAAAAAGTGTACAGCAAAATGAGAGCCTAGAGAGCTAGGACAGCAACATGATTTTCAAAACCCAAATCAGCCTTCCTTCCAGCAGGATTGACAAAATGTGACATTCAGGCGTCACATTATATGGGCTAGTAGGTAAGTTGGGACATGTTTAAAGAGATTGGATAAATATCAACGTAAACAGTCAGTACTAACTAAATACCTATCACAGTTACTCTTACAATATATATATATATATATATAGTTATAGATATATTAATTGGACGGCGTTTCTAGTGAGTTACACGATAAAAGACTTCTGAAAAATACCATTTTGGACACGACACCACATCTGTAGAGTACTCATTATTACCATCAGCTTAAACCATCAATGGCAGACAACAATAATTTAACGAATCTTGGTTTTTTAGGGGCCATTGCGTCAGAAAATATCTACAAAAAATAAAAACTGAGCCTCATGTTTCTTACATGTAATATTGCATTTTTTTTATCTTTTCGGAATTTCGTTTAAACACTTTCAGTCTGATAGATGTTATCTAATGAATAATGACTATTGTTAGCTTAAACATGTTCAATGCTATGGCCTTCCATAAAAACATTAACATACCTTCTTACTCATATATGCCTACTCTTCACAATGGACGTTTCCAGTTTATCCATCAATCATATGATGTCGTAATCACCTATGTGACATCATGAATGACATAGATAAGTTCATCACAAACGCTTAATTGATGACGGACTAAGAATTGTTGTACAAATTGTAGGTGTCTACTATTTAATAAACATGCTGTTGAATACCCAGTCAAATTAGTTTCAAAATAGTCAATGACTTACCTGTATAATTTTCGGGAATTCGAGATTCACAGTGCAAAGCATGAGTGGAGCTTAGCAAGAGATGGGCGGGGCATTGCTAAAACCGGATTCATCACCTACAAGAAGAACACTGTGTCCCGGAAATGGTCTTCCTCTATGTATGCCGACCACAATGGGGGTAGACGAGACATGTGGGAATTCGCTCATAGTATTGATGAAAACATCAAGCATCATTAAATTTTTATGCAAAATGAAAACAATTTCTCTATCAGTACGAGTCAGACGATGTGTAACAATATACATAAATAGCTATGAAACATACAAAAGCAATCTATGACAATATCATGAGGTTAATATCTGGTAAATGGACAGAGTAAAATAAATTGGATATTCTGACTAAATATAATTCGACAGCCTCGAAACACAACCAGGATTTTACAACAGAGAGATGCATTATTTTGTGGGCCCCAAATGAAATTTTGAGGATTAAAGGGTAAACTCAATGCTCAAAAGCAATTTATTATGAGATAAGTAAAGCAGCATCCATGAAAGTCATACTGAGCCTTTAAGTCATAAATAATCTATCTTTAAAATACAAAATTTAGGACGAGTTGAGTACCGCGTTAGGCATTAGTTGAGTGAGCACTTCATAAGATCATCGACTAAGATGTCCTTATCCTTGAAAAATATCCAAAAGATAAATCGACATAATTATGATGTTATTCAGTTGTTTCCAGATTCATTAATTTATACAGTAGATAACCGTGAAACACCTATTTTTTATACATAAATAATTTTTGGGAACAATTTTGTTTTCGGAGAGGCTCCAAACCGGGTCATAACCAGATAATTTTACTGCTAGATAATCTTCTGGACACATAATGTTCAGTCACATATGTATGGGGTTATGAGTTCAAAAACAATTAAATTTACATGACATTAGTATACCGGTATACACTAGTACAGGCAAACCTATTTTAACCCTTTAATCAACAAATTTATCAAATCTTTTTTTAATTTTCTCATTAAAAATGTCCATTTTCTGAGCAAGACACTTTAAAAAAAATTTATCACTGGAATGACTGGCTCGGTTATCGAGCCAGTTATTCCAGTGGTAAATTTTAAAGAATAGTCTTCTCTTGGTCTGCAAATGGATATTTCTCCAGACCAGCTTTAGTGTTAATGGACTAAGTGACCACCCCCTGGGACAAAGACAATGAGGCACTATAGACAGGTGGTCTCTCAATACAAGTGGCTCGCTAAAGGATATGACTGGAGGCAATAGATAGTGATTCTTTAAGACAGGTGATCACTCAAGCAGGTTTAACTGGAACCCTTACACTCTCCATAGGTACATTAATTACTATTAACAGGGTCCATACAGCTGGCAGGTTTTCTTATTCAAGGACTTTCCAAGGACTTTCAAGACTAAAAAAGTTGATTTCTCAAGGGCTCAGAACCAGCATCCCGGACAAAGTGAGGATATGACACTGGAGCAAAATTTCATACTGCTTACCTTTAGAACATTTCAAATTATAGTTTGAATTTTGGAACTTACTCGGTTCCAGATAGATTTTGCCAATCAAATTTTCTTAAATCTTTATTTACATCAGTACGTGAACGTTTTGCAGACAGTAAAAATCACTTGGGAGGAAATGTTAATTTCAAGAGCTTTTCAATGCGGACGGGTGAAATTCCAGTACTTTTCAAGACAAATTTCAAATTCAAGGCTTTTCAAGGCAGATGGCAAAATTCAAGGGCTTTTCAAGTTTGTAAGAACCCTGATTAATAATACTACAGCATATTCTAATTAGGGAGCAGCATGAAAAATCTAGTCAGCATATAAATTACGTTACAACTTAGGACGAGTTGAGTACCGCTTTAGGCAAATTCGTCAATTTTTTAAAGGCATACTACTGAGCTATGGTTGTCTAAGTCACATCGCTATCATAATATATTGCTAAATAAGTCAGATAATTATGACATACATGTATATTGCTCGCTAAAGCATTTCATACGCAATGTCTATAGCATATGAAATTCTTTAACTTGCTTAAAATATTTTATATTCGGTTATGCTTAAGATCTTTTATTTACAGATATAAAACACTAATGAAATATATTTGTAAATTGTCTTAAATAAGTATATAAGATAGAATTATGGTTGCGTTGTTGATGACTGATTGTAAAATTATCATGCGAATGCAATGAGAGGCAGGAATCATAGTAAAATTACCCCATATCAACCTCTGGCTATTTGAATTGACAGAAAAACAATTTCGGATAACCCGAATCTAATCACACAGCATCAAAAGCTTGAGATAGGTAACATTTTGGCAACTCAAGATATTTAGGAAATATGGAAACATAAATTTTGAAACCAATTAACATGAAGATTTCTATGATCTTATTTTGGAAACAATGTTGCTGTAAGCTGTTGCCGTTTAAGACAGCAACAGCTTGCAAAAACATCATTTCCAAAACCTACAACAGTTTTTCTTCTACTGGCAAAATGTAAAAACATTTAAATTGGTGTAATAGTGATTAACCTATACATTTATATATGCAATGTCTAACACACCTATCAGTTACTGGCCTGTCTTCTGATCAAATCAAAGAAAAGGTTTACCCTAATTTCATTGGTTAACTAGATTAGATGGCCAAATGCGCGCCATCACAAATCCCGACGGTCAACGCTTTGACATCACTCCCCCATAGGGGTGGAGCATGGGGGGTGGGGGTGGAGCCAAATGTAAATATCCACTCACACTACGCAATCATATAACTAACTTACATATCAAAATTTGGTTAAATTCCATCCAATGGTTTTGGAAGTTGCGCTACAATCAATTTCCGCATACATATTCACCGCCATAAACATTTGACCACTCCACCTTGCATCCAAATGTAAATGTCCTCGTGCACTCTGCAATCCTACGGGTAACTTGCATAACAAATTTGGCTGAATTCCATCCAATGGTTTCCGAGGAGTTGCATTACAATTAATTTCCGCACATTCCCTAATTTGACCTTTTGAGCCTGACCACAGTCTCCGGTGGGCGGACCCAAAAGTAAATGTCCCTTTGCACTCCGCAACCATATGGGTAACTGAAATACCAAATTCGGCTGAATTCTTCCAACAGTTTTGGAGGAGTTTCATTAGAATTAATTTCAGCACAAATGACAAACAGATTGGCGGATGACATATTCCCCTTGGCTTCGAAAAATGTGGCGATAATTACTCTTGGCCAAATTAAATAACCAATTAAATTTGGATAAATCTCTTCTGCTAGAACACAAATATGTCCATAGTATCCTACGCTACGGGTGTATATTTTATTGGCTATTTAATTAATCACATGCACTAATTTTGTCTCAAGGCAGGCATACAGCGAGAAAATTTCGGTAACAGTATGACCCTGACATATAGACCAAAAGATTTCCGAAACATTGTCCCCAACATATTGCCTCAAAGATTCCTAAACTTTATTTTCTGAAATCTTTCAGCATACACCAAGTAAACTTTCTGAAAATATTGTGAAAACCTTGTTACCCCTTTTATGACTAAATTTTGCTTTTTGAATGTCCGTTTGCAGGCCAAGAGAAAACTATTTTTTTAAACTTACCACTGGAATGACTGGCTCGGTTACCGAGCCAGTTATTCCAGTGGTAAATTATTTTAAATAACCTTCATTTGGCCTGCAAATGGACATTCCTCATGATGACTGCAGAGGCTGTTTTTGGCCGGCTTCTTCATGAAAGGGTTAAAAAGTAGTTTTTGACAATGTTTCTAAACATTTCAAGCCCCTTATGATTAAACATGTGATAAAAATCTGTAACCTGGTTGGCCAGAAATTGAAAGACAATGTAGAGGTGAGATCTGTCACTCAAGGATCTGATGTCATACTCAAGATATGTCCCTTGTTAGCTGATGACACAATCAAATAATGTAGACCGGACATAAAAGTGGTAATGGTATGACAGTAACCGTCTGAATTAAATGTCTTTGGTGAATTTACAATTTAATACATAATGTGTTGACTATTTTGAAACTAATTTGACTGGGCCCTGTTGCTAGTTCGTCAGAGATGCTGTACTATCAGAAACTGGGTTTTGGAAACATTCAGAATAAAGAAATAGCTTTAAGAAACAGAGTTCCACAACAAAATTTCAGAAACTTGATGCATGCCAAAGGATTCCAAAACAATGTGAAACAAAGTTGTGAAAACGTTTTGGTGTTTCCGTAAAAACAATTTGATGAACTTTCTCACTATAAAAACATTATGATTAAAACACCAAATCTCAAGGTCTACCTTTCCAGTAACCTTGCTTTGTATATTGTAATAATTGCGAATAAATACACATCTAAATACCAATATATAGCTTTTACAATTAAGATTTGCGTTATAAATATAAATATTATTTAAAATAATAAATAGTTTTTGTTTTACTAATTGTAACAACCTTTACTTAGTCCAGAAAAAGAGTACACTAAACAAAAGAAACATTTTGGCATTACAACAACAATTATAACAACGTTGCGACAAATTATGGAAAATAAACAACTTATGTATAAAAGTGAATATATTTTGATTATGCTGCCAATAAAGTGACAAAATGAAATAATATATGCATGAGGTGATTTAGTTAGATGATGCATGAGGTTGGTTATCAATGTTAGGAACGAATAACTCTGGATATTGTAAGTTTAAATATATGTACAAATCACAGTTAAGGCTTCGAATAAAGTTTGAGATTCCTTTCAAGACTGAAAATTTGGCGCAAAATATTCATTCATATGCAAAGGATATTTGTGAAAACTGTACCTTAATTATATGTCAGCATTACTACGTATATCATATCAATGGTAAATCTTCAAATCTTGTTATAAGTCTATAATTATTTGACTGTTGCAAGCCACTGGACAATGATTTGACTCAATGGCCAATAACTTTGGACTGGCTGAATATTTTGAAAACAATTTGACTGAAAGTTGTTGGTGGCTTAGCCACCAACAACTTTCAGTCAAATTGTTTTCAAAATATTCAGCATATATATCCAGAGTTAAACTACATGGAAAATGTAGTCTGCAGAAATTCAGCAGGCAGACAGTTAAATGAGTTTCTCAATTTCAAGACGACTATGGTATACAGGAAAGCGGGTGAATATTTTGAAGCTAATTCGACTGGAACCTTTTGCTGCCATAGGCGACAAAAGTATCCCGTTCAAAAATTTTCTACACAAAATTCCTTACATCAGCAGAATTTGTCCATTTCTGGTCTGTGAGGGTGAAATACATCTCTCAGAATATTGAACGCCTTTGACAAGCATTGCTTACACACACACATTTTGGCAAAAACATAACAGCTATGAATTCAGTTAAAAATTCTTTATGAATTACAAATAATTTTTTAATTTTCATGATATAATTATCAGAGAGTATGAAATGTATGATGATAAAATGAAATTCAATTTAATTTTCGGAATATATTTTCTAAGAATGTTTTTATTTCACGGCGCATTAGCATCGGATGTCAATAACTAGCTCAGGATGGACTAGTTTCCACGAGTGTCGCTATACTAGATACTTCCTTCTGAGGACTTCTAGATAGTCCGTGTTCGCTTTATGTAATGATGATGATGTATTGAGCACTTCATCGTTGTTACGTATCACAGGGCGGAGATTGTCATGAGGGGCTGAAAGAGAACATAATCACGTCATTACGAGGTACAGAACTGTAAAACACTATTTCACTCTTTAATCGTCAGGACAGGCAAAACTGGACAGTGCAGGGGTCAGGAGGAAGGTTCCAGCGAAGACTATTTTTGTAAACTTACCATGAATGGCAGGCTTGATAACCAAGCCAGTCGTTCCAGCTGTAAATTTCCAAAAATAAGCTTCTCTTGGCCTGCAAATGAACTCAATCAGCAGATATTAAACCATTAAAAGTTTAATAACGGTAGGCAGGGTTCAATATGTCGCTCTACAATATCAGTATTGGTTACACAACACACCTGTCCCCTTCCTCACACCTTCGTTCATGAAAATGTTAATCTGTGCAGGTATTATAAAATCTGGATTCCAATAGAAACCAAAGGTTTGACCAAACTTAAGCCTGTCAGGGGAGATAAGCCTAGTATATAGCTAATAGATATGGAATGTTTTTCTATGATACAATCATCAGGAAGGTGTATCGTGAATTATTTACATATAAAATTATTGTTGACTATTCTGCTTTAAAATTGTCTGACCGATGCAAGCCAGCAGACAATTATTTCAATTAGTAATAACTCTGGATCTGCTGAATATTTTGAAAACAATTTGACTGAAAGTTGTTGATTGCTTAGCCACCAACAACTTTCAGTCAATTTGTTTTCAAAATATTCAGCATATCCAGAGTTAAACCACATGGAAAATGTAGTCTGGAGAAATACAGCAGCCACACAGTAATAGTCAAGATTGGCCACGAAAATTGTAATATTTGCTTAGTGAATGTCCATTTCCAGGCCAAAACATGACAGTGTTTGAAAATTTACCACTGACGTGAATACATGAGGGTCTCAGGTATCGAGCCAATGCTCTTATATTGGTTTGCATACAGTTTTCAAAACATTTTTCAAAACCACTGCAAAGGACGATCAACGGGTGAACAAATATGAAATTAATTTAACCCTGTATTTGTCACACCGGCCAAAACCGGATGCTGAAGCGGTCTTGCGGAATAGATATTAGCAGGGCAAGAGAAGACTATATTTTAACATTTACCGCTTGAATGACTGGCTCGGTTATCATTCCAATGGTAAATTAAAAAAAATAGTCTACTCTTGCCCGCCAAACGAATATTAAAAAGGGAAATATTTAGATTTTCTCGATCAAATTTAACCATTAAAGTGTTAACCAGAATTTATTCTGTGAACGACGTTTCAGTCAAAAAGATTTCAAAATATTTCATATCCTTCCAGTATTATAAAATTGCCGTAAAACTGGTAGTTCAGACTTTAACCCTTTAACACTCATACCAGCCAAAAACAGCTTCTGCAGTGATCTTGAGAAATGTCCATTTGCAGATCAAGACTATTTTTGGAAATTTACCAGTGGAATGACTGCATTCCAGTGGTAAATTTTCAAAAATAGTCTTCTCTTGTTCTGCAAATGGACATTTTCTATGAGAAAATTGAAATTTTCTTGAACAAATTCAAGTGTTAAAGGGCTAAAATATTAAGATGTGTGCATGCATGAATGTGTGTGTGTGTGTTACAGCATCATACCTGCTTCAAGGTGCTTGGCTATACTCCTGTCCAGTTCAGCCTTCAGTTTGCTATTCAGAGCATCTTTCTCAGGTGACATTGATATTCGGCTGATATCAAAGGAGGGCACGCCGTTATCCATACCATTGTTCGTCAAATTGTTCCAGCTACCGTACATACGAGACCGTTGTCTTTCAGAACTGTCAACAAAATGCAAGTCAGAATACTAGAAAAACAGGGAGTTATTTATACTGGTAGTTTGCGCAATGACCATGGTCATTACTAATGAATAAATCCAGTTTTAGCTACGCTTCGCCCATGTTGAGAGCAATCT
This sequence comes from Chaetoderma sp. LZ-2023a, assembly GCA_034401795.1. Lineage (NCBI taxonomy): Eukaryota > Metazoa > Mollusca > Caudofoveata > Chaetodermatida > Chaetodermatidae > Chaetoderma > Chaetoderma sp. LZ-2023a. The sequence continues at coordinate 55,602,670 of CM067371.1, read as the reverse complement.
AACCCTGAACTCCCTGAATCTCTTTCCAGAAAGCTATACAGTCATAACTGGGTGCTGTTGCTGCCTATAACAGTGCTCAGTCAAATTAGTTTCCAAATATTCAACAGAATGGTTACTATATAATAAAGACACAATTCGTACAATTTGAAAGATTATTAAGTGTTTATGACAGACTGGGATACGGCATTCATGACGTAATTGATTGTGACATCAATCTACATGTGATGTAATTCATTACAACATCGTATATTTGACTGACAGATTGAATTCCTCTATTACTAATTCCACCACCGCCAACCCTACACCATCACTGTAGCCATTACATTCCAGCACAATTCTTCATGACTCACCAAGCACAGAAACGTGTCATATATTAAATACAATCAAACATGTCTTAAGTGACCTCCCTATGGAGCAACAGGTGGTTGCTTAATATGAATTACTCATCACAGAATATGGCAATAGCGGACAATAAGATAATGGCTCACTGAGACAGATGCTAGTAAAACCAGAGTCCCAACAGCCGTCAGAGTCTCATTCAAGGACCTTCAAGCCCTCAATTTCACAATTTTCAAGGGTCTGATAACAGGCTGGACATGGGGTCAGAAATGAAGGGAGGGGGGTTATGGGGGCTGGGATGGGTATCTCCTCACAATGCAATAATTTATAATTAATATTAAATTCTCTGATAAAGCAATTCCTTCATTTTGACTGATGATTCATGACAACACTTGGACTCAATGAAAATAATTTGGGCTGAAATCTTAAATTCAAGGGCTTTTCAATGCATTAAAGCAATTTTCAAGTACTTTTCAAGGGACTTCTCAAATTCAAGGCTTTTCAAGGCACACGTCCAAGTTCAAGTACTTTTCAAGTTTGTATGAACCATGACTACAGAGATCAGCTGTCTTCATTTAGCAACACCATGTTAAATGGAATCTAGGATCCTTTAAAAATGTTGGCATATAAATTTGTGTATAACAGCATGGTATGTTCACTTATTCCACAGAATGCAAGAAAATTGTTTGTTGAGATTTAGTAAAATTGAGGGCACACCGCTTCTCCATGGGGTACATGTTTGTGGGTACAGAATAACCCAAAGATTCACAGGGCGTTTCCAATTATGGGTCACGATGTTGTCTCGTACAATATTTTGGCATCAAAAGACAACTGGTCTCTGGAACAGTAATATATGACTGTATTATAGATGTCAAAGTTTTTATGCAAAATTCTCTGCTATATAATTATATACATTCAAGATAAGACAATTAAGACTAGTTTTCACCCAAACACACAATAGCTCAACCAGCTAATCGATCAAATGAACCAGTTACCAGGACACGGTATTCAAACGTAGGCTTGTGCGATTACATGATTAAATCGAAAATCGCGATTGTTTTAAATCGTGAATTTATATGATTAAAAATTAAATAATCGAATAATCGTGAATACTTTCTATCGCATAACATATTTCCAAAACTAACTTTCAATTAATTTTTAATGCGATCGGTTATGAAAAATGACATTTTGCTTAGTGAATGTATGTCCATTTGCAGGGCAAGAGAAGAGTATTTTTGAAAATGTATTACTGGAATCATTATAAATGATCATGATCATTCCAGTGATACATTTCAAAAATACTCTTTGCCCTGCAAATGGACTTTTCTAAACACCACTGCAATTTTCGTCATTGATATTCTTTTGTTGCTAAGTCTTGGTAATTTGTATCCAAGCTGATCAATCGAGTAATCAGGATTAATTTTTAATAATCAATCGCAATCACTCAACACAATAATCACGCAAGCCTAGCAAAACGTAGTTTCAAATGATGGATCATGATGATATAACCCTTTCCATGCACATAGATTTCTAAATACTTCAATGAATGTTATAATTTAGAATCAAATATGCAAGTCCTAATGAATGGCAATGGTCAAAGATCCATTTCAGGCCCAAATTACTGTACTAGTAGCATGGTTTAATTTTGATTTTCATAGCACTTATTCCGCTCTTGAAAACCTTTTATCGCAGGCATATATCACTATATCTTCAGGCATTTTGTACCACGGTTAAAGTGACCTTCACCTTTACCTTGTGAACAGAAAATTATTAATCAAATCGAGATATATCGAAACATTGTGCATCCCTATTGCAATTTTACAATTTTGATTTCTTACAATTTAAATGTTCATTCAAGAATCAACTTATGAATGAACATTATACTCACTTAATGCAATACCAGCTTTTGCTATTACTGTAATCTTTAAGGAATATAAAAACTGTTGAAACATGACAGCCAGGCAATAGCCGTATTCGACTGGGTGAAAACTTACAGCACATTGGCTCTATATAGAATATTTATTATTCGACTGGTATTTCCAGGAAAAAATACAGCATGAAACAAGCCGGAACCAAAACATGTGGCATGTTTTCGTGAAGTAGGAAAAATATGAAAACGTAAGACTTTAGGGAGCTGAATTCAACTATTATTCACCATTCACTATGACAGAAAATATGACTGAAAGGTGGATTTAATTTTCAAGATTGTAAAATTAGGTGATAGCGGTTTTCTACCCCTTCCATACTGATAGGGTTTTTTTCCCATTCGACTGGTACGTTTGCGTAGAGCACATTTTGGCCACTGAGCAAATAAATTTATTCTACGGAAAAGTCCCAGTCGAATACAGCCATTAACACGTACCTTAATTTAGATTTGTAACTTAGGGCCTTTTCTGCAGACTTTTGCATCTGATCATTAAGTTGAACGCGCCATTTTAGTTCACTATCATATAGCTCTCGAAATCGCTTCGTCTCCATAGACTGAGTTTCCTTCTGTGCCAATGCTTGCTCAAACTTCATTTGCAGCTCGGCTATATCCTCCTAAAATATCATGGAAAACATGTGATTAAGACTCAACAGTAGATTCCATCGTTCAATAAAAAGCTACAAAGGGTGTTCACAACATGACTTACAGTACAGCTTGCATATAAGTTAACATGTTTCCAAAACAAAAAAAGAAACTAGTTGGTTGATTGGTTTGGTTGATTGGTTTGGTTGGTTGATTGGTTTGGTTGGTTGGTTGGTTGATTGGTTTGGTTGGTTGGTAGGTTGGTTAGTTAGTTATTAGAATTTTGAACACAATGTTACAGATGGTCTGTTGAATATTTTGGACTTGATTTCATTGGAAGCAATTGCTGCTCTAGGCAGCAATGGCATTTGTTCAAATTATGTCTAAAATATTCAACAGCATGTTTTATTTTGTTTTGGAAACATTTTGTATGTGTACTTGACCAGAACAATATGAACATTTTGTGTAGGCCTTGACATTTGAGACTCTTGAAATGAAACCAGGGTTCCAACACGTTTCAAAAAATTGAATTCAAGGTCTTTTCTATGATTTTTAAGCTCAACAAAAGGAAATTTCTATGATTTTTTTAAGGTACAGCTTCCTTTATCCACTTTTCTATCCGTCTGTTCCTTCCAGATAGTTCCTTATTATCACATTTAATTACAACATTTTAGAAACAACAGATTGCAAGACATAAATAATTAATGTTTGTAAAGTTTGTTTTAGAACACGACTGTGTTGCTTGGTCTTCCATAGCCGCAGAATTTGGACAATTACAAATTCAGGGATTTTCAAGGAAATTTTAAATTCTGCATAAAATCAAGGATTTAGCACTCATATCAGCCAAAAAATGCCTTCTGCAGTGGTCTTGAGAAATGCCATTTGCAAAAAAAGAGAAAACTATTTTTGAAAATTTACCACTGGAATGACGGACTCGATTGACTGGCTCGATAACGGAGCCAGTCATTCATCAAGTCAGTCATTCCAGTGTAAATTCTCAAAAATAATCCTCTCTTGGTCTGCAAATGGACATTTTCTATGAGAAAATTTGAGTTTTGCTACACAAATTCGAGGGTTAAAGGGTTAAGGCTTTGAAACTGCATTAATTTTTTCAGATGTTCAACGTTGTGGGAACCCTGGAACCTGTGCAGTGATATGCTCTACAAAACACACTTTCATTTATTTAGAATATTTGTTCTAAAATGAGGTAAGTCGAATTTGCCTGAAAGTGATTAGTTTCAAAATCTTCAATGGTCTTCCAGCATGAGTAGCCAGAAATTGATTTAAATTCATTAATGAATAGGTTACGAAATATATCACAAATAATAAGAAGTTATTGGTTTGATTGGCATCTATAGAGTCCCTGATTCCAGGTCCCATTCACGCCATATCTAGGCTGGTTTCATTTCAGTATATTATTGGTAATGTCCCCAGTTTATTACATTGTTACCCATTTATACTCATGGATGGAGAGCCAACGATGAGTGAAGGAGATTTCCTATGTTTCCACCGATTGTTCATCCGCCACCTGATCTCCCGACAGTCGAGCGGGATTTGAACCCAGCCCAACTGATTACCAGTCGACCATGCTAACACCACTGCCAATTGTCTCCCTGTTTATCACAACTAATATTATGACACATACCTCAAGTCTTCTTTTCTCTGTTTTCAGAGCATTTTCGTTGCTAGAGCGAACTCTATCTAGTCGATCGCGTGCTTGAGACTGCTCATCCAAATAACGATTCACTTCGTCCAGTTTACGATTTAATTCCATCCGATATTGTCCCTCCATTTCTCTTCGAATCTGTTCCATATCTGTGACCTTGACTTGTGACTAAACATAAATATATTTTATAGGCGAATAGTTTGATTGGAGATATATTTTGATTTAGATCTATGTTGTAATAATATTTCCTATACTTTATAATATTGAATGCATGGGTCATAGCGGAATATGCAAAGCCTCGACATGAAAATTATAGCAAGTATCAACAGTTACAGGTATTTTATGCTGATAGTAATATTACGGTAGCTTTATCATTATCAAAATATTCAATAGAGTATTTAACTGTCTGATTGTTACATGCTACCAGACACTAAATTCAATGGGCAATAACTCTTGACCAGCCAAATATTTTGAAAACAATTTGACTGAATGTTGTTGGTGGCTTAGCCACCAACAACTTTCAGTCAAATTGTTTTCACAATATTCAGCAGATTCAGAGTTAAACCTCATGAAAAATGTAGTCAGATGCAAGTATTCAGCAGGCAGACAGATAACTAGCTTCAAAGAAAACGCAGATTCTTATATAAAAAATTTCAATTTTCTAATAGAAAATGTCCATTTGCAGACCAAGAAGACTATTTTTGACAATTTCCCACTGGAATGACCGAGCCAGTCATTCCAGTGGGAAATTTTTAGAAATAGTCTTCTCTTGGTCTGCAAATAGACATTTCTCAAGACCACTGCAGAAACCATTTTTGGCTGATATGAGTGGTAAAGGGTTAAGAGCCAACAGGTTCTCATTCCCTATTGCAAAATTTGATGACCTTTCCATGAACAGAATTACAAAATATCACGACCTTGAGAATTAATCTATTAATGGTGAAATTTGTTGAAGAAAATCTAAATATTTCCTTTTTAATGTTCATTTGTAGGCAGAAAGAATACTATCTTTGAAGATTTATCTTCGATAACCGAGTCACTCATTTCAGTGGTAAATTTTTAAAAATAGTAATCTCTCTAGCTGCAAATGGACATTCCTCAAGGCTACCGCAGAGGATGGTTCTGGGCATGAAGGAGATAAATAATGCTGTCTTCCATGTTTTCTCTAACAATACTGTGCAACAAATTTTTGACAATTCTAATTTAATAAATTTTGAATCCTATGTGACTGGGACATGTTGCTGCCTATTTACCAGCATATCTATCTTAAAACAGATATGATATGATTTCAATGCTCAAACCATGGCCAATCAAAGGTTTAACTTTCCATGACCTACGAGAAAACATCCTGATTTTTACAGGCCTTGATTTTAAATTCTCAGAATTCAGTCTTCCCCAGGGTTTCCGAGAACAGGCCACAATAAGATCCCAAAATGTATTTACTATAAAATAGCAAAAATATTTGAATTAACCCTAACACTCATATCAGCCAAAATGGTTTCTGTAGAGGTCTTGGGAAATGTCCATTTACAGAGCAAGAGACTATTTTTTAAAATTTGCCACTGGAATGACTGGCTCGATAACCGAGCCAGTCATTCCAGTGGTAAATTTTCAAAGTCTTCTCTAGGTCTGCAAATGGACATTTTGAATGAAAAAATTTAAATTTTCTTGAACAAATTTAAGAGTTAAACGGCTAAGGTACATTGATAGAGGTTATGAAATTTCATGGCAACAGTTTGAACCACTTTGAAGGCAGTCAGCCATCGTCTAACGCATCCAACACATATTTGATGCTAACGCATGGAAATTAACAATACCTTGTATATGGCAAATTCTTCCTCAAGTTTCTTCTTGGTCTTCTCCAGTTTCATGACAGACTTTTCCAGGCCTCGCATGCTACCCAGTTCTAACTGTAACTCCTTGTTCTTGCTTGACAGTCGCTCTCGTTGAGCGCCATCTACCTCTAACTGATCATGCACATCGTCTAGCTGAAAAGGAATACATCACACAGGGTTAAACATTTGACAAATTCATGACCCACAACATCACATTATTTAGACACAGAGAATTAATGTAGATGTATTTTCATAAATTTTTCATCAGTCACCTTTCCAGAGTACCCACCAATCATATGACGTCATAATGAATGACGCCGATAAGTACGTCATGAACGCATATTTGAAGACGGTTTATGCGTTGTTGTACAAATTGTTTGCTTTTACTATTTAATATATATTCTGCTGAATATTTTGAAACTAATTTGACTGGGCGCTGTTGCTGCCATAGGCAGCAACAGCGCCCAGTCAAATTAGTTACAAAATATTCAACAACTTCCCTATTAGTTTTCAGGAAATTGATAGCTAGGGCATTCGGGGATCGATCAATCCCAACACAGCGAGGTGTGGGTGGAGCGTAGCTAGTGATGGGTGGGGCATAGCTAAAAATGAAAAGGTACATTAATACTTTCTTGTTAAATTTCCACAATAGTGCCGAGTCCTATCATGGGTGTAGAGATATAATGTAGGTGAAGGCATGTATGCCACAAACATGATCAAGAGGTGAATTGTAAATAAGCAATAAAAGCATGACAGACAACTGTGAATACAACCATATTATAACTACATAGTGGATAACAATGGAAATAGTACTTGTACCTGCACAGTACAGATATAACTTAACATGTTTCCAAAACAAAATAAAATGTAATGTTGCATATTTTGGAATTAATTTGATTGGAAGCCATTGCTGCTTAAGGCAGTATGGCTTCCAATCAGATAAGTCCTAAATATTCAACAATTGCTTACATCGTCGTCAAAATTGTACTAAGTAACATATTTCTGATTTTGTTTTGGAAATATGTCAAATGGGAACACAGACTGAGCAGGGTAAACCCATGCTAAATAATGCTTTTGTATAATTTAATTAAAATTAAAATTAAAAAGTCGCATATCTTAGAACCGCTAAATAGCAAATTTTGCAACCGAAGTCATTTTCATCAATTTCTATGGGAATTGTGCCATGGCGTCATCGCATGAATGATTGTGATTGTATGACATGATCGTGTGAATTACTGCTGTTTTATGAAGTCATCGCATGAATTATACTTATTTTGTTGATGATTGTCCACAACAGTTCATTCAGACATCGTCATATTGATGAGATGCAAGGGAAACATTAGCATTTGATTAACTGGAATTGTATCGAAGCTCATGTTCCGCTTTGTAATTTTATTAGACGCCAGTTTCTCAGATGAAAATGCACATGGTCTAATCAGAACCTACGTGATTGACGAGTCACGTGATGATGTCATAGCGTGAATTGTATGGCATTGTAAAAATTGATGAGTTTATCAGACATTTTAATATTGATAGAGGTCATGAAAATTTGTCCAATTGGTTTTAATTTTAGAAAGATGATAAAAGCTTTTATTTTTGACGATGTTTATTAAATTCTAATTCTCGTTTGTGATCACGTTATCATATTTATGAGCTGTACCATAACATGTTTGCAAATGATGACACAAGGGAAATAATTAAGGCATTGGGAGCCTTTACTACTTGAAATACGAGCATCTGAATTTCAATACAGGAAAGATGTTGAATAATTGGAAACTAAATCAAGGGGAATAACTATACGTATACGGGTGTCAGGTTGGGGCCTGAGACTCACACGAAAAGGTGAGTTCTCACCATACTAGATTGATATCTGATGGTTCCATGGTGTGGAGTTGGTGAACTCAGTGTGATTCTTTTGATCTCCTCCATGGTGTTGATTCAGGGTCTGAGGGGTCGGAGGAGAGGACCTGTATAATGCGGTAACCTATATGCGCTCTTGTGTGAATGCACTTGTTGAAATGGGGTGATACTGGCGTATCATAACTTTCTTTTCTGTGGAGATATGTTATGGATCGGAGGTGCTCCTGTATCCTGGTTTTGAATGGTCTCAGCATTTCTCCCACATATTATTTATGGTAGAGTTTGCAATTCAGCAGCTAGATGACATTACGTGTCTGGCAGTTTCCTATGATCCTATGGGCTTCTCTTATGATGGCAGGATCAGTGGCTTCTGCGGCCCTTTTGTATCCTGTTGTTTCATGATATAACACTGCAAGTTTGTTTGCCGTGTGAATGGCCAACAGTTTAGTCAGTTTATGGCTAAAGTCTGCATGAAGGTTGGTACACTCTGCCAGGAATATTGGATCCATTTCCTCTGGCTTGAAAGGCACTGAAGCTTACAGCATGGGTGGGATAGTCTTCTTATCCACTGCCTCTTGGAGCTCCTCATGCTGGAATTCCAACCTGGATTCCCTGCACGAGGAGTTACGCCATAATTTGTATGCGTTAACATGCTCAGATGGGGTCACCGGTTTGCTGTAACCAGGGGCATCTCCCAAGGGGTTCTGGCAGCTGGTAGAAGGGAGGGCCTCCTTGGGCTCCTCAATCCTTCTTAAATTTTCTCTGCCTGACTGGGAGTGGCGGCTGTGAGTCTACTGGAGTAGAACCAGTGGCTTTGTTGGAGCTAAGAGGTGTCTCTGACTTTGCTTCTGTGACATCCGTCTTCGATGGCTCTCTCAGTAGTACTATGTCTATGGAATCAATAGTTAGCCCTGATACGGAGGTCATTTTCATCAATTATATCAGAGACTATCTCAGTCTCTGTGACTTGAAGGTTGCTACTAGCAGTATTCATGTCAATCTTCAAACAGGATAATAACTACATACTGAGAACTGTAGTAAGTTTTTTAAGCCTGACGCTTGATTACAAATGGTGCAATTCAAAGTCTGACTGGTCTGGGCCTTGTTTGTGGGCTCCTTTTATATCCTTTTGGTGGCAGGATCGTGGCAGCCTGTGGTGGCGGCTTAGTTGGGTGTGCGCATGTGTGTGTGTGTGCATGCCCAGTGGGTGTGTTGGGGTGTGTGTGTGGTGGGCGGCTTTGGCAGCTTGGCATTTTGTTTGGGCAGTTTTGGCGGGTTTTTTTTGTATTTTTTGGCGGCCACGCGGCTTGGTGAGAGAAACTCAGGTGGTTTCTGGGGAGGTTTTTGGTATTTCTTGTGGCAGGTGGGTATAAGACCAAGGGTGGGGCTTAGGGCAGGTGGTAATGTCCTATGGCTGTTTGCCATAGTTATGATTCAGACTTTATGGCGTTTCGTTCTTACATTTGAACTCATCAGAGACAGAAGTGCCTAATGTAGCCGGTTTTTAGAAGGGTTTTATTTTTTGTCACTTTTGTGATTCTTGTGTTTGGATTTGTTTCCTTCTGGGATTTTGCTTTTGGTGGCTTCAGTGAAGTGTGGGCATGCGTGTCCTGTGTGCGTGCATGTTGTCCAGTCAAATTAGTTTCCAAATATTCGACAGTATATTCCTTAAATTATAAAATATTGATATTCTATCTAGTTTATCCTTTGAGCTTTTGATCACAAACCAAGATCCGAAGGAAGAGCCGTATAAAAAAGAAAATTTGAATTTTTGTTTAAAATGGCAATTTCTAGACAGTGAGAAGAAATAGTTTTGAATATTTACTGAACTGACTGGCAGGAAATCGAGACAGCCATTAGAGTGGTGTTTTCAAAAATAGTCTTTTTACTGCCTGCAAAAGGACATCTTTTAGTATCAAGACCACTGCAGGAGGCACTTAACCCTTACCACTCTGATGTCAATATTTTATCTTTTACTGCATCAATAGCGAAGAAACTGGTGTACGTTTTTCAACAATTTTGGTGGGCAATGTTACCGTCTACGACGGCACCATCATCCACGAAATATATTGAAAAATGTACACCAGTTTATCTTTGAATTTAATTTGAAAATTAAAAATTTTGACATCAGAGTGGTAAGGGTTAAAGGGTTAATTTACAGAAAAACCTAAGCTATCAAACTTTAGCATCTAGCATTATGCATGTTAGGCCAAAGTCAGATCCAGTTTCTATTGAAACCATACAGACAGCAGTACATTGAGCTTCATTCTTATCCTCATCCTGCTTCTCCTGTCCTCGGCTCTACCTGTTTTCTTAGCTTCTTAAACACTGCATTATCGTTGGAATCACTTTCATAATCTAGCTGTTCTCTGCTGTAGTCAGGACACAAAGCATCAATGTTTAAATCACTGTCTTCATTCTGCAAAGCGAGATAATGTAATCAGGCGTGACACAACACAAACACAGCAAATGACTGAATGTTATAAAGCGTGATATTAAGATGCTACACGCACACACAATGTTAGTAACTCAACTAGATAGAGTACAGCTCGGAAAAACATTCATCTTTTGCAAACAAACCCAGAAAGAGGTTAGCTAATATGATTTTGAACACGATGTAAGAAAGGTTCTGATGGATATTTCGAACATAATTGGACTGTAAGTAAATCCATTTATGCTCAACATAGTCAACAGCATGTTTTGTTATTTCTGAGCTGGACTGTATTATGTGTGAACAATGTTCATGCTTTACAGGTTAGACAGGAACTATGTTCACACTTTAATATTTAGGCTGGAACTTAGTTTAGGCAGGAACTTAGTTCCTGAATAACTATTACAGAGTGAACATAGTTCCTGGCAAACTATTACAGAGTGAGCATAGTTCCTGGCTAAGTAACAAAGAGTGAAAGTAGTTCCTGGCTAACTATTAAAGCTAACAATTACAGAGTGAACATAGTTCTTGGCTAACTAGTACAAAGTGAACATAGTTCCTGGATAACTATTAGTGTACACAGTTCCTACCTAATTATTACACAGTGAACATAGTTCCTGCCTATTAGAGTGAACATAGTTCCTGCATAACTATTATAAAGAGTGAACAGAGTTCATACGTAACAATTAAAGAATTTTAGCGGGAAAATAATAAATGATAGCGGCCAATCCGTTTATCTGACAAAAGTGAATGTAAAATCTGAAATCGCCATACCCATAAATAGATGTGATAGATACAGAGCAAACTTCATCATCAAATTCCATTAAATGAAAATAAAACAATCCAATATGGCTGCCAAATTCTACATTCTGATTGGTCCATGGAAACCCTGTTTTGTTTTACATATCAAGCTCTCTTGAACAAACTTTAATGGCCCATAGTCCCTAAGCATATTACACAAATTTCGACCCAATCCATTCAACAGCCATTTTTGCAAAACTAGATTATCCAAGATGGCCGTCAGACCAATGGACCAGTCAGGTTCTCATGAAGAAGTTGATTAAGCTATTGGTCAGGATAAGATTTCTTCAATTTTTTATCAATTGGCCAAGTGATTTTGGAGAACATCTTTTAGTCCAGGTGATCTAAACGAAATCACGGATTTCTTTTTTCACAAGAGAGTTGATACTTACCTCGCTAACACGCTTTGATATTCCCAAATATCGACTTTCACTCAGTAAACAATCAGATTAAAAAAAGTAAGGTGCCCCTACTGGGCAGATAGTCAGATGACAGTCCAGCAGATGCCAGCCCCGACCTCGCGCATGCGCAGACTAGCACTCTGACTAATTTATTGGCTGACACAATGCAACTAAGAAAGCCTTAAGACCGAGCCTCTGCAGGGCAGAGAGGCTGGGTCCATGATAGGGAGGTAAGTATCAACTCTCGTGAAAAAAGAAATCCGTGATTTCGTTTATTTCACTTCAAGAGTACACTTACCTCCTTAACACTCTTTCATATTACCAGAAATCGAGAGAATTTGGCGGGAGGGAGATGAGCTAAAAAACCCAGCTCTTCCCTATGCACTTTTCTGCGTTTAAGGCACTAACACTTCTGAAATTGTGTGGAAACACAACCAGGGAATGACTTGAGCATCGGATAAAACAACCAATGGCTGAGAGAAGACAATATCTCATATGCGCTATCCCCAAACCCCCTCCACCTTTTCTTGGGAGGAAGACAGAATGACCTCAATGTCCCATACGCTACAAGCACCATGTACTATAGGACATTAAACGAAATGCGCTCCAATTTCGTATACTCTCAAGAATGAACCACATAAAACTCGTACCATCACCATATTAATAACGAAGGGTCACGTGACAAATACAACCAACAATGAGCAACACCTACTTGGTGAAGCCTGATGCAGTTCAGACAAGTGGTTGTTTCCATTGACAAATTGTGATATACATATAAAAAGTGAGAAAACCCCATCAAAATATGTACATCTAAATTATTTTTTCAAAATCGATAAGGCGAGAAGATGTGAGGTGTCACGGAGGTAATGGTTAGTGAAAGCTGACTCACAGTGCCACTGGAATACCGACATAATGTCGTCCACAGAGACCACCATTAAACAGGGCGGTGGAAGCCACTACGCCACAAACACTGTGATCCTTGGCTAAGTCAACTTGTTTACCTGGGGCAGATTTATGACAAAATTGAATACATTCTACAATCCACCTGGAAATGGTGTCTTTGCAAGACCTACCATGAGATTCAATATACGACAACCATAACGCTGTTGGGTCCGCCCGCCATTCCTGCATACATTGTTTGTACCTGTTTAAAGCGTGGACTGGACACCATGCTTTTGAATTAGGATCACATCTAGTCAAAGCTGCTTTTGAATTAGGATCATATCTAGTCAAAGCTGGTAAAAATATGGGTTGACCTGGGTATTTCAAAGAGTGGTTTTTAGCCATGAAATTAATCCTACATGTAGGTAGAAGCTTAAGGCCTTCCCCTGTAACCACAAAACGGTCTGCCTCGGCTGATAAGGCATGAATTTTGCTTCTTCGCCTTGCCAAGGCCGCAGCAATTAAGAACAGTTTTAAATGTCAACATTTTCATAGAAATGGAACTTAGTGGTTTAAATGGCTTATCAGCTAATACCTGAAGCACTAGTGATAAACTCCAAGACGGACTCACAGGGGAATTCCTTGGTCTTAGATTGACCATGCCTTTAATTAAAGTATTTAAAGTACTTAATTCATCACTTCCCCTATTAGCCAACCAAGAAATAACTGTCATTAAAGCTGACGTATAGCCAGCAATAGAGTTAGGCTTGAGGCTATAAGCATCATACAGGTGACAGAGGAAATCAGCTACTACCTGAATAGATGAATCTATTGGATTAATACATCTTTTTGAGCACCACTCTGCAAATCTGTTGATTTTATAGTTATATGCTCTGGAGGTTGACCCCCTTCTGGCTTTTGCTATAAACATGGCTGCTTGCTCAAAAAAGCCCTCCTTAATTCTTGATTCCTTGACAACATCCATGCAGTCAATCTGAACATTGATAGATTATTGTGAAGGGCCTTGCCCTGGAAGATAATATTGTCCATCAGAGGCAGAGGAACCGGATTGCAGACCAGAAGGTCCAGCAGATCCATATACCATGATCGACGTAGCCAATTTGGGGCAATCAGAAGATTGGCATTTCTCCTGCCCGATTTTTTAAAGAAACTGGAATCAAGGTTCCTGGAGGGAATGCGCATGCATACATTCCCACCCAGCTGATAGCTAACGCATCTGTTGCGATAGCGCTCGGATCTGGAATAGGAGAGATGTACGCCGTCATCTATGCATTCTTCTTCGTTGCGAATAAATCTACGTTGGGTTTCCCCAGTGGTTGAACAGACGATCCGTCACACATTGATTTAGTTGCCATTCCGTAGGTAAAATACTCATCCTTCGGCTCAATGAGTCTGCTAGCAGATTTAACCTTCCCGGAATATGAACAGCTTTCAAGGTGATCCTGTGATCCAGGCACCAGCAAAGCAATTTCCATGTCATCATACAGAGACTGGGCGACTTTGTTCCGCCCTGGCGTTTTATGTAAGCCACTACTGTCGAGTTGTCTGATCGAACTAGAACAATCTTGCCATGAACTTTCTATATGAAATGTTCCAGGCCCAGTACTAGTGCTCGTAATTCCAGTAGATTGATATGTTCTTGTGACTGATCCAGATTCCAAAGCCCAGATCCTGTTTCTTCCAGGCAAGCTCCCAATCCCTCAATTGATGCATCTGTATACATCGTTATCTGAGGGTGGGGAGGGGTTAGCATTACCCCTGCCAGGAGATTCTCTCTCTTCGTCCACCATTGAAGGTGGTGAATAAGTGGCTCCAATACTGACACATTTGAGTCCCGTCATCTTGTACTCTGGGTCCACTGTGTCATGAGAAATAACTGGATGCGTAAGGCCGCCTGTGGAATGACTGGTTCCAGGAAACAATTTATGGATGGGGGAACTGAGGGGTAGGGGGATAGACTAGAGAGAGAGAGAGAAACCATCAACCCCAGCATTCTCAAGTAAACCCGTGCCAGGACATGACGACTGCTGAACACTGACTGTATTAATGAGATGAGTACTTGCACTCTCTCCTGAGAAGGATAAACATATCCTATCTCCAGATCGAAGAACATTCCCAGGTAAACAAACTTCTGGGATGGAGTCAGCTCTGATTTTTTAAAGTTGATTATCCAGCCTAAGTCTGTGAGACTTCAAAACTATCTCCAGATTTGCTGATAGACTTTCCTGATGGACTGCTATGCTTCTCCTGTAGAGGTATGCTGTTATTGCAAGAACCACCCTGGTGAAGACCCGAGGAGTTGTCGAAATTCCAAAGAGAAAAACCTTGAATTCCTACTGCCAGCCCTGGAATGTAAACCTCAGGTACCGGCGAAAACTCCTCGCCATTGGAATGTGGAAGTATGCATCTTTCAAGTCTATTGATGCAATCCACATTCTCTTCTCCAACCCTGCCAACAGCGTTTTCACTGTTTCAATTCTGAAACTCCGGGTGTATCTATGAACTTGTTCAGTGGCTTGAGGTTGAGAATTGGTCTCCACCCTCCAGTGAATTTTGTCACTAGGAACACGGTTGAATAGAAGCCTGGGCAATTTTGTGCAGGTTGAATTGCTCCTTTTTGTATGGGGAAATTTATTTCCTCCTCTATACACAAACGTTGATCTGGATCTCTTGGATTTTGAGTCCAGATCGGTACCCGAGACAGCTGCGATGGCGGACCTACTATCCAGTCGGGATGGTACCCGACTGAAAGCCATCGCAAGACGAAGCGGTCCTGAGTCAACCACTCCCACTCTTGCCTGTGGTTGGCCAGACAAACCACCCCCCAACTGGTCCACCTAGGGAGCGAGGTGGACATGAGCAATGCAAGAGTGGCGCTGTCTCTGGACCCAGAAGTGGTCCTTACTGTGGTAACCAGCCCATCACGCACGGTTACCATGACCAGATCGTCATGCGCCACGACCCGCACCGCGCTGCGCGCACCGCAGTGCGTGAGCGGCTGCCTGGCTGTGCAGCCGTGGCCGGCCTCTGACTTGGCCACCACCACCACATGCCTGCTGAGGATGGTACGTAAGGGGTACTGCGTGAACGCACTCCTTCTACGGAGTACTTCAAATTGTTTCCGCAAAGCCCTCTGGTTATTCACCATGGTGACCATCTCTTGGAGGTGCTTCCATCACTCACCACCAAAAATACCAGGACCTGACATAGGTGTACACAGACGCCTGTTATACAAGTCCTGGGACAGGCACAGATTGTTAAGAACAAACGTGCGCTGCGTCAGAACACTCCTGGTTACAGACTGGGTTAAACAATCCAGAGCCAGGTTGATACGATCCTGGATGGCTCTCTGGACTGTTACCGGACTAGGCTGGCGCGATGTGGATGCTGTTACCACCCATTGTAACAGCTGAGAGACGTGCGAAAGCGCTGCAATAGATGCTCTCGAACTCTCCTCCGCATCGCGCAACCGTTTCTTCGCCTAGCGGACCGCGGTAATCCGCACTACCCTTAGGCACTACACCATACCTCTAGTATTCACCAGGTATGATGCGGCATCCCTTTTCCCTCGCGAGGGGCCTTCGTGAGACGTCCATTCGCCTTAATGGACGTCTCTGCTGCTGAAAACATATCCACGATATGGTCAGCCAGCGGCAGAGATGGCATCACGGTAGCAGCCAGCTTACCTGCTAGCACGGGTGCTGGTTCCGCTGGCTAGCCGGCTGTTCAACAGCAAGATCTGGCCTGACGTTGATTAGCCAATGACCAAGCGTCAGACTAGTCTTCCTCTGTGGCTACCTGCAAATGTTCGACGAGGTACGGGCTATCGTCGTCCTCTAGAACATTCGCAGATGAAATCGTTGCTGGAGGTACCGATACTCCTGGCAAGCCAGTGAATACATGCGGGCCCCGACAGAACAAGCATACTAAAAGCACTCGCTTGAACAGGAGCAGGCGCTGTGGCATTGCGTGGGGTATAAATACTCGCCACACAACGGCCCTGGCCAGAACCAGCTACACCATCGGCAAGCCGAGGTATGCGGTAATGCTGGCCATCGGCCCCAACCCGGGCTACCTTCTGCGCCGTGAATGCTACTCCTGCATGAGTAGATCCATGGAAAGTCACCCGTGCTCCCCGCGAGGGGTGCCCATTCGCTAGTCTCAATGTTCACGGCGACAGAAGAACCTAGCAAATAAACCTCTTCTTCCTGGCCAGAATGATTAGACTCTGGGTCAGTGAAGAATGCTAACCCGGACTGGCCAGGAAAGGTACTGTAAGAGGATACGGTACATGTAGGGCGTGGATACACCTGAGGATCCGATAAGCGGGAACCAGGGTCCAGCGAGCCCTGCTCACGAATAACTGGCGCGGCAAGCGTGCTGCCAGTGTCTCATAGTGAGCACCTGCCCCTTCTAAAGGGGCCACCGCTAAATCCTGGGCGAAAACTGATAAATCCCTAAAGAATACCGATTCAGAGGTTGGGATTATTTGCTCCAGAGCAGATAAAGGAGATAGCAAAGAACTTGGTCCAGGGATCATGTTGCGAAGCATCTCTGGAACCAAATCCTTTATCGTCTTCTTCATCTCTCCAATCATCTCAAGACGGAAGGCTTCCATATCCATGGATGTGGAAGCTTTCCTCTTACCCTTCTTACTCACTCTCTTGCTCCTTCCTCGTGTACTTCTCATCTTCTGGCGCCTTATCCTTGGCCTCAAGAGACAAAAAGTCAGACATCAGATCGCACACACCCCCCCCCCCCCCCCAAACAATGTTTATATAGTTACATGACAGTTTAACAGTGGCCCACATGAACTGCAATTAAAGCATGGGTCTGGGGCAAATCTATTGCTTCATGAAACGACCAGTTGGGACAACCAGGTTTCTGAAAGGCCACAAGACAATGTGTATTTTAGTTAATGGATTAGTAAACTCAGACCAAAATAAAACCCAGGAGAGGACTACTGGCCATAAAGACCACTACAACAATATATAAACCAGTGTTGGACAAACAACTTGTTAATAATGAGTGCAAGGCTGATTATGATGTCATATCTTCAAACATAAGAAGGCAATCTGACTAGAAAACAATATCCAGATGTAAGGATGAATTGTATTCAAAATCCAGAACATAAAACTGGAAAGGATAGTCATACAAGCTATGTAAACATCAGATAAACAGTGACACATTGGCAGCAGATATCAGAGATATTTCTAAATAGTTTGAAGTGCCTAATACAATAACACTAGAATACCTGCTTCTTTAGCATAGAAATATTACCAGATCTCATGAACTGGATACGCCACCATACTCTATTACCTCTTAAATCTCTCCATCATAAGGGGAAGGGAAATGGAGCAAGAGGGCAAAGTGAGAAGATCATCTTACGAGACCTCTAATTCAATGGGCATAGACTTTGTTCCCTAACATTGTTAATGGGAAATGGAACCTTGGTGGAGAAAAACAAACCCTCTGAAGACGTGTTGTCCTTTTCAATCAAAGAGAGATTAGTATTGCACAGCGCCAGATATAAATAAACCAGTTTTAATGGCGCTTAGCACGTCTAATCGCGAGAACACATTACACACCAGATTGAAACTCTAAATTAGACAAATATGTAATTGAATTTACCTCATAACTCGGTCCCGGTCCTTCATCCGGCGATTTAGCTTGAGAAGACATCGTTATCAAGTGTAATTGAGTTTGTTTGGACACAACAAGCAGAAAACTTTGCAAGGAAATTAGTAAGCATGTGTATCTCTTTTGCCAATAAATTGGAAAAAAGGAAGTGCCAGTCTGCGCATGCGCGAGGTTGGGGCTGGCATCCGCCGGACTGTCATGACTACCTGCCCAGTACGGGCACCTTACTTTTTTAATCTGAGTGTTTATTGAGTGAAAGTCGATATTTGGGAATATCAAAGTGTTAGGGAGGTAAGTATACTCTTGAAGTGAAAAAATAAAGCACCGATGACCAGCTGATGATGACGCTCGTGTGTAGAAATCTGTGCGAGAAATAAGAGAATGTTGCTTTTATTTGTTAGGCAGGCCTATACTTTCTATAGTGGAGACAAGGGAAATAACTCATTTGTTGCAGCCATGTTGTATTAAACTGCGTTAAATCACATTGCACACAAACATGACGGAATTACATACATGTAATTGTAAAATATGCAGGAACAGTGAGATAACCTATAAGGTAATTTCACCCTGAATGCAGAAGTGAGATCATACAAATCTATGCTGCTGGAGGCAGCAACAAGTCTCACTTAAATGTGTTTCAGAATTATCACTAGATATTTAGCAGTTAATATTAGAATGTGCATTAAAATCATCTACAGGTAAGACATCCAGGCTGGAAAAGGCTTACCCCTTTAATGGTCAAGCAAAACAAAATGTTTACTTTGAGTTAGTACATGTAAATGCTGATTTACTGGCAGAGGATGAAAATTTGAAAATTCACAACTGAAATGCTTGTCTCAATTATTGAACCAGTAATTCCAGGAGTAAATTGCCAAAAAATAGCCATCTCTTGGCCTGTAATTGTTCATTTATCAGCACCACTGCCGATGCTGGTTTTGATCGACTTGACAAGTAAAGGCGTACATGTGAACTAACACAAGATGTTAGCAATCAACACCTATAGTGAATGGCACTCCCACACTAAGACAGCAGTACTACATGTTATAGAACTACATTTCATGCAAGTTTAAGCATTCACAACATAGCACACTGAAGCAATACAAAATATGATCTACCGATAAGCAGCTGAGGCTACTCCATTTGTAACTTACATCCACGTCACTGATGTCATCGTCACTTAGGACCTGAAAACCATGCAGGCAGTTATAGCAATACAGTGGGAAGTTATGAGAGAACTGATGCATAGCTACAGTAAGGCTGGAGGGGTTGAAATAAAAAATTCTTTCTAAATACACACTGCAACTTTTTAAACAGTATGAATTTACTGGCACAGTAAAAATCAACATACATAGACTGATATTACCGAACTTCAGCCAGAGATGTGCATGCATCCAAGATCTCCCATTTATCTGCAGCAGCTAATTTCTTTGCATGTCAGAAGGCTAAACATACTGACAGATACATGTAATCCGTAAGTGAGGGTGGAAATTTCAAATTTCACTAACTATTAAGTTACAATCAGATGGGCTTTAACAAATTTTTATTAACACCACAACAATGCAAAAGCCGAGTGATTCATGCTGGTAGGATCATGCCAAAATAGCATAGAATCACTTTATACTGTTTCTACAATGCATACACATAATTATATTGAAACCGCCAAATCAGACTGCAAAGTGTAAGCATAGCAGTGTTACTGTGTTACCTCTTAGAAGTTCAACTGATGAAACCGTGATCATTCACTGGAATAACCGATTGGAATGTTGTTTAGCCAATAGTGTCACTACAGCTATGTTCCCATCTTATTCACAATTTAATCTCTCAATCATATATACCACTTATGACAAAGCCCTTACATTGTAAGAAAAAAGAAATTCTGTTGAATATTCTGTAACAGATTTGACTGGGAAATATTGACCCCTGAGCCAGTAACTGCATTCGGTTTAGTTTTACTAAAATATTCAACAGATTACTTAAAGTTAAATACTGGGATGTCAGGGACGGATAACATTTTAATGGTCAAGATTGGTTAAGAAAATCTTAGTGAATGCCTGTTTGGAGGCCAAGAGAAGACTATTTTTGAAAATTTACCACTGGAATGACTGGCTTGGTCACCGAGCCAGTAATTCCAGTGGAAACCTTTCAAAACTAGTTTTGTGCTGGGCTTGCAAATGAAAATTTTGCAAGTCCACTTCGGAAGTCTGCGGCTTATCAGAGGTGTAACCAGATAGGTCTCAAAGACAATGAACATGAAATTAAAGTCATCCTCAGTTTTATTTGTTGTAAGTACTCCAAATATTTCTCAAACATTCTTATATATATGTTACATCTAACTTTCTATGTCCTGCATTTTTCTCGTGCCTCCATATTTTGGAGGGGGTAGGCGTCCATTACACTTTTCTAGATCCTAGACTTAGCGCTACACTACACTGATAAAGCAGGTTACTGGGCCAGTACAGGGCCAACACAATACCGTTTTAGCCCAGTACTGGCCCAGTAGTCTGCATTATAGTATATAAGCATTTGCTATGTACACTTTTAAATATGTGTGAACCTGCTGACTTTAAACACGTAATCATTTATTCACCAGAAACATTTTAAAGACACCAGTGTCGATTTTGCAAACTGTTGCTAAAAGCTGATACAACCATAGTAATACGGTTTTCAAAATAAACACAAATTATCATTGCTACTGAACACCAAGACTGAAAAATGACCAAAAAAATGTGATAATTAATCAAAATCAAGCTCACACATGCATGTCCCACAAGCATGACAAGCAAAGATGCAGTTTCAAATCAAGATATTATTAACTAGGATGAAGAAAAACACATAAAATAGCAAGCTTACCGTTAGTTTCACTTTTGCAGTTTTTATGTGTCTCTTTAAACTGGAGACCTCTTTCTGGAGCTGATTATTCCTGGGAAGCAGAAAGGACAAGCACCATCAATAAAGTACCAGTGCTGGTCACCTATTCCAAACTCAGGCATTTTAATGTACGTTCCAGGGTAAACCATAGTTATGCCTTTAATGGTCAAGAACACAGATTTCTGCTTAATGAACGTACACATTTGCAGGATAAGAAAATAATGTTTTTTAAATTTACCACTGAAATGATCATTCCCATGATAAATTGCAAAAATAATATCTCCTTGGCCTCAGACATAGCTGTCTGATGGCCTAATTCGCAATGATTGTGTCACACTTGTTAGATTTTAGGGAACATAACTTTGGCAAATAACTGAAACAGAACAGATTTCGGCGTACGGCAATGCCAAATGAGTGAACACCACATATTTATGTACAGACTTGATGCTAATCCATGCAAGTGCATGATATTTATTCGCCAGAAATGAACCCCAATGCATTGATATATAGACAGGGCTAAATTATTTATGATTAAATAATATCAAAAGTAATGCTCTGGAAGAGTACTACATTATCAAGCCAGCACTACAGTACAGCTCAGAAATAATGTAAAATGTTTCCAAAACTAAATAAAACATGCTGCCTGAATATTTTGGATTTAATTTGATTGGACTCCATTGGTGCTTAAAGCAGCAATGGCATCCAATCAAATAAGTCCAAAAAATTCAAAAGAACATTTCTTACATCGTGTTCAACATTATACTAACCAACATGTCTCTGTTTTTGCTTTGGAAAACTTATTTAGGAACTGTATTGTACATTGTCATATACATGTATTGTACTTTCGCAGGACACACACACACACACGCATGCACACAATTCGAATCAGATCCCTAGTTCCCGAGATATCCAAAAATCCAGAATTTGATCCAATCTTGATACAGGCTTGTTTAATCTGTATCACGCGCAAAGACAGAAAGTCCAAGTTCATGGTAACCTGAAGAGTACATGTAGCTTCGCAGATACAACTGCGGACAGAGACAAACACACACAGACACAGAGAAAAGCATGAAGGCAATACAAATTTCCCATAGGATGCCGGTGAGAACGCCATCTTTAAAGTGTCTTTTCCCATTGAATTAGATACAAGTAGAATAATCTGAGATATAAATGTGCTATTGACTGTAATGCTCAAGCTGGCCAAAACCCGCCTCTACAGTGGTCATGAGGAATGTCCATTTGCTAGCCAAGATAAGACTATTTTGGAAAATTTACCACTGGAATGACTGGCTCGATAATCGAGCCAGTCATTCCAGTGGTAAATTTTCAAAAAAAATTTATCTTGGTCAGTAAATCGACATTCAATGAGCAAAGATCTTAATTTTCGTGACAGATTTTTGCCATTGAAGTGTTAAAGTATCTTACTTCTGCATTTCAGCATCCAGTCTTGATTCAACCAGCCTTTTAGCATCCACAACTTTGCGCACCTTTCTACGTTCCTGAAGAATAAAAAATAAACAGCAATAATAACGAGATAAATTAAAGCAGAAACATATGTTTACAAACACAAACACACACAACACACACACACACACACACACCATTAAATTACACCATAGTAATATTAAAGTCTATTTGGCAACATAATTTTGATACGGTAGTTATTTATATGATAGAGCTGAAATACAATCACGAAAATCTATCTTATAGATACAAAGAGTATGCACATACACATATATAGATAGAAAATGTAACCACATGAAAGAAATTGCAGGAACGGAAAACAGGTTGTGTTGGAAATATTTGCAGAACCTTTGCTTGAACAAAAAATGGGTTGCGCCAATTTGAACAGGTCCGCTTGGAATCATGCTGTCAATAGTACCAGTCCTCACATGGTCAGTACAACTCACAATCAAACACATATGTACATAATATATTACTATATATCCACAATAGCTTAGTAATCAGATAAAGCAAATCAATCAACTGTAGTTATGTAATATCTCTAGTGTTACCTCATCAAGTTGTGCCTGGAGATCTTGCTTCTGCCGCTCAAGCTGTGCAATCTGAATCAGAACAGCAAAATAACATTATCATAAAATATAATTAACAATAGCAATAACAGATTGTAGACCCTCACCATACCGTTTGTCATTTTCTTTTTATTTCTAATTTCCACCACCCCCCTCCACCCCGTATAACATAAAAATTAGGAAATCCTAGTGTAAAGTCACATATTTTCTTGTGCTAAAATTTTAGCCAAAATGGATTGATATTTCTAAGACATTTATAGATCATCGATTTGATCTTATCTGGATACAGGTTTTTAAATCCGGATCACTACCAGACTTTGGAAATCCTAGTTTGCGATAATAACATGTGTTATATTTTAGCCAAAGCGAGATGAAGGTGTATAGGTAATTACATATTTAAGACGCTAAAGTCTAGATTTGGTCAAGAAAAACAAAATATCAGCTCATCAGCTCAGTTACCGAGCCAGGCAGTCCAGTGGTAAGTTTCCAAAAATAATGTTCTTATGACATGCAAATTGATATTCTTAAGACCATTGCAGAGGCTGGTTTTGGACGGCTTCATCATGAAAGGGTTAATGTGTCCCAATAAAAGCTTAATTAGTTTTTAATAGCACTATGACCGTTCATTTTGCCAATCAACCGTATTGAGAAAGATGTGTGATTCTTACAGAATCTATACAAGATCAAAATAAGGGAAGCTTATACTGGGTACGTCTTTGTACTCAGCATGAGAGAATTGATTCCTAGATACACGTATGTTTATTCAAAACATTTTGCAAACTATTGACAATCTGCTGTTTTCGCATTTATTACATCGCATAATATACAAAGCGAGAAGAGCCAGTTTAAAACTACATGTAGTCCACATTTTACACACATACATATGACACATCTTAAACCAAATATGCATGCATACACTGAAACAACGAGAAAAATCTAACTTTTATATATGTGATACAAGTTCAGCCTAACACATGTACACATCAGACACCAAGTTTGATGACTTTAGTGAGTGATAAAACTGATTGTGAAGAGACCTGCACTGATCACGTCGCCAGATCAGTGTCTTATCCTTTTAATGGTCAAGATTGGTCAAGAAAATCTAAATATATGTATAGTACATGTCCATATGCAGGCCAAGAGGTTATTTTTTAAATTGTACCACTGGAATGACTGTCTATTTTATCGAGCCAGTCATTTCAATGGTAAATTTTCAAAAACTATTTTCTCTTGGCCTACAAATGGACATTTCTCAAAACTATTGCAGATGCAGTTTTGGCTAACTTGACTATAAAACTGTTTAAGATACCCAGTCTAAACACGATTTTAACAAATTATGTCATGGACGATATGATTTTCATCAAATGTAAACTGAAGCGAGTTCTTTTCACCTGTTATACATGTCCAACATTTGAAGTGAATCCATCCAGTTTACTCTTTAGAATTATACTTGGAAGACCAGATTTTTAAAGAATATCATTTTTTCATGTGAGATAATTATTGTGCTACTTTTGATAGATAACAAACAAAAGTAAATACATAAATTACTACAAAATGTGCTGTTTTATGATTTTCCACATGTGCCTCTGTTAATTCTAGATACTAGGAAACTTGGTTTCATGATCAAGTGTACAATCATGTATAATAAGCTCCAACTAGAATGTACAGGCAATGGCCTCCTCCCACACCCCCACTGCGCGCACACACACCCATCACCCCCACCCCCAATAGAGATACAAGTAGAATATTTTGAAACTTGAACCTGTTGCTGCTGTCATAGGTAAATAGTTTCCAAATTTTCTAGAATATTTGTCATTTTCCCTGATCAGAGAATGGTTCAAAGAACAGTTCACAAATACAGAAAATGAAACACTGCTCCCAGTTGGTGACCAGCAAAAACCACTTTAAAACTCAGTACCAGAAGCAGAGGTTAGATAAGCAATGATGGCCTTAACCCTTTAACACTCACTTCACCCAAAAACAGCTTCTGCAGTGGTCTTGGGAAATGTCCATTTGCAGACCAAGAGAAGACTATTTTTGAAAATATACCACTGGAATGACTGGCTCGATAACGGAGACAGTCATTCCAGTGATAAATTTTCGAAAATAGTCTTCTCTTCGTCTGCAAATGGACATTTTCTAAGTGAAAATTTAAGTTTTCTTGAATAAATTTGAGTGTTAAAGGTTTAAGGAACAGTTGCGCATGCCATCAAGTCACGTGTGCCATCGCTATATGGCACCAACAACAAACTCCTCAAACATGCAGCTGATACAATCTCGGCACTTATCATACACACCATGAACTCTGCCTCTGAACACCACTTCCTGATAGATGCTGTGGGCGTATTAAAAGTAGACTATGTTGTGTTAACATAGTCTGGGCAAAATGTAATGTATGCTAACATTGGTAGTTCTATCAAAGCATTGGGATTTCTACCAGATGGGAATCAACATGTCACATGTATTTGAAACATGTATCATCAACAAACCACTGATCCTTTAATTCCTCCATCAAGTTCAACGTGATGATGATGAACTACAGCTAGTGAGACTCATACTGGCAAACATAAAATCAACAATTCAGGTCAAATCAAAACACACATAAATATTGACTGACTGACAGACAAACAAGCAAAGCAGACAGACTTTTACTTCTTGAGAGTCACAACTAAACATGTGTGACGTGCTATAGTTGCGAATTTGGCAGCTTCGATAGTATTGTAAACTATAAATTTGACAGACCGACTTATACTAGTTGCAAGTCACGAGTAAAAACAACAACAAAAGAACATTACATAACTTACAATACATTGAATACAACACATGCACTGATTGTTTGTTTATACTATAGGAGTGGGGAATTTTCATCCTAACCCAGTTATTACATGAGGATGCATTTGTGAAAAATGTGTCATCCAAGATGCCCATCAGATCAATCAACTAATCAGCTCCTTTTGAATATGTATAATTAAACTAACAATTAATTTTCAAATTAACTTGACTGCAAGAACTTAAGGCAGCTGCAGCTTTCAGTTAAATTAATTTACTTTCAAAATATTCACCAACAGTTCTGTTTGATTGCTTTTAAATTGAGCTACTGGTTTTTGGTTGATACAACCACAATCAGAGACTAGCTTTGATGAAGAAATACTCTGGGACATGCTGGAGCACCAACATTAGAATCTTGAAACAGGTTTCCATTAGATTAGTCAGGCCAAGGATGGAGTATGCTCCAACCACCAGTTCGACATCAGCAAAAATCAAAAAGAGGAAACTGGACCGAGTTCAGAATTGAGAACGTCGCATGATTTCTGAAGCAATGAAATGCACACCCATAGAGAACATGAACAAGCCTCTGATAAAGAGAAGAAACATGTGCGGCTTTAAAGAAATAACCATACACACACAAAAGTGTTATAGCTTCAACCATTTTATACAGCAAACAACCTAACTAAGTCTTTATGCCACACAGCCACTCAACATTCCGCATGACATCCTGGCAACAGAAATAATCATAAAGGCATGGGTCGATTCCAATATCCTACCAACCATACAAGGTATTGCAAGCAAATCCTGACAGTAGAGTAAACCTTCACTAGAGTCGACTGACAATGACTACTCCAAAGATGGGTTGATCCATGCATACACACATGGACTGCCACAGACGCCAGGTGAAATAAACGAAATCTAGGATTTCTTTTTTCACGAGAGAGTTGATACTTACCTCCCTAATACTTTTGATATTGCTAAATATTGGCTTTCACTCAATAAACACTCAGATTTAAAACAGTTAGGTGCCCCTACTGGGCAGGGAGTCAGAGCGTAGTCTGGCGGATGCCAGCCCCACCACCGCGCATGCGCAGACTAGCACTTCCTCTGACTAGATTATTGGCTGACACACATGCAACTATTAAGAGCCTGAAGACCGAGCCTCTGTGGGGTGGAGAGGCCGGGTCCGTATCTAGGGAGGTAAGTATCAACTCTCTCGTGAAAAAAGAAATCCTAGATTTCGTTTATTTCACTTCAAGAGTATACTTACCTCCCTAATACTTTTGATATTGCCAGAATTCGAAAGTGAATCTGGCGGGAGGGAGGCGAGGTCAAAAGACCAGCTCATCCCTATACGCTTTTCTGCGTTTAAGGCACTTAAACTTCTGAAACTGTAAGAAAAAACAGTCAGGATTTGACTAACCATCGGATAACACGACCGATGTATGAGAGATGACCGAATGTCATATGCGCTCCCCCCCCCTCCTTCCTGGGAGGAAGAGTCGACTGACCTCAATGTCCTATACGCTCTCTACGTACAAGTGCCATGTACTACAGGACAGAGACGAAAAAGCTCCATTTTCGTAACTCTCAACAATGAACCACACAAATACACAAACCATCACCATATTAATAACGGGTAATCGTGACAATACAATCAACAACGGACAACACATGAACAAGACTGACCTTGTTGAAAATGGCTGCTGACATCATCTTCCCATCGGTAAAGACTGATGCAGGCCCAAAAAAGTGGGTGTTTCCATAAATTAATTGTGATATATATAAGTAATGAGGAAATCACCTCAAAAAATATAAACCGATTTATTTTTTCAAAACCGACAAGGCGAGAGGATTAGAGGTGTCACGGAGATAATGGTCTGTAAAACTTGACTCACAGTGCCACTGAGCCACCGACATAATATCATCCACAGGGACCCCATTAAATAGGGCCGTGGATGTCACTACGCCGCGGACACTGTGAGCCTTGGCCACGTCAACCTGCTTCCCGGTGGCGGATTTATGGCAAAACTGAATGCATTCCACAATCCACCTGGAAATGGTGTCCTTAGAAGCCCTCCCATGGGGTTCAATATATGACAACCATAACGCTGACTGGTCGGTGCGCCATGCCGCCGTACGTTGTTTGTACCGGCGCAGCGCCCGGACGGGACACCATGCTTTAGAATTAGGATCATATCTAGTTAAAGCAGGCAAAATAATAGGTTGACCTGGATATTTCAACGACTGATTTTTAGCCAAGAAATTAATCCTAGGTAGCAGCTTAAGGCCTTCCCCTGAAACCACAAAACGGTCATCCTCGGCTGATAAGGCATGAATCTCACTCCTACGCCTAGCCGAGGCCGCAGCAATTAAAAACACAGTCTTCAGTGTTAATAGTTTCATAGAAATGGAACTAAGTGGTTCAAAAGGCTTATCACCTAGTACTTGAAGCACTAGCGATAAACTCCAAGACGGAATCACAGGAGGATTCCTTGGTCTTAGATTGCCCATGCCTTTAATTAATACATTCAATGTATTTACTTCATCACTTCCCCTCTTAGCCAAGCAAGGAATAACAGACATTAATGCTGACTTATAACCAGCAATAGAGTTAGGCTTGAGGCTATAGGCATCATAGAGGTGACAGAGGAAATCAGCTACTACTTGAATAGATGAATCCATTGGATCAATACATCTTTTTGAGCACCATTCTGCAAATCTGTTGATTTTATAATTATATGCTCTGGAGGTTGACCCCCTCCTGGCTTTGGCCATAAACATGGCTGCTTGCTCAGAAAAGCCCTCCTTAATTCTAGATTCCTTGACAACATCCACGCAGTCAATCTGAACATTGACGGATTGTTGTGAAGGGCCTTGCCCTGGAAGATAATATCGTCCATCAGAGGCAGAGGAACCGGATTGCAGACCAGAAGGTCCAGCAGATCCGTATACCATGATCGGCTTGGCCAATCCGGGGCGATCAGAAGCACTTGGCATTCCTCTTGTCTGATTTTCTGAAGAATTTTTGGAATCAGGATTGCTGGAGGGAATGCGTATGCATACATTCTCCCCCAGCTGATAGCTAACGCATCTGTTGCGAAAGCGCTTGGATCCGGAATCGGAGAGACGTACGTCGTCATCTTCGCATTCTTCTTCGTTGCGAACAAATCGATGTTGGGTTTCCCCCAATGGTCGAACAGACGATCCGCCACACATTGATTTAGTTGCCATTCCGTGGGTAAAACACTCATCCTTCGGCTCAATGAGTCTGCTAGCAGGTTTAACCTTCCCGGAATATGAACTGCTTTCAAGGTAATCTGGTGATCCAGACACCAACAAAGCAGTTTCCATGTCATCATACAGAGACTGGGCGACTTCGTTCCGCCCTGGCGGTTTATGTAAGTCACAACTGTTGAGTTGTCTGAACGAATAAGAACAATCTTGCCCTGAACTTTCTGTAAGAAATGTTCCAGGCCCAGGACTACTGCTCTTAGCTCCAGTAGATTTATATGTTCCTGTGACTGTTCCAGATTCCAAAGCCCTGATATCGTGGATTCTTCCAGGCAAGCTCCCCAGCCCTCCATCGATGCATCTGTATACACAGTCACCTGAGGGTGGGGAGGGGTTAGCAAAACCCCCGGTAAGAGATTCTCTGTATTCAACCACCATTGCAGGTGGTGAATCAGAGGCGCCAACACTGACACATTCGAGTCCAGCGAACCTGTACTCTGGGTCCATTGTGTCATGAGAAACAACTGGATCGGCCGCCTGCGTAAGGCGGCCTGAGGAATGACTGGTTCCAACGAAACCATCAACCCCAGCATTCTCAAGTAAACCCGTGCCAGGACATGACGACTGTCGCACACTGACTGAATCAACGAGATGAGTATTTGAACTCTCTCCTGAGTAGGATAAACATATCCTGTCTCCAGATCGAAGAACATCCCCAGGTAAACAAACTTCTGGGATGGAGTCAGCTCTGATTTTGGGAAATTGATCATCCAGCCCAAGTCTGTGAGAATTTTCAAAACAATCTCCAGATTGGCGGACAAACTTTCCCGGGTGTGCGCTTTCAACAGCCAGTCGTCTATGTACGTGTGGACTGCTATGCTTCTCCTGCGGAGGTATGCTGTGATCGCAAGAACCACACGGGTGAAAACCCGAGGAGCCGTGGAAATTCCGAAGGGCAACACCCTGAATTCCCACTGTCTGCCCTGGAATGCAAATCTCAGGAAGCGACAGAAACTCCTGTGGATGGGGATGTGGAAATAAGCGTCCTTCAAATCTATCGACGCCGTCCACATCCCCCTCTCCAACCCCGCCAACACCGAGCGCACCGTTTCCATCTTGAAACTGGGCGTCTCGATGAACTTGTTCAATGGCTTGAGGTTGAGAATCGGTCTCCACCCACCGGTGCGTTTTGTTACCAAGAACAGGGTTGAATAGAAGCCCGGACACCTTTGTGCCGGCTGAATAGCTCCTTTTTGTACGAGGGAATTTATCTCCTCCTCGATACACAACCTTTGATCTGGATCTCTCGGAATGGGAGTCCAGACTGGCACCAGAGACAGTCGCGACGGCGGGCCTGTCATCCACTCTGGATGATACCCCACGGAAAGCCATCGCAAGACTAAACGGTCCTGAGTTAACCGTTCCCACTCTTGCATGTGGTCGGCTAGCCGGCCTCCCACCGGTCCACCTAGGGACCGCGGTGGACACAAGGCATGCAAGAGCGGCACTGTCTCCGTCGCCATACACACCGGCGTGGTCCTTACCGCGGTAAGCGCCCTGTCAGGAACGATAACCACGCCCAGATCCTCGCGCGACCCGCCCCGCCCCGCGCGCACCTCGGTGCACGGGCGGCTGCCTGGCTGACGGCGGCTGAGGAGCCTTCGCACCCCTCACTGCTGGCCGAATCGCACGCGGCCGAGGCCGGCGCTGCGACGGCGGCTGGCCTCTGACTTGGCCAGCACCACCTCGAGCCTGCAGGGGACGATACGCAGGGGCCGCGGCGCGAACGTTAGCACGACGCAGCACCTCAAACTGTTCGCGCAGCGCCCTCTGGTTATTCACCAGGGTGACCGTCTCCTGGAGGTGGCGACATCCCTCACCTCCAAAAAGACCAGGACCCGTCATAGGCGTACGGAGTAGCCTATTATACAGGTCCTGAGACGGCCACAGATTGTCCAGGGCAAATGTGCGTCTTGCCCTGACACTCCTGGTCACCGCCCGCGTCATACAGTCCAGCGCCAGGTTAATACCATCCTGGATGGTTCGCTGGACCGCGAGCGGGCCTGGCTGGCGCGATGCGGATGCCGTTACTACCCCCTGTAACAGCTGGGAGACGTGGGACAGAGCGGCAATCGAAGCCCTCCCACTCTCCTCCGCATCACGCAACGCGGTATTCGCCGAACGCAACGCGTTCGCGCACAAGACCCCCGCGTCAGAACGGGAGCCTGGCCGCGTATCCTCACCCAAAGCCGCGCGGTCATCCACGCTGGGCTTGGGTACCACACCGTACCGCTGGTAGTCCAGGGGCACGATGCGACAACGCCTGGCCACCTCGCGAGGGGCCTTCGCGAGACGTCCACTCGTGTTAATGGACGACCCCGCCGCCTTGAACATGTCAACGACATGCTCCGCCAGCGGCAGAGAAGGCATAGCGTTAGCAGTTGGTTTCCCAGCTAACCACGGCGTGTGAACACGGTGGCTAGCCGACTGCTCCACGGGCAGATCAGGCCTAACGCTCACCAACCACTGGCAAGCGTCATACCAATCCTCCTCCGTGGCTAACTGCGAGCGCTCTACAAGACGGGGTCCTTCGTCTTCCTCCTGAGCGCAAGCAGTAGAGCTTGACGGCGGGTACGCTGATACACCTGGCAAGCCAGGGAAAACATGCGGGCCTGACAGCACCGGCATGAGAATATCACTGGTTTGACCAGGAGCAGGCACCGCGGTAGAGCGCGGGGTATATATAGCCCTACCACGGGCCCGGCCAGCACCAGCTACACTCTCGGCAAGCCGAGGTATGCGGTACCGCTGGCCATCAGCAGCGCCCTGGGCCACCACCTGAACCGCGGACCTTACTCCAGGGTGAGTAATACCGTGGAAAAAAGCGCCTGTATTCCCCGCGAGGGGTGCACAAACGTCTTCATCCATGTCCACGTCGTCAGACGGCGACCCTAGCAGGTAATCCTCATCACCCTGGTCAGAAAGATTAGACCCCGGGTCAGCAAAGAGAGCTAACCCGGGCTGACCAGGAACGGTGCCATAGGAGGTACTGGCCACCGCGGCGTGCGGATACCCCTGGACTGATAAGCAGCCAGCGGGTTCCAGCGACAACCGTCCACGGTCCCCTATCGGCGCGGCAATAAGCCTGCTGCCAGGGCCGTGGAACGCCCCCTCTAATGGGGCCACCTCTGAATCGTCGGACAACGGAAGCGGACTAAGGAAAATCGATCCAGAGGCGGGGATTACCTGCTCCGAAGCCGATGATGAGGACAATAAAGGATCTGGTCCAGGAAGCATGCCACGAAGCAACCCTGGAACCAAATCTTTTATTGTCCTCTTCATCTCTCCCAACATCTCGGTCCGGAAGGTCTCCATATCCACCGCGGACGAGACCTTCCCCTTACCCTTCCTACTTACAACCTCTCGTTTCCGCTTCTTCTTCTTCTCCTCCTCTACCACCTTGTCCGTCGCCTGTAAGCAGCACAAGAATTCGGACATTAACTCGCCCCCCCAGTGCTTACATATGTCACAATTAATCAATGGACCACAAGGGCTACATCGATAACACAGATGCGGCCAGAACTTTACATGCATAAAACGTCCACAGGACGCGCAACCCGGTCCCTGAAACAGGGCAAAGGACAAGGAGTATGAGCAACTAGTTAAGCTTAGAAACTCAATCCAACTCAAGGAGAAGGAAAACGATCATAAAGATCAATATACATCAAAAACCAGCATAGCGCTTGAATTGCTAATAAATACATAGCCAGCTGATTATGACGTCATTAATCCCGTGACAGGAAAAATTCGATCCCAACAAAACATCCAAGTGCAAAGACGAATTGTATGCTGAATGGATAAGTTGACTACACAACCATCAGATACATATAGATAACTCTTTTCTGGCAAAAATGTTAATTATCTCCCTTTGATTGTTTACAATAATTAACATCACCACATTATCAATAACTAGATACCTGACACTTTGTATAGACAAACCATCCAACGTGACGAACCGGAAACTCCACCATCTGCACGCCTCTTAACTCTCTCCACCTCATGGGGAAGGAATTGGATCAAGAGGGCAAAGTGAGAAGACCTTTATACCAGGCCTCCAACTCACTGGACATAATTTTTCATTTGGTTAGATAACCTAACAGTGTTAGTAGGAAATGGAACCATGGTGGAGAGAATACTAATTCTCTGGTACTGTGACGTCACCACCTAGCGTCATACAGACCTGTGGACATAAACAGAAAGAGAAATTAGTCCTAGGTAGCACCGAGTTGATATAACCCAACCAACCAAGGCGCTTATCACGGTAAACGCGAGTCCCGGAAACACAATACACCGGGAAGAAAACTCGCTAATTTTACTAGAAGTCACCTGATTTAAAGGTCCTCCGTCCTCCTGTGGCGACGTATTCCTATCCGCCATCCAAAAAAGTGACTAACACTCCAAACAAACACCACTTAAACAGTTTAAGAGAGCGAAAAAGCTATTGAACAAAAAAACATGTGTGATCTCTTTGCCAATAATCTAGCAAAGAGGTAGTGCTAGTCTGCGCATGCGCGGTGGTGGGGCTGGCATCCGCCAGACTACGCTCTGACTCCCTGCCCAGTAGGGGCACCTAACTGTTTTAAATCTGAGTGTTTATTGAGTGAAAGCCAATATTTAGCAATATCAAAAGTATTAGGGAGGTAAGTATACTCTTGAAGTGAAAAGGAGGAGGCTGAGTTTACATCAGATACCCTCATAACTAGACCATCTCTTTATCATTCCCTGAAGGTTAGCACAATAGAAAATGTAAAGATAAAGTATGGCTACCACAGAAGCAGCAAAGCACATCAAGACATCCAAGAGGAATTTCACAAATGCTGTAATTCCCAGACTCATTGTCCGCTCTATATACTCTAACATCCAAGAATACTGACGAGCCATCATATATCTGCACGACAGTCTCCTGAAGCTATAGCAGAATGACAGTACAATCATACATGTACAAGACTGGGAGTCAATCACACCAGCTGCAAGTTGACACAACCTGTAGAGAAGTCAGAACCCTTCTGAACCAGAAATACAAGAACAGCAGATGCAGCCATGGTGACAAAAACCTTTAACATGATGCGCCGAGATTCTTCAATGGGGCAGGTCACCACAATCTACTACCTCAGAATTGGTCACTAATCATCTTGCCAATATCAAGAAATTGTACATAGTTAACACAGCACATGTGCTTGCTCACAAGCAGATCAGACAGCAGCAGCTCATCCCAATCAGTACTGTCCACTATATTCAACATAAAGAAAAGAGATGTGGCCAGTGGGAGCAGACCTACAGGTCAAGCTACTAATAATGCAAATCAGCAGAAGACCTTGACAAGACAACCCATATTATGACATTCATCAAACGAAAGATATGACAACAGTCAATCAAATGCTGAAAAACAATGTTTCTACTGTGCTGGCATCTTGAAACGTAAATGAAGTCTACCCATTGAGCGAACTAAGCTGAAAGCTGATTGGCTGATCACAAATGCCTATTTAAATCTAAGTTCACTCTGTAATGTTACAATGTACATCACATACATGCAGCAGCAGATCATGAGCCACATACTACAGAGCTGTGTAAGTGGGAAAATGCGAGTATAATACATTACTAACATTTTGACATTTCATGCAACAACAATCTCCACATGTTATCGCACTGAAGCTGTGCATGATGACAGTATTATTGTTACGGACCAAAATTCTATTCATAACTTACATGCACACCACTGTTATCGTGATCACTATCAACCTGTAAACCATGCATTGATAATTAATAATGGACCTTTTCACTTTTATCCATGCCCCGCCCATCTCAATCTAAGCTCCACCCACACCACATCCGCGTTGGGATCGATCGATCTCTGAACTCCCTGCCTATCAATTTCCAGAAAACTATACATGTAACCTGTTGAATGTTTTGAAACTAATTTGACTGGTTACTGTTGCTGCCTATAGCAACAACAGCGACCAGTTAAATTAGTTTCAAAATATTCGACAGAATGTTTATGAAATAGTAAAGATATACAATTTGTACAACGTGTCACACTATTAAGTGTTAAAGATGCCTTAGTTCGAACCATTAGTGACGTCATGATTATGACATCAGCATACATGTCACTTAGTTGACTATGATGTCATATGATGGACGGATAAAGTGGAAAGGTGAATTAACAAACACACTAGAAATCATAATTTAGAGAAGTCATGTAAATTAAGTTACTAGGAGGATAGGAGGCATTCTAATTTTCATGCAATATTATATTATATGGTTAGTTAAACTATTTTATACATATTATTACATATTTAACGATCTTTTATGGAGTGTATTTACCTGGAATTAACATGAAATGACATTAATGCTTTAACACTCAACTGGCCAGAAAAACGTCTTGAAAATTGTCCATTTGCAGGCGAAGCTCTAGAAGTCTACTTTTGAGAATTTACCACTGGAATGACTGGATTGATAACGGATCCAGTCATTACAGTGATACATTTTCGAAAACAACCATCTCTTGGCCAGCAACTGGACAGTTTCTATAAGAAAATTTAAATTTTGAGGATTATTTGAAAATTTATCTGCCATAAGGTCTTTTCTGTAGTTCAGAATACATTTGGGGCAAATGCAGAGGAATATATTGTTGGCTCAAAGTACATGACAAACTCTATATAGATCATAATAGTATTGATATATTTATTATACACAGTAATGTGGCATGTATGAAGCTGGGCTAAAACGAAAATGGAGGAATCCAGTCTTAGCTATGCCCCGCACATCTCTAGCTAAGCTCCACCTACACTTCACCCGTGTTGCGATCGATCGATCCTTAAAATCCCTGACTATTAATTTCCAGAAAACCACAGTATACAGGTAGGCTGTTGAATATTTTGAAACTAATTTAACTGGGTGCTATTAATATATATTGCTGCCTATGCCATAGTCAAATTAGATTCAATATACTCAACAGTATGATGTCTATTATATAGTAGACATACAATTCCTACAACACTTAGTCCGTCATGAATTAAGCATTTCTGACGAACTTATCTACATCATTCATGACATCATTCTACAAGTCATGTAGTTAATTATGATGTCATATGACTGATGGCCAAACTGGAAAGGCTCATTGGATGTGAATACCAGGGGTATCATAAACCTGATGTAATTTGTAAGGAAGGTGAGCTAAAGATCACCTGAACTGTAATGTAACAATCTTTACAAGTACCTTAAGACCGAGCTTAGAGCGTGACAAGACTTCTCTCTCCCACAAATCCTTAGTGTCTTCTGTTTCTTGCAGCAACAAGCTTCTAGTTGTTTCCTCACCCTGTCAAATATTAAATACATAAAAACATGAACATGTTATAAACCTTTAATTATATTGTTAATGGTCAAGCCACACAAAACCAGTCTGTGAGTGGACTTGAGAAATGAGAGTATCTAGGTTTTTTCAATTTTACCACTGTAAT
The DNA here is from genome assembly GCA_034401795.1 of Chaetoderma sp. LZ-2023a. NCBI lineage: Eukaryota > Metazoa > Mollusca > Caudofoveata > Chaetodermatida > Chaetodermatidae > Chaetoderma > Chaetoderma sp. LZ-2023a. Next base: position 55,565,864 of record CM067371.1, on the reverse strand, counting down.
GATAGTGGTAAACTAGTTTTAAAATAGTTTTCCGAAAATATACATTCACTAACCAAAAATTTTAATTTCTATGATCACTCTTGGCTATTAAAGAGTTAATGACTCACAACATTGCGACCACAAAAGCCGTTTCCTATGGCAACTGAGTAGTATTACGAGACCACCTGTTTGTAGTGATCACATGTTTGTGCTGCCAAAGGTGAACTCTTAAAGGAAATGCTCAATACATCTTATATAAGCTATCCATGAGCCGAGTGCGCGATAACGGCACTAGTTGGTCGGTCATAAAACCTTCCATCTAAGATCACCTAATAGACACATACTATCTTAACCATGTATTTAGAATCTGAAATGTGAAATACAAAAAAATAACTTAATTAAATGTAAGAAATCACGCCATTGAACATTTAGAAAATAATTCGACTGTAAACTGCTGCTGCCTATGACAACAACAGACCCCAGTTAAATTCAAGACAATATTTTGAAACAAATTTGACTGGAAGCTATGGCAGCAACTGATCCCAGTCAAAATATTCAACAGCTAACGTGTATGATTGTCTTTAATTCAAGTGCCTTACTATTAGAATTAGCATAAAAACAACCTTACAATTTGCGTTGCTATTAGATATGATTTTTCTAGTCTAACATCTGATAAGGTGGTCGCATAGAACAGTTTTTACGACCGACCTTTATGGTGCACTAAGGTCCATTGATAGCTGAATATATCATCCATTTTAACCCTTTAATGGTCAAAATTGATGAAGAAAATTTTAATATCTGCCTATTGAATGCCCACTTACGGGCCAAGAGAATAAAATCTTTGAAAATTTATCACTGGAATAACTATTATTAGTTATCAAGCCAGTAATTCCAGTGGTAAATTCTTAAAAATTGTATTTTCTTGGCCTGTAAAATGGACATTCCAAAAGACCATAACAGAGGTCGGTTTGACCATTAAAGGGTTAAGCGATGAATGTTATTTTCATGTGTCATTATACTCTCATAACACCCTTCACATCACTTCGCAGTATGGACAGTACTGTCACGGCATTGATTATTTGCTATGATATAATTGAGAGGATTTTGTAGTCACTGAGGCAATCAGATTTCATCTTAATTCAAGATAGCCGCACTGTTTGAGACCAGTACATCAAATTAAACACAACTAGACAGAATAACTGTTGAACGTCTTGAAATAAATTTGAAATGCAAAACTACAGCAGCACCAGGCATGAAAACAGACTCTGCTGAGAAAGTTGAAAATATTCTGAAAAGGTCTGAAATTACCTACCCCTACCAGAAACACAACTGTTTTGACCTTTTCAGACAAAACTGATGGCATTACATTTTTCAGATTTGGGTAAAAGGTCTGAAATCAGATAGCAGTATGAAGATTTCATGCCTGCAGCACTTACTTGCCATTCAAAAGAATATTTCTGACAGAATAGTCAAATGTGTCATGTCTAGTTTGCCAGTTCAAACAGATGAATTTTCTTTTAGCCTCTCAGGGAAGTTCATCTGACTGCCCCTGACTCATGAATAATTATTAGGCTTCCTGATATTACCATCAAATGGCTAACAGAAAGATAGAGAAATGGAGAGTAAGATACATTGCATCATTCACCATTAATCAGACATTAGCCTGTCTCCTTAGCCCATACATTCTTATCAACTCTTGAATGGTCCAGTCGGCTGAAGCCTTGAGAAAAGTACGTTTGCAGATCAACACAAGGGTATTTTTGAAAATCTACCACTCGAAGGCTGGCTCGATAAGAGAGCGAGTCATTCCAATGGTCAAGTTTCAATAATAGCCTTGTTTTCTCCTGCAAATGAACATTCATTAACTGCCTGACTGCTGCAAGCCAACACAATAATTTCAATGGGCAATAACTATGTCCTGCTGAATATTTTGAAAACAATTTGACTGAAAGTTGTTGGTGGCAACGGTCTGACTGCTGACTTTTTGCAGATGACATATTCCAGGGGTTATAATCTCTGGATCTGCTAAATAGATTGAAAAAAAAGTTGACTGAAAGTTGTTGGGCCAGCCACCAAAAACTTTCAGTTGAATTGTTTTCAATATATTCAACAAGTGAAGAGTTTTCTAAGACCATTGTTGACGCCATTTTGGGCTACAATGTATCTTGAGTGTCAAAGGGTTAAACCTATAACACTCATATAAGTCAAAAATGGCTTCTGCAGTGGTCTTGAGAAATGACCATTTGCAGACCAAGAAGACTATTTTTGAAAATTTACCACTGAAATGACTGGCTCCATAACCGAGCATTCAAGTGGTAACTTTTTAAAAATAGTTTCCTCTTGGTCTACAAATCTATGGACATTTTCTATGAGAAAATTGAAATTTTCTGTAACAACTTCGAAGGTTAAAGGATTAAGTACTTCTCCACATCTATATATATATATATATATATATATATATATATATATATATATATATATATATATATATGCAGTAATTTTATCAGTGCGCATATGGGAAGGCCCACAAACATTACAAACCATGTGCTACTGTAGGTAGAGATCACTATAAAAATGTTAATTTAGGATGTACAATATATAGTTCTGTATTAACCTTTTAACACTTGAATTGTTCAAGAAAGTTTCAAATTTCTCATAGAAAATGTCAATTTGCAGACAGAAAATTTACCACTGGAATGACTGGCTCGGTTATCGAGCCAGTCATTCCAGTGGTAAATTTTCAAAAACAGTCTTCTCATGGTCTGCAAATTGACATTTCTCAAGACCACTGCAGAAGTCATTTTTGGCTGATATGAGTGTTACGGGTTAATTACTAATCAGACCATGCAGATATCTAGCCAGAAAATACAACATACAGATATAGATAGACATAAGGCTACAGACAAGACTTATTGATTTGTTCCATTCACCGTAGGAGAAATAAGTTAATTTGAGGATGAGACTTGAGCTGTATGCCATATTTGTATCTGGTAAGCTGGGGATTTGATTGAGGAATTCAACTCATGAATTGCTTTAAAAATCAAATCCGTCTAATCATTCTATTAATCATTTAAAGCGTACAGAGTAAAAATAGCAAATTTTTAGAAACTTTTCTGTTGCATAATTTGTAACTAAATTTGACTAGAATCTGTTCCCACACAGCAACAGATTCCAGTTAAATTAGTTTCAAAATAACGAACAGATTCCCTGTATAACTGTTTTGAAATTGAGACTAGAATTTCACTGATTAAAGTGTTAAAGAGCAGCTAAATGCAAGATTGTCTAAAAAACATTGGCAAGAATAAATGGGATACATGTATACATTGAGGTCAACTTTATTGATTTTTTTACAAGCTTTCATCAGATCTTGGTTAATAGCATCTAGAAAGCCTACATGAGCAGACACGTCAGACTAATACGGCTCGGAGAATATTCAATCTAAATAGAAAGCCTACATGAGCAGACATGTCAGACTAAAACAGCTATGAGAATCTTCAATCTAAATAGAAATCCTACATGAGCAGACATGTCAGACTAATACAACTATGAGAATCTTCAATCTAAATAGAAAGCCTACATGAGCAGATATATCGGACTAATACAGCTATGAGAATCTTCAATCTAAATAGAAACCTTCTTTGAGCAGACATGTCAGACTAATACAACTCTGAGAATCTTCAATCTAAATAGAAAGCCTACATGAGCAGACAAGTCAGACTAATACAACTCCGAGAATCTTCAATCTAAATAGAAAGCCTACTTGAGCAGATATGGCAGGCGAATACAGTTATGAGAATCTTCAATCTAAATAGAAAGCCTACTTGAGCAGACATGTCAGACTAATACAGCTAGCAGAATCTTCAATCTAAATAGAAAGCCTACATGAGCAGACATGTCAGACTAATACAGTTATGAGAATCTTCAATCTAAATAGAAAGCCTACATGAGCAGACATGTCAGACTAAAATGGCTAGCAGAATCTTCAATCTAAATAGAAAGCTTACATGAGCAGACATGTTAGACTAATACGGCTACAAAAATCTTCAAGCTAAATAAGAAAATTTACCAAATTTCTTTTTCACGAGTAAGATGACATACTTACCTCCCTAACGCTCTAAGTTCAATAATATTCAGAATTATAAAAAGTTAGGTGCCCCTAATGGGCAGGTGGATGTACACAGTCATGCACATGACAGACCCCACCCATTACGCATGCGCATACTGGTACTTGTGGTAACCGGAAAATATTTTTAGCCCATCAGGCCCGGTTAACACGTGCCGCTCCTCGCACGCCACACCCAGCGCCACGGTGCGCGGACTGCTGTCTGCCTGGCTTGAGGCTGACGTACAGCAGCACGCTGCTGCTGGCGCAGCCGACGCGGTCTCTGAACCCGGCCGGCCTGCTGACCTGTGACAATGCCAGCACCGCCACGAGCGTACTGCAGTCGAGCAGCCGAGGGCTGAACACGCACATGTTCTCTGCGCAGCACTTCAAACTGCGCGCAGCGCCCTTTGGTTGTTCACCAAAGTCAGTCTCTTGGAGGTGCCGACAATCTTCACCTCCAAAAATACCAGGGCCCGCCATCGGCGCTTGCAACAAGCACGATTTGAGCTCTTGAGACGGGCACAAATTGTCCAAAGCAAAAGTTCGCCTCGTCCTCAGTGACTTCGTGACTGACCTAGTCAGACAGTCCAACGCCAGGTTGATCCCATCCTGGATGCCTCGTTTGGACTGTCACGGGGCTAGGTTGTTGCTGCACTGAGGCTGCTACTACCCCAGATAGCAGCTGAGAGACATGAGACAGCACACTAATCACTGCTCGTGAGCTCTCCTCGGTGTTGCGTAAGGCAGCATTAGTCGAGCGCATAGCGCCCGAGCACAACGCTCCCATGTCAGCACGGGAACCCGGCCGCGTATCTTTTCTCAGAGTGGTGTGGTCGTCCGCGCTCGGTCTGGGCGCTAGGCCATATCGAGCATACTGACTAGCAGTAACCCGACATCGCCTAGCAACCTCGCGGGGGGGCCTTCGTGAGGCGACCTTTCGGTCTAATCGACTCCTCTGCTGCAGAGAACATATCTAAGATATGTTCAGCATACGGCAGAGACAGAGTCGTGTTGGCCAACGGCTTTGCCTGTAAACATGCCCGAGGGTTAACGGCGGCCGTTTCGTCCATGGAGAGCTCTGGTCTGACAGCGAGGAGCCACGCGCACGCTTCAGACCAGTCTTCATCCGTGGCTACCTGCAAATTGCCGACGAGCAGCAGACCCTTGTCATCCTCAGGTAAGGCTGAGGAGGAGGCTATGGACGAACCCGGCTGCCCAGGGAATGCATACGGGCCCGCGAGGGCTGGCATAACATTCTCCATAGGCTGACTGGGCACCAAGTTCGCGCTTGTGTGAGGGGTAACATGCACACCAGCGCGGCCCGGATCGTCCATATGAGATTCCACGCTTAAGCGTGGAGTCTTATAAAGGCGGCCATCCACTTCAAACCGACCCACAGGCTGAATCATGAAGCCTGCTCCCGAGGGAACAGTGCCATAGGTGCGAGCGGCCATGCTCCCCATGAGAGGAGTGTAGATGCTCGCATCCATGTCTTCATGCTCATTCTGTGGACCGAGCAGGTAGTCTTCATCATCTTCCTAGTCAGGAAAGTTAGACTCTGGGTTAGCAAGAAAACCTAACCCAGACTGACCAGGAGAATGCCCGAAAGCAGATGATGAGGGTACTCCGCATGTGATCGTGGTCAGGTCCCGCCTGATGCTGCTCGCGATGCTGGATCACCAGGTGATGTGAACATCAAGCCTGGGTCCAAGACGGCCACCCCTGGATCACTAAACACTTTGTCTGAGCTAGTAGGACATGATCCAGGGACGGGGGCTACCTGCACTGAGGTCGATGCGCAGGAGGTTGAAACACCTGTGCCAGGCAACATGCCGCGAAGCATGTCAGGCATCAGATCTTTCAAAAGTCCTGTGTATCTCACTCGCTAACTCAACCTTGAAGGCCTCGAGCTCACCCTTCTCAGAGGCCTTCTTCTTACCCTCCTTCCTTGCCTTCTTGCCCTCCTCAGCCATCAGCTTAGCCCGAAAAGCAAAGAATTCAGAGGTTAGATCCGCCACCCCCCCTCCCACTCTTTACAAATGATACATTTGTTAGACAGCCTACACACTGAACAAAGATGGCAAGGGTGGGGGAAGAATCTAGCCTTCATAGGCTTGAAGCAAGATGGACATGACTTCTGAAAAAGGGAGGGCATACAAAGACAATGAGTATTATAGTTTGCAAAGCCATGTTAATTGACTATTAGTACAAAACAAGAACAAACTCGAGAGAAGACATCCACTTTTATTACAGACAACCCTGACGGGACAGCTGACTTCTCTAGTTAATAATAACCAATCACAACCAGGATCCCAAATTAAGAATGAGAGAGAGATAGATTAATGACTATCTAGATATCTCAACACCTTCATAATAAAGGGTGATAAAAATATCAAAGATTTCTCTAAACTAAGATTATGACATCAAGGAAAGAGAAAAAGCTCGGGTTGATTATGACATCAAACCTCAATGCAACAGCTCCTTCAAGGAGAGGGGATGTCAGAAATGAATGCAAGAAATATCTAGAGACCAAAGACATAAATTATATATATTCGATAACCCATACACACACAAGAGAGAATACAGTGCAATAACAAATGGTAGCAGAAAATTGTAAATATTTTCAAATAATTATGTGCTATAACTAATAAACTCCCTTAACCTGAGCACAGGCAAAACCATCCTCTTGTGCAGGAGAACACGTCCATCCATCCGCCGAGACTCTTCTTTCAGAAGAACTGATGAGGGGCATGGGACAAAAGGAAGGAGATATTTCTTTTATTCATTTAATATATCTCCAACCCCTAGACATATCATAATGATAACTAAAAAAAAGAGACGTGAACCACCTTCGAGAGAAGAACACGACCCCTTACTTATCCATAAGTTGAACCGGTGGACACAAAGCACAAGGGATTAATAGCCCTAGGTACTGGGAGAAATTTAACAAGGATTCCCTGCGCCTGAAAACGCGGTAACGCCAAAACAGCCGCGACGAAAACCGGTAACATATAAAAGTTACAAGTCTAAATTAATAAATGGAACAATATCACCGTAACAGATGATCAGCGAGTTAGCCCTAGCAGACCATCTCCCCGTGTTTGCTGTGCGAAATAGCGTCACTTACAAAACTCACACCCACCATTCAATAAAATACAGATGCAAGAAGAATTTTGATAACGCTAAATTCCTTCAAGATTTATCACAATATAATTGGGATCTAATTAATTTAATAAGTGATCCTAACGAAGCACTTAAGATATGGCACGAAACGTTCCTTGCTATTCTGAATAACCACGCACCTATCATTGAGTGTAGAGTGAAAAAGTATTGTCAACCGGGATGGATTAATGAGGGCATTTTAAAATCAATGAAGGACCACGATTATTTCAAAATAGTAAAAGATATGGTTAAATATAGAGAGTTAAAAAACAAAGTAATGTCCTTAATAGAATGTGCTAAGCGACAATACATTGGCTGAAAATAAAAAGAATCCTTCCAATATATGGTCAATTATGAAAAGCATCAACCCCAAATCTAGCAAAATGCCATTAATTTTATATGATACCGACGGAAATGACATTAGAGACACAGCACAGCATTGTGGGATGTTTAATCGATATTTCACTACAGTCGCTGCCGATCTCGCAAATTCAATAAATAGTCAAAGTCATGTGATATCAGATAACCTTAAAATACACGTTAGCAGTAAAGTGCCAAATGAAATTAAGTTTAAAATACCTAGAATAACTGTAGATTATGTTTACAAGGAGCTTACAAATTTAAAAACAAAAAAGTTGGCAGGATATAATGAGTTGAACGCCCATTTTCTAAACTATCTGCTCCAGTTATCACGCCATCAGTTACTGCCATTATTAATAAAAGTATAGATACAGGTGCATTTCCAACCATGTGGAAATATGCTAAAGTAAAGCCTTTACATAAGTCGGATAATAAACCCGAGATCAGTAATTACAGACCCATTTCAATACTGCCCATTTCGTCCAAAATTATTGAAAGACATGTGCATAACTATTTATATAATTTTCTAAGTACATATAATTTACTATGCGAATCTCAATTCGGCTTCAGGCCAAAACATTCTTGCAAAACCGCGTTATTAAAATTGATAGAAAACGGCCGGTTCGCAGTCGATAGTGGCGATATCATCGGGGCTATGATGATAGACTTCAGGAAAGCTTTTGACCTTGTTAACCATGGCATTCTGCTACAAAAATTACGTATTTATAAATTTGATCCACTTACAATAAAATGGTTCGAATCGTATCTAGAAAACAGGCAGCAATATGTTGCAATCTCTGACAAGAAATCAGATCTTTTACCGGTAACAGTAGGCGTCCCTCGAGGTTCTGTGTTAGGACCTCTGCTATTTATAATTTATGCAAATAATCTCCACATGGGCATCAATAGTAATGTCGACATGTAATGCGATGATACGACAATGCATTGCAATTTTGATAATGTACCAAAAATAACTGAATAAATGTCTGGCGATATGGCATCCATCCAAAACTGGTGTCAAAATAATAAGATGATTTTGAATTCAAATAAAACCAAATCAATAATGATAAGCACTAAACACAAACTTAATCAAATTAACCATGCGAAATTAAAATACATATATGTAGCGAAGAATTAGGCATTGTAGACGACGCAAAACTTCTAGGCTTACATATTAATGAGACTCTATCATGGCAACAACACATAAGCAAAATATGCAGTAAAATAGCCAGCCTTATTTATACGCTGAAGAAAAACAAACAGTACATGAATGTTGATGAGCGCAACCTATTCTATAAAGATTATATTCTTTCGCATATAAATTATTGTTGTCTTGTTTATTACGCAGGTACACCGACTTTGCTAAGTAAACTAGAAAAATTGCAAAAACGTGCTGCTAGAGTTATTTTAGACGTCCCACACAGAACTCCGTCAAAACAGTTATGACACCTTAAAGTGGACTCCGTTAAGTTAAAGAATGACTACAAAAACAAACATCATGCCATACAAAGCACTAAACAACCTTACACCTAAGTACATTAACGATATGTTTACACCCATAGATGAAGCGCATACACTAAAACTGCGATCAAAAACCAATGGACACTTAAAACCTCCAAAAATACGAACAGACTACGGCTAGAACAGTTTTACATACACAGCAACGCAAATGTGGAATTTACTACCGACGACCATTACTCATTCCCCATCACTGTTAGCCTTTAAATCCAACATATATAATCATCTTAAAGTGTAACAATTGCTAGTCTTAATGCTACCTGCGCGCAAGAGATCGAAGAGCGAGAGCATGGGAGAGATAGGGAGAGAGATTGAGGGGGGGGGGGGGTGAATGAGCAAGAGCGAGTGTGTAAGTGCGCGAGTACCTATGAGCGTGCGTGAGTGCGTGAATACATGTGTGCGTGAGTGATGGTTTAAGTGTTTGCGTTGAGTATGTGGACCAGTGCAGCGTTTGGATTAAAAGGTATAAAAGCCAATTGTAAAAGCAACTGTATAAGGACACAATAATTAGGTTTACATGAATGTTGAATAATAATAATAATAATAATAATAATAATAATAATAATAATAATATATATTTGCTTAACGGAATATAGGTTTGCACGATATTACCATTGGGTGTATATCATGGGGAAAATATCGCGCTATGTCGAAATATCGCGGTATCATAAGGTCAGAATGCAGTCTTGAGAAGTGTCCATCTACAGAGCAAGAGTCGGCTGGGTATTTGGGTATTTATCACTGTAATGACTGGCTCTTTAACAGAGCAAGTCATTCCAGTGTCAAATTTTCAAAGAATAGTTTTCTCTTGGTCTACATATGGTCATTTTCTAAGGATTCATATATGTGCCTATAAATTGAACTTCAGATTTGAGAAACTGTTTTGACACAATGTTGTGCTTAAGGTTTTCACCATTTTTCGATATTTTATATCGTACATTATCGCGATATTATACTGAATCGTGATATCTAGAAATATCGAAGAAAGAGTGCAACTCTAACTGAATATTATATATTAATAAGTAAATTGATTGTCTACTGCTGTTTATTCACATATCGTAATTTACTCCTCATCCTGTATATAGTGTAACTATCAACTGTAGATAGTTTAATTATCAACTGTACATAGTGTACATAAATTTGTTCTATGAGGGCCTCGAGTAGATCAGGCCACTGATGATATACCCTCAATAAAGAAAGATTATGATTATTATTATTATTATTATTATTATTATTATTATGATGAGGAAGTTTCCTCTGCAGACTTAGAATCAGCCATTAATCCAAAAGGTGATAACAATTATTGAAAATTCTCAAAAAGAGACTGGGAAAGTTTTCCACATGTAGCTTGTTAGCCAATATATTAGAAAACGGAAGTGCCAGTATGCGCATGGTATGCGCATGCGCAGTGAGTGGGGGCTGTCATGTGCATGACTGTGTACATCCACCTGCCCATTAGGGGCACCTAACTTTTTATAATTCTGAATATTATTGAACTTAGAGCCGATATACTAGTATATCAAGTGTTAGGGAGGTAAGTATGTTCTCCTGATGTGAAATAGAAAGCCTACATGAGTAGAATGCAATGAACACTTTAACGGCCAACATTGAAAAGGAAAATTTAAATTTCTAATCAATAAATGTCGATTTCCAGGCCAAGAGGCGAACAGGTTTGAAAATGTACCAAGGTAATTATAGAGCAAGCTCCTCCAGTGGTAAAATTTCAAGAATATTGTTCTATTGGCCTGCAAATGGACATTTATCAAGACAACTACAGAGGCTGTTTTGAACGGCTTAACCAATAAAGGACTAATTATCCCCACATTTTCAAAAAACATCGGGTATATTGTAATCGCCTCCATCCGTCTGTCCGTCACGCTAACCCCTCCCAAACCATTGGGTGGAATTGAACAAAATTTGGTATGTGGGTTACCCATAGCAATGTGCTTTGCAAGATGACATTTAGATTAGGCTCCACCACCAAGGGAGCGTGGTAGGGGTCAAAAGGTCAAGTCAGTTGTAACGCAACTCCTCTCAAATCGTTAGATGGACATCAACCAAATTTGATATCTGAGTTACCCATATCATTGCGGAGTGCACAATGCCATTTAGATTTGGATCCGCCACAAGGTTAAATTTCAGGCTGCAGAAATTGATTGTAACGCATCTTCTCCGAAACCATTGGACAGAATTCAACCAAATTTGGTATGTCGGTTACCCATATCAATGTGGAGTACAAGAGCGTATTTATATTTGGACCCGCCCCCAGGGGTGGGTGGGGTGGGGGTTAAAAGGTAAAAAAAATGTATTGTAATGCAACTCCTCTGACATTGTTGGATGGAATTCAACCAAATTTAGTATGTCAGTTAACCATATCAATCTGGAGTGGATGAGCACATTTACATTTGGCCCCACCCCCAGGGGTGCGGGATGGGGTTAAAAGATCATGAAATTGATTGTAATGCAACTCCTCTGAAGTTGTTAGACAGAACTAAACCAAATCTGATATCTGAGTTACCCATATGATTGCGGAGTGCAAGAGGTCATTTAGATTTGGCTCCGCACCCAGGGTGCGAGAGAGTGGTCAAAAGGTCAAATTTTAACCTGCGGAAATTGATTGTAGTGCATCTCCTCCGAAACCTTTGCACGGAATTCAACCAAATTTGGTATGTGAGTTACACATATTAATGCGGACTGGATGAGCACATGTAGGCCTACATTTGGCACCGTCCCCAGGGCTGGGGGATGGGGTCAAAAGGTCATACAATTGATTGTAATGCAACTCCTCTGACACTGTTGGATGGAATTCAACCAAATTTAGCATGTCAGTTACCCATATCAATGTGGAGTGGATGAGCCCATTTACATTTGGCCCTGCTCCCAGGTGTGGGATGGGGTCAAAAGGTCATGAAAATGATTGTAATGCAACTCCTCGGACACTATTGGATGAAATTCACCCACATTTGGTATGTGAGCTACCCATACGATTGCAGAGTGCAAACAGATGTTTACATTGGGTTGTGGGGTGTGTCAAATGTTCAAAGCGGTGAACGTGGAGATTTGCGATGTGTCATCGACCGATCAATCTAGTTCTTAAATATTATCACATTTCATTCATTATCTATATCGGGTATATAGTAGCTAGTATTGGTTACATAAATTAGCCATGATGCAATTTAAATGACGCAATGGATAAATTAATGTCAAGAATTTTGACAAGTTTTCACACACAAACGGTGTGAAAACTTATCAAAATTAAACCAATTAGTCAAAAAATGTACTACCTTTGAATTCTGTTATCATTAGTATCAGACTAATATTGCTACCACAACCTTAATTACGATTTAGTCAAAGTCTTCTCGATCAAACAATTGGACTAAAATGAAGGGACAATTAAGTCAAACTGTATTCAAATTATTAACTCTTCCCATTATAGTATCGCGGATAGCAACATAGTCCACCAAAATTATTGAAAATGTACACCAGTCTCTTTATTATTGACACAGTAAAAGATAGAATATTGACATCAAAGTGTAATTAAATTTCATATTAAACTTCATAGAAAGTCTATCTCTAGGACATCAGAATGAAATGAGCTCAATACTATTTGGAGTCGCTAATGATAAGAGAGCGTGCGTAAGAGACAGTTAGTAGCTAGACAGGACTTACATCCACCATGTAGGATTCTTCAGTCTCCGCGTCTGACTCCTTATAACACATTAGAACATGCAATACAATATCTATACTGATAGGAGAAAAGTTTAATCGTGAACTAACTATTAAACAAAGTCTACCTAAACGTATTTACTCTCCGAGCAAAAAGGATTTGTTTACAGCTCAACACACGCACGCACGTAAACTTACACGCACGCACACACACACACACACATATGCGCATGCACGCACGCACACACACACACACACACACACAAATGCATATGCATGCAAACTTACACATGCACATTAAAAACCACTAATTTAGACTTAATATATATCCTATCTAAATCATGGTAGTATTATTACAAGACGAACGCAGATGCCAAGAAGCTTATACAGACGCAAACAAATAGGTATATTCAAATATGCACACACTGGTTAGTGATGAGGCACATTCAGTACAAGTACAAATGCAGTCACGTAGTATTTCTGTGAACTGAACAGCCTTAAGACATTACAATTAATGTTTAAAGATTTTAATCAAAAGAAACAGATACCTGTAGTTTCTCGCCTATATGGGCATTCGCAGACTTTAGGTTTGAGCATAAAGCTTCTAGACTGTTCCGTACCTAGTAATCATAGACGAAATAATGAGTATAATAAAGTAATGTTACAGCATACTAAGTCTTCAAGGTTATGGATATCAACTAAGACTCTTTATTGTTGTTAGTTCCACTGGCTCGCTACTTTCACCAATTCAGTCTCCAGCCAACTTTCAGCAATTCATTGCACTTACTACTTTTTAACGTTAATGTGTAGTGGTACAGGGTCTGGTTATTTTGAAACAGTCGTAAGTGCAATTAAGTGCGTGAAATTGACTAGAGAAGGAATTCATATGCTCCCATGTTACCTGCAGAAATAAAGCTTCCATCGAATAGTTTCAGATGAGCGCTAAATTGTCCATTCCGTGGGTGTGTGAGCATGCATGTGTGTGTGCATGTAATAAACAAGAGGCCCAAGGGTCATTCTGTGTCAGATCACCCAATGGTAAACACACCACCATCACAGATTTCAACCAAACTTTGTGTGTATGGCCATTTGAGGTTAAAATGCAAAATTTAACATTTTTCCCGAAATCGGATAAACAGATCACGTGTTATGGCCCTTTAAAAATGTAAAAAAATCACAAAAATGGACGTGACCACCATTATTGGGCAAGCTAACTAAAAAAGTATCAGCCCAATTTTGATGAAATACATGTTGTCTTAAAGCCGATGCCATAAGGATTCCAAATCTGTTTTCACAATTGAAATCCGACAATTATGACCATTAATGACCTTTTGATCTTGAAAATGACCTTGTGGAACTCGTGATCTGAAAAGGAAATTTACATATGTAGATAGTCTGTTAAGTTAACTAAAACATTATAAAAGCTACAGTGTCTTTCATTTGTTTGTAATAAGTAATTGAATATAGGCTGTCATGCAGATATGAAACGAAAATGCTACATTGCTGAGTAAAACCTATGTGTAGACTTACTAACAACGAGTAACAGATCAAGAAATAAAGTTTTTGCCTGTTCCTGATGTCAAACTTTCACTTTATTCTACATTTGAGTTTTTCTTGAAGGCAGGCACTATCTTGTCTTCATCATGTTTAGAGATTTTATATTTTCTGGATGATGATGAGGTAAGTGTGGGAGTGTCTACAATGCACAAGATGTCTGTCTCCGGAATCCAACATTTGTTAGCCCTATCTGGCCAATGAAACTGCTTCACTGGTCTATTGGGATGCATGAAATTAACCAGGTAGTCTCCAAATTCATCAGACACTTCATCAACCAACCCTTGTCTTGGCTCATCTTCCTGTACACTTGTGCGATACACTAAGAGGGAACCATCTCTTTGTGGCACAAAACGATGAAGCTTGAGTGTCTCTTTCATGGTCTTGGCCTTGTTGAAACGTGATTCTAGATAATTATCAGATTCATTTACTTTATCTGCTTCCACATACAAAACTTTATGCCTGTAATTTCATTGTAAACTAGTCTTTTAGTAGTCCCCCCCTATGCCATCACAAGTGCTCTTTCCATGGGATGTTGCAAAGAAGTTCCACTCATGTCTAGGTCAAAATCCTCCTTATCTTTTGAGTCAATAATACAATATTTTGATGTAATAGCTCTCCATCATTTATTAATATTGAAATCGGTTTAGCGGTTAACCCTTAGCACACTGATGTCAATATTCTATCTTGTACAGTGTCAATAGCAAAGAAACTAGTGTACATTTTTCAACAATTTCCACCAACTTTGTTGAAAAATAAACACCAGTTCATCTTTTAACACTTTTATTTGAAAATTAAAAATTCTGACATTAGAGTGGTAATGAGGAGTATCCTTTAATTGATTTCCCAAAATATTCAAAAAAATTCAAAATGGCCGGTCTGGTTGAAATCGGCCAAGTAGTTAATGAATAGACGATTTTCAGCCTTTTTTGGGGGGAAAATTCAAGATGGCCACCGAATAAATTGGCCAATTAAAATTCTATATACACACTCTGAAGCATAGCATTTTAGGGGCCGTCCAGTCGAGTTTGCTTGAACTCGTTCAAGCGGTTAATGAGGAGTAGTCTTTTAATTGATTTCCCAAAATTTTCAGAAAATCCAAGATGGCCACCGGAACAATGGACCAATCAAAATTCTGTATACAAGCCTACCCCAATAGAGTCCTTCCAGCCAAATTAGGTTGAAATCTGCCAAGTGGTTAATGAGGAGTGGCGTTTTAAAGCAAAAGTTGACGAAGTCACCATGCCATGAGCTCATTTGGCCATTCTGGCCAGGTGAGCTAAAAATGGATCAATCAAAATTCTATATACAAGTTCTGAAATCTACCAGCCTAGTATCCTTCCAGCCAAGTCTGGTTGAAATTGTTCAAGCAGTTAATGAGGAGTAGCGTTTTAAACGATTTCTCACCATTTTTGGGAAAATTCAAGATGGCTGCTGAGAAAATGTTCTGAAGGATACCACGCTAGGGTTCTTTCATCCAAGTTTGATTGAAATCGGCCCTGTGGTTAATGAGAAGTAGGATTTTAAGTGATTTCCATAAATTTTCAGAAAATCCAAGATGGCCACTGGAAAAATTTACCAATAAAAATTCTGTAAACAAGTTCTGACACATACCAGCGTACTATCCTGCCGCTAAGTCTGGTTGAAATGGTTCAAGTAGTTAATGAGCGTTTTAAACAATTTCCCGCAATTTTTTCAGAAAATTCAAGATGGGCGCCGAAAAATTTGACCAATCAAAATTCTGTATATAAGTTCTGAAGCCTACTCCTATAGGGTCCTTCCAGCCAAAAATTAGGTTCAACTCCACCAAGTGGTTAATGAGGAGTAGCATTTTTAAGCAAAAGTTGACGGATGGACAGACGGACACCGGACGATGGACAGATGAATGATGGATGGTCGCCATGCCATAAGCTCACTTGGCCACTCTGGCCAGGTGAGCTAAAAAAGCGGGGCGCTTTTTGTTTCTACGAGAATGGTTAATACTTACCAGATGTACTATTATGATAATGTCTATTATATAGTCTGGTTCCCAAAAAAAAAATTGAAACTGCGCTCTCCGTGGACCTGCTCAAGCTGTGTCCGGGAATTATCATAAGCCCGAGGTACCGAGTCAATTCCTGAGTACAGTCAGATTCGTCTTACGTTTGCCTTAGCAAAACAGCGAAAGCAGCTCAGTCTCACCTCAGTCATAGTACATCTGGTAAGCATTAAAAATTCTCAGAAACAAAAAGCACTCCGCTGTTTTTATTTTACTCCGTTTTTTTTATTTTACTTCAAATAATACTTACTAGATGTACTATTATGATACACTCCGGATTTCGACAGCCAGGAATTCTGATGGGCGGAGGTGAGGTTCGTACCAGCTCTCATCTACCAACAAAAGAGAAGGCTTGTGAAGAGACTGAGAACCCCAGTGCCTCTTGGGTTCCCGTATCTGACTCATAGAATTCAAAAGCACAAATAATGAGGGCTGTCAAAGGGAGGCAACACCAACCGGACCCGTGTCAGCCCTACATCTAGCCGCACGCTCAGACATCCGCTCCATCGCCGGATCGCGCTGAGATCCCTGGTTCGATGCCAACCCGAGACGATTGAACATCCACCCGAGGACCTGCACCGATTCAGCTTCCGTGCAGAATAAGGACTCATCCATTAATGGAGTACCGTTCTCGTCCTCTTTCTCCCCCTTGGATGAGGAAGTCGCCAATGATCCATGCTGAGAGCCTGTGACACTACTTCCAATTCGAAGGGGGTCAGCTCGGCTACTCGTGGCTCCCGTGTCAAGCGAATCCAGTGACATGCTTTGAACACAATCTAGCTGGTTTCCATTACCCGGCATCATTGCTGCCAGGGGAAAACCGGGTTGAGCAGCTCTGATGGGAGCCGTCACTATTGTATCCGGAAACCCGACGGGAGCCGTATGATATGACTCCACTGGCGGGATGGATCCCACGAATTCCGGGTGTAAAAGACCGGCTGGTATATCCACATCGCCGCCCGGTTGACAAACCCGCACAAATCTCAGGGGAGATGTCTGGGACTGAACAGATTCTACTGCCAAAGGCAGCACGGACATACCAGTTTCTCCAGCGAGCAAATACTTTTCCTCCTCTGCAGTTGGATCGTAAGCCGACGCAAGAGAAGGAGCGGGTGCATGCTCCTCCCTAAGCCAGACTGGGCCACCGATTGGTTGCCCTGCATCCGGCTGCATTATCGGAACTCCTGTGGACGTCTGGAAAAACTCGAACATCACCTTGAAATGGGCCGTCCATATCTCCAGTGCTGAATCCATACACATGTTCAGTCTGTCTTGTAAACCCTCAATTCTAAATCCTCAATTATCAATAAAGTGAATATTGAAAAACAATTAAAGGCCGAACTAGAAGAAGGTAATTACACAATCGTAAAAAACAACCCCCTTCTATTATCAGTTCATTGAATGCGATACCCAAGCATGACAGATCCTGCTGCTTAACCCACGACTGTAGCCGTCCTGTCGGTAGTGGGGTGAACGATTACACAACCAAAGACACATGTCAATATCAAACCATACAGGAGGTTCTCTCCATCATTCAACCAGGCTTTTACATGGCAAAATTGACTTAAGATCTGCGTATCGTAGCGTAAATATTCATTCATCTAATTACAAATACACAGGTTTACAATGGCATTTTCTGGACGATAATAATCCAACTTTTCTCTATGATATCAAGCTACCTTTCGGAGCTCGCAAAAGTCCAAGTAATTTCAATCCTATAACGCAAGCAGTCAAACGAATCTTACATTGCCGTGGCTACAACTGCATTGTGTACTTAGATGACTTTCTACTCGCAGAAGCTACATTTACTCAATGTCTGGCAGCATATAATGAGTTAATCAAACTACTAAGATCGTTAGGTTTCTCCATAAACTGGAAGAAAGCAATAGACCCGTGTCAGAATCTAACATTCTTAGACATCAACGTCAACACTTTTTCAGGAACTATATGCCTAGATCCACACTCTCTGAATTTATTGTTTATTTACATACATGTATGTCACGTGTTAGGGCGTCTCGGAAACAGTTAGAGAAACTAGTAGGGAAACTGTCATTGGCTGCACATGTAATCAACTGGGGAAGACTACAAAAAAGGCAGAATTTTTACATTCTTAGCAAACTATCACACCCACACCATAAAAGCAATTTGTCTTCTGTAAGATAGGGCTGTGCGGTTATCCGGATTTTGAACCGTCTCCGGATTTTTAAGCATGACGGTTCAAAAACTGGTGACATTATTTGACAACCGTACAACCATGTATGTTTAAAAATCCAGTTTTGTAATTATTTTTTCAAGGATATATCATAATATATAACATTGATTGTATAAATTTGTTTTAATTTTATCAATTTGCGAAATAAAATCTGAAATAAAACCATACCTACACAGTATCATAACAGGAGAATGTTGCTAGATCGTATTGCCACATACGTTCAGAAATTATAATCTGCTAGCGCTTTATTAAATTCTATAATACACGCTTGTATATCATAAGCGATCTAGTCTTTCTGATATCTATATAAGTTTTACTACCAGAGGTAGATGATGATTACCAATCTGCGTGATTGATACCTATTGGATCCATACAATGTAGTTGATGAATCCAGAATTTTTCGCGGTCCTTGCGGAAAGCGGTGGCTTCCGTGCTATCGGGATCGTGACGTAATACTTCAATGATTCTGTGGTTGACATCTGTGGGTCCGTGGTTGGGAAGATTAAAATGTGCTACAGGTGTGTCTTTGTTGTTTTTAATATCCCTGATATGTTCTTTGATGCAAACGTGGAATTCCCGTTTAGTTTCACCTACATATTGTTTAAGGCATTATTTGCAGGTGAGTAGGTAAATGACATTCATGGTGTGGCAGAATGTTTTTGTTTTGATGTAATATTTTAGCCCAGTGTGTGAGCTATTAAAACAGTTTGTGCTGTTCATATTTTTACAAAATAGGCAGTTGTTTTTGGCGCATGGATGTATAGGGTTCGCTATACTTTTCCCTTGTTGTCCAAATTTCCTTGGGTCTGTGAATTTAGCAGTGACCAGTGTGTCCTTAAAGGATGGATTACGTCTGTGGCCAAAGATAGGTGTCTCTGTAAATGTGGCCCGACATTTTGGGCTTGACTGTAGTTGTGGCCAGTGGCGTTGGATTATTTTTTTAGCTAGTTTGCTGTGTTGGTGGAAATCAGTGATACATGGTATCCGAGTATTGATTTCCTTAGTTGGTTTAGGCAAGAGTAGGTCTTTACGGTTTTGTTGAATTGCTCTGTGTAGGCTGGTGACGAGGGTATCTGTTGGATATCCTCTTATTGCATAGTGGTGTACCATTTCATGAGCGTTTTTGAGAAAATCTGTTTCTCTACTACAGATTCTTCGTAATCTCAGAAATTGTCCATATGGGCTCGCTTGTTTAGAAGATTTTGGATGGGCTGATGAGTAATGTAGATACCCGTGTGTATCTGTTGGTTTAGTGTAGAGGTCGAAGCCTAAGTGTCTATTTGGGAGAATAAACACTTTGGTGTCCAGAAAATTGATGGATTCTGTGGATTTTTCTGCTGTGAATTTGATTGTCGGGTGCGCATTATTCATATGTGTTATGAAATTCTCCAGTGAGTCTGATCCTTTGGTCCAGATGATGAAAATATCATCGATGTAGCGGTAATAAAGGGCTGGCTGTACTTCAGCTGTCCTAAGTAGTTTTTCTTCGAGTTGGGCCATGAAGATGATGGCGTAGCTCTGTGCTAGCTTCGTACCCATGGCTGTGCCGCCAATTTGGAGATAATGTTCATCATTAAACTCAAAGTTGTTGCAGGTGAGCACTATTTTAATTAATGTGAGTAATCTCCGTGGTGTTAATATACCGTGGCAGCCATGTACTCGTAGATGTTGGGAAACAGCTCTGAGTCCTTCGGTGTGAGGGATGTTAGTGTATAGCGATGTAACATCCATAGTAACTAGAATGGCGTGTGGTGGGATGGCGCCAAAAGTTTCTAGTTTGTTTATGAAATCAGTGGTGTCCTGAATATACGATTTGATTTTGTGAAGATGAATTTTGATGTGTTCATCAACAAAGCTACTGATGTGTTCAGTAGGACTTCCATTGCCGCAAATGATGGGTCTACCAGGGGTGAGCAGGCCGTTTAGTTTCTTGTGTATTTTGGGAAGTAAGTAGAACCTGGCCGTACGTGGGTGGTCTGTTCTGAGACCGTTAGCTGTGTCTCTCGTGATTTCACCACTGAGAATCATGTCCGTAATGGCGGTTTCTACTTTCTCTGCGTGGTACATGGTGAGATCTACGGTTTGTTTAGTGTAGTAGTGGGTGTCACTAAGTTGTCTGATTGCTTCCTGTTGGTATAACTCCGTGTCTTGAATGACGGTGGCCTGACCTTTGTCAGCTTTTTTGATGACAATGGTTTTGTCATTTCTTAGCTGAGTAATAATCTTTCTCTGTGTGTTTGAAAGATTCCCATTGTTGTACCTACGGTGGGCTTTCTTGTTGTCATGTTTGACCGATCTAATAAAAGCATCTAAATTGGCGTCGTTACCTGGGTTTGGTGTCCAGGTACTGGTTGGTTTGAATTTACATGACAGTTTGTCCATAAAATTATCAGGTAGATTAGTATTTGGTGGTGCGGCTAAGTCCGGTGTGGATATGTTGTCGTTTTCCCCAGTAGCTTGGTGGGAACTGGAAGTGTAGTTTTAACCGTAGTCTTCTAAAGAATCTGTTTAGATCTTTATGAAGTTGGCCCAGGTTGGGCTCAATCACATCGGGACTTTTCCATCTCCTCGGAGATGGGTTTGGATGATAGATTGACAACAAAGGGTTTTTGTTGACTGGAAAATTTATTTTTGTAGTTAAGAAAAATATTAAAATTACAGCAGTTGTAGGCTGTGCCTACGTAGGTGATAGTGTTTACATTTCTGAGTCTTTTGAGCAATTGGAAGACTTGAGCCAGCGTGTCTTCTCTGTAATCTATGTCTATTATGAATTCTGAATGCTCATCCGGGACTCTAAACCTGGGACGTGATCTAACCTGCCAAAGCACGTTGAGATTGAATTTGTCTAATCGCTTGGGCGATCAAGAGTAATTTCTCGTGAATGTTCAGGAGCTGGCTCGACGTATGTTGGACGATATAATTAACACTCGACACAGGTCGATATACATTATTAGCGCCGGAAAACAACTTTTACAGCTTACAACTGATAGTTTTAAACCGAGTCCTTCCAAATCGCGCTTATGATCTATATTAAAATACATATGAATTCCTTTTTCGCGGAAACTGTATGCTAGTAAATAGTATAATACGGCCGAGTTTGATTACACGTATCCAATTAATTAGATCAATAAATTTGATTTACTACGCATGTTCTGGCATATACGATAGGCAGATTTGTACCACGTGGCAGTATTATGACGTCTGTAACTAAATTCGACATAAGCATAGGCTGTCGGAAACTAGTCTTTATATTATATACATTTGCATAATGCGTGAATTGGCCACTAAAAGCCACAGTAAATTTGGCAATGTATCTCTCTACGCATTATCCTAGAGGGGGGTATACGAATTGCTAATTCTCTAGGAATCCAATATATGTCAGATTGTGCAAGAACTCGAAATGACATATCGCGATGAATTTAAAAGCGCAAAATCTAATGTTTAAAGCAATTTAAGTAATGATTTCACTATATCCTCTAAAATTGCATCAGATTCTATACATGTAGCTACAGATTTAAGTCTACCACTACAAACGTTCTATTTTCGGGGTATTGCGAACTATTTTTTTCCCCACGAAAACTGAAAATATTTTTTGCCAATAAACCGGATATCCGGTTAAAACCAGATTTATGGCCAACACTGTCACCGGTTGTGTTATACCAAAACCGCACAGCCCTGCTGTAAGAAAGGACATAGACTGGTGGTTACACCATCTAACTCACACAGAGAATCGTCGACTTATTTGGGATGATCGCCCAGTAATTTCAGTTGTGACTAATGCTTGCCCGATTGCCAGTGGAGCCTTCTGCCTGTCCGATTGGACATATTGTACGTGGCATCTCGACAACCTGGAATTCGAAGGTGAATACATTAAAATCAAAGAACTCGCGATGGTTCTTCTGTCAGCCAGACGTTGGGCCAACGTATGGTCTGGTAACAGGGTATGTGTCTATACAGACAATATGACTACTGCCGTCATTCTAAACAAAGGCTCTAAGCCGTGTCAAATAGCTTTACACATATTAGATGATCTTAGCGTGTTGTCTTTAGAATATGATTTCGCGATCACAGCTCATTTCATCCCAGATAATCAAAATGTTATTGCGGATGCCATTTCTATCTTTCTGGGTACATGCAGCGTTTTATTACTGCGTTACATATGTCTATTATTCCTATGCCATATGCATATCACCTGCCAGATCATGTCGGCTTACAGTGTGTGCTTTCTGTCTTTGCAGATCCGGCAGTGGCAGCAGTTATACAACGACTGGACCTAAATGTCCCAAATTTTATCATTGCCGCGTACGTGAGTTCCATGCGCAAAGCTCACAAATCTCAGTGCCAGACATACTACGCATTTTGCAATCTCATAGGTTGTTCTGATGTACCAATATCTCCAGTAAACTTGCTTCGTTACATTGCATATTTATCCCAGTCTAAATCTTTCAAGACAATTCAGCAGTATGTTAATATCATGCGCATCTTGCACTTAGACCACAGGCTATCCAACCCTTTGAAAGATAATTGGAAACTTCAGTCTTCTTAAAGGTGTGAAATGTACAAAAGGCACCAAATCTTTCGGAAAACCGTCATTCACACATAACCATCTGGCAGCCCAGCGCTGTGTACTAGACCTCAATTTTGTGCCGCCGTCACAACTGGTTTTTTCGGGTTATTGAGCGTCGGTAATTTCACCACCTCGTCTAGTTCCAGTCTGTGCGATAGAAACTGTGTTAGACGTCAAGACATCACGTTCCGTCAAAATGGTGTCGAAATCACTGTCAATGCCTCTAAAACAAATCAGTTTTGTCAACGCATACATATTTCAGTTTTACCCTTACTGAATGGTCACCCGTTGTGCCCTGTCAGTGCTAGGGTTGGACGATATTTGCCTAGCCATGACGATGTCGATATCTCATTAAAATATCGCGATATGACGATATATCGTCTATGGGATGGGATGGGGACTAGGGTGTGACATATGGCATGAATGTATTTCAAATTAGTGGTGTCTACAAATTATTTTCATTATGAATCATTGCTTTCAAAATGTAATAACTACGTATTCCAATCTAGTTAATAGTAATACCCGGCGCATGAAATTTCTATGTTTCACTCATCAAGATATAGTTTTAAGCAATGAACATAATGCAAATAACCGGTATTCATCAAAAGTAAGAAAAATAAAGTTTTCTTCTGTGTACTGCGATGTTTTCTTTACCTCACAACAAACTGTCCTAAATCAGTCATTGTTGAGACAGGAGAAGAGATGCGCATAGCATTCTCTGCGCAGAAAAATGGGAATTCTGTTCAATGAAATCTGATTGGCTCTGGCGGGAGATGAGTCAATCAGAATTTACTCTTCAGAATTCTGAAAAATAGACCAGCTCATCACAGCGCCTTGATAGCATCGGCATCATTAAATAATAAAATTAGATTTTGAACGAGTAAATGCATTTTATTTGAATGAAATATAATATATTATAGCACAAATGTAAGCAGGAGTGAAGTTATTTTTTTTAATTTACCACTGGAATGACTGACTCAAGCTTGATAACAGAGCCAGTCAATCCAGTCGTAAATTCTCAAAAAAAACAGTTCACGGGAATGATCTTGAGGAATGCCCACTTCCAGGCTGAGAGATTTATTTGAAAATTTACCACTGGAATGACTATATTTGGCTTGATAACCGAGCCAGTCATTTCAGTGCAAAATGATCAAAAAAATCTCTTGGCCTGAAAATAGATATTCAACTATGATGCAGCCTATGCTTTTAACACTTTTAAGATACGGCTAACCAAAACAGCTCGTGGGAATGATCTTGAGGAATGCCCACTTCCAGGCTGAGAGACTTATTTGAAAATTTACCACTGAAATGGCTGACTGGCTTGATAACAGAGCCAGTCATTTCAGTGGTAAACTTACAAAAAAAAATCTTGGTCTGCAAGTAGATATTCAAAAAGCAAATATTTTAATAGCTACTATTAATTTTCTGCCTACATGTAAGTACACAATGGTATTTCAAAGTTTTGCCTACAATTAGTTACACGCAAGAAATGTCAACGTATTCCAACGTTCTGGTTTTAACAAGTTTCGTAACGATGGCGCTGGATCTGCTAAAAAATCTCTCGGATGGGACGCTTGTTGCGCAAATACAAAGATATTTCTTCGCTAGCTTTGCCAACGTCGGGAACTGCGACTGGTGAGTTTTCCACCAACACAAAGGGTCAATTGTAATATCCATGCTAGTGGCGCTTGAGTAGCTATCGATCTCATTCTTAATGCTAATAATGGCAGATTCTGGCTTTAATAAACTGTCTTTCTTAGCGAATAGCGATGTCAATGTAAGGCATAAATTTATCACTGGAATGACTGGCTCGGTTATCACGCCATTCACTTTAGTGATAAATTTTCAAAAATACTATTCTCTTGGTCTACAAATTAACGTTTTCCCAAGACAAAGACAGAAGCCATTATTGGCTGATATTAGTGTTAAAGGGTTAAGCGAGATGATCGATAGAGATTGACATGTAATAATGACGTGATCAGAATGGAATGCGGCAAGTGCAAACGGATTTCCGAGTAACTGGTACTCAAAACGAGGCTGTCTTAGAGAAGAAAAGAATGGCGTCGTATATTTCCGTAATGATGCAAAGTGAACAACAAAACAATTCTTTTGAGGTTTATAGCATTTTATTAAGACAAACAACATGGATTAATTAAACAGGCGTTATTTTGGAGATAAATTTGATTATATCCGATTGTTACTACAACAAACAATGGATTATTATTTGAGGAGTATTACCGAGCAGACCACACGTAAGTAGTATATATTGAATCTCTTTCAAAATCAAAAGGAGAAAAATGAAAATATCGTCATAACGATATACATGATATTTACGATTTTTTGAAATTATGACGATGTCGATATTCGATATATCGCGATTTTTTTTGATAATATCGAAATACCACCCAACCCTAGTCAGTGCGCTGCTACAGTTTCTTATGGTGGCTGGGCCCATGGATTCTCACCTGCCTTTGTTCTGTGTGCACAGGCAGGGATTAATGCTTGCCATGTCACAATCTCAGTTCCGTGCTTAAAACTTAAATGTGTCTCAGCAGCTATCGGACTGTCTGAGCAGTATAAGACTCATAGCCTCCGCCGCAGGGGAGTACCTGGCTTATCAGTACGGGTGTGCCACTTCCAGTCGTCAAAGCACTTGGTGGTTGGCAAAGTGATTGCGTATTCCAATATGTTCGTCCTGATCCATCTACAAGCCTCAACTTACTACAGACTCTTTTCTAGTCACACCTACCCCTACTATGGATTGGGTGTTTATATACACTTATAAACTGTATATTGAATATCGCTCGATCATAGTTTTCAAGCTGTCTGCTTTCATTTAATTATTATTGCTTTACTGATCGTATTCTAACTGCCTTTGAAAATGGGTATTTGCTTCAGCTTTGCTTGGTTTCTGCCTCTGTCTGGGCAGAAACTATTTTATGTACATAATGCTTCCAATTAGATAGCTATAAGATTTTCGCAATAAAAATCTTATCTTTGCCAATCTGTTTTTCCTTTTTAACTACAAACACCCACGTCAATAAAGCGAGAGCCAACATTGGCTTAAATGAGAGTATAAATATGCTAAAACCAAAACAAATGCTACCAATGGGCAATCATGGCTTAAGGGCACATCTCTATTGGAAGGAACCGAGTCACAAGAGAAATTAACTGAGTACCCGGATAGGTTTAAAAAGTTAACGGGTACGGAGCGATTCAGAAAATGGCGACGAAATTAAATCAACACACCATTTTATAGAAAATTCAAACAGGCATTACGGCAAGAATGTTTTCATTTTAGATTGATACAACCTGCCCAGGCTATGGGACAATTTTCTTTTTCCAGGTCATTCCCAGACAGCTTCAGCAGGTCCACGGAGAGTGCAGAGTTTTAAGTGTTTATTTTGAGCTAGACTAGATAATAGACAGTATCATAGTCATGTAACAGTACATCTGGTATTATTTGAAGTAGAATGTGCATGCGTGTGTACACGCGTGTGTGTGCATACGCATAAGCCTGCAATCATAGAATATACATTCTACCTTCTGCGAGTCATCCAGATCTCTCTGTAGCATTTCTACTTTCTCCTTCTCATGTCCAAGCTCTGCCCCCATACGTGCGTTATCCACTTCTAACCGATGCACAGATTCAGTCATCTCATCCTAGCAAATCCAAGAGTACAGGTATAAATTAACAATTACAGTTGTTAGTACAACACCAACATTTGTATCATTCAATCACTATTCACTAAATCCAACCCACCATCATTTAGCTCCAGAAATTGAAAAGTAGTATTGAATGTTAGGTGTGTTTAGGTGGGTAATACAACTAGAGACCAATTCGCAAGGCGGTGAGGTCTGTGGTCGGATTCAACTACACAGACCTGTCTTCAACAACACAATGCAGATTTACATTTATCTCCTTCAATGTTGATCTAAATGTCAACTTTCAAACGCACTTTATACTAACCCCTAAATATTACCTATCTAGGTTGATATCCGGACAGCTACACGGTCCAAGGATTAAACATTACGCCTTTAGTGGTCAAGACACCAAAAAGTTACCTTTGCAATGGTCTTGCGAAATGTCCATTTGCAGGCAAAGCGAAACCGATTTTTGAAATTTGACCACTGGACTAACTGGCTCGATAGCCAAGTCAGCCATACAAGTGGTAAACTTTAAAAAATAGTGATTTTCACGACAAATCTTGCCTCATAAAGTGTTAACATAGTAATAGGAATCTATAATACTGGACAAATGAAGATGCTTAATTATCAGTCATCCCCATTTCAATCAAGCATTTTTATTTACCATAGTCCAATCATTTGATGTCATAAACAGCAACATAATTCATTAATACATTTTCTGGATGACAAAATATTTCCAAAATGTTGGTAATTAGTGAAAACTTCCATGCGAGAATTCTACAAATATCTCGTTACAGTAATACTGGCATTAATAAGTGCATGACACTATTACAGCTGTGTTACTGAATATGTAAGAAGCAAAGCAGTTGGTAGCACTGAGGGACAGACAAATGAACAATATAAATAAATTTTAAAACATCAGGTGAAATATATTTGATTTGCAGATCTACTTGTCATAGGCTTTTTCGGTTAGTAACTCACTCAGCATATATAATTATTTAGCTCTTATCATGAACACTGTAATTTTTTCAAATTACGGGAGACAGAAATTCAGATATTTGCGATGTAATTGGGAGACAGATTACAAACAAATGATGGATCTAAATGGACAGCTATAGAGACAGTTATGAAGACATTATTGTACTGAGTAATGACTAAGCTAGCAGAAAACTTGCAGACTGTTAGCTGTTGAACAACAGATATTACAAACATAAGCCAATTTGTTAAAACACAAAACGGAAGTGTAGAGTAATATTTGGCCAATTAGGTTCCTTATTGGTTACACACAATGAACACAATATAAATGTTAGTTAACCCTAAGCCCTTACTGCATGGTCAAGGAAATCAAAAGCTTTTGTTAGTGAATGCCAATTTGCAAGAAAAGAGAAGTCAATTTTTTAATCTTTACCCCTGCAATGACTGGCTCGAGGGATACATGTTCAAAAAGTCTTCTCTTGACATGCAAATGGTCATTCATCAAGACTACTACAGAAGGCATTCTTGTCTGCTTTGATCATTAACCCTTTCGCCAATAAATCCCCTGTATCTTAATCTTGGGGCAAACAAACAGGAGAGCTGTTGAATATTTTGAAATTAATATGACTAGGAGCCAGTGCTGCCGCAATGGCTTCCAGTCATATTAATTTCAAAATATTTAACAGATGCTATAAATTGTAACGAATTTACTTTTTCAGGGATTTGTCGTTAAAGAGTTAAAAGGTTCAATAATCTAATTACTAAGATTCTTGCTTGCCTTTTTCCGTTTCCAAAACAATAATCATTTGGTGTACATTGAAAAAGGTGTTGATGGCTGATGATGCTCAGCAACAATTTTCAGAAACACATTTTTCACAAAGTACATGTACCGTGGCATTTTCCTTTTACAAGCTCATACACAATTCTAAACTACGTTATACATGCTAGAGTCCAGTAGCACATGAATTACCACAACAAGCTGAGACAGTAGTTAATTTTTTTAATACCAACACCACACAGAAAGGCACAGTGACAAACTATAGTACTACAGCTCACACAGCAAGCAAGCCTACATGTAAATGTACCTTTCCCCTTCCTCCAGAACTGTACAACGGCTAGAGAAACAAATCAATTGATACAATGTTAATAAATATTTGAAAATATCAAATTAGAGGCCTGGGCCTGTGTATGTCGAGCCATAGCACCATTTAAAAAAATTTAATACTTACGCAATTCTCAGATTGGCCACCAGGTGTCATTTGGATCGCTAAGTCGAAGCATCCTCCATGGCGTAGGACCCTTTAATACCTCTGCAGTGGCCTAGAGAAAGATCCATTGCAAAACAAGAAAAAAATATTTTTGGAAATTTATCACTGCAATGACTAGATCGATAACCGAGCCAGTGATTCCAGTGGTAAATTTTCAAAAACAGTCTTCTCTTGTTCTGCAAATAGACATATTTTTTAGACAATTAAGATTTTCTTGCACAAATATGAGGGTCAGTGTTATTTGTACAGGTTGATAGAAAGAAAATATATAAACCATTTCACTCCTAACAGTCACATTGTGGTAAAGTAAGTCTCAGATTTTCCTTAATATTTTGAAAACAATTGGGCTGCATAAGTGAACAACATGTGAGTATAGTTTGAAAATAGTGAACAGAGTGATATTTTATTCACATAATGGAAAAGTAAATTTTATGCCCTTTGTAAGGAATGTGACATTCATATGGTATAAGCAAAGTATGCATAGTCAAAATATGTTAAAATGTGTATGGTAAAAGTGTAAACTCACCATAGATTTTGCTATCGTTTGTGCATTGGATGCCGTTGTAGCTAGTTCTTGCTTCCCATATACTGTTTCCTGCTCTGCTTTCTGGAGTCGCTCTGTGAGATCACTGACTCGCACCTGGGACTCGACACTCTTCTCGTGAGCCGCCTGATAGCGTGCCTCAAGGCGCTCCTTATCCAATTTCATCTGATTACGCTCAACTTCTAGCTGCTCTTTAAACTGTAGAGAAGTATACATTTTTCGTTGAATAAACAATATTGCAAACAACAAGCGTATTCAAGGATATGAAAATTTCAATCTATGACCAGGATATTTGTAGAGGAATAACAATGTGTAAAAGAGCATACGATTTCTGGAAATATCTAAAAGGTCTGAATGAGTGCAACAGTGGTAGTTTACTTCTTCTACACTTTCTAAGGAAAGAACTCAGATGAGACAAATCTATGTATTTGTGCTTGATTGGTGGGTCACCTACAAAACCTATAACACTCATAATAGCTAAAAGCTCTAAAAGCATGAAGAGTGAAGATTCTCCCAGTGATCAGAATGAAATAGAGGGATCGATTTCTACCTATGCCTCGCCTATTTCTAGCTACACCCCACCCAATTTTTATGCGTGTTTGAATCGATTTTAACACTTTATAAACCTTGAATTATCCAGAATCTCCACTCCAAACTGCGAACTGCTTTCGCTTCCACTCAAATGAGTTTGACAATATTCAACAGAATGTTCATTAGTCAAAATTCACCAAACACACAATGGATGAATACAATCTGTTTGTTGATCAAGAATATGAGATCAAAATCAATTACGTCACATGTAGGATGAGTTCACAATCATAATTAACAGAAATACTCTGTCATGAAGCTGGAATAATCCGCTAAGTGTACAAATTGTATGTCTTTGATGGGTTTACTATATACTAAACATTATTAATTTGACTGGCCAAATCAGTTGTAAAATAAATTGAACAGCTTACCTGTATAGTTTTTCAGCAACAGCAATGAGTAAATTTATTTTCAAACTATTCAACAGGTTACCTGTATAATTACCTTGATATTTGGAGGCTGGGATATTCAGGGTTCCATCCATCCCAACACGAGCAAGGTGTGGGTGGAGCTTGGATAAAAATGGGCGGGGCATAGCTAGAAATGGATACCACTATTCAGACAGTTAGTGTCAGATGTTTGATACATTTGTGCCTGACCTACGGTATTTGATTGTGATGTAACAAGTGACATATTTTAATTATGACGTCAGATACTTGAGCTACAGATCACATCCCTCCGTTATACTTCACTCACCTTCTGAGCAATTTCTAACGATGCTTCAGCCATGGACAGCTTTTTAATGATGTCATTATGGTCAGTGTTAAGTCGACGCAAGTCCTGTTCAAGAGTTGATCGTCTGTTATCTGAATTACGAAGTTCCTCTTTCAAGCGTGCCACCATCTCATTCAGTGATGCATTCTTATCTTCTAAGGCTGAATGCCCCTATAAAATAACATGTGATGATAAAATTAAATGAATATTGCGATTTCATAGGCATTTACTAAATTGGATTGTACTAAATATGTTTGTACTCGAGTACAGATCTTTGTAACATTTCTTTTGCTCACTATGCCATGCAGTGATGGGATATATACAGGGTTATTCTTACCTTATCTTGGTCCGCACGTATGGTGGACAACATGAGGTTAAACTTATCATTCGCATCAGATCCTGCACCATGTTGATCTCTCAATGCTTGCTGAGCTGTGTCTAACTGCTGCTTAAGAGACAGGTTCTCATGTTGTGCACCGCTTAATCTGCAATCAATATACATGCACTGTAGAAAACACATGTTCATTTAGATTTTCCATATCTTCTAAGATGTTCTTGAGAATCTCATTGGTTAACAAGCATTCAGGAGAGTTCCAAGTCACTTGTCGATAATCATAAATCTTAACCTCTTGCTTCTCAAAATGAAGAAACTCCTTCAGAACCACAAGGGCAATGTCTCACCCGCATTTGGTGAACATCACTCAAGAGGAACTCGAGCTATTGCGCTGCACACTTTTAGATAATATTGACATTTAGACGATATTGACATTTAGATGATATTGACATTTAGATGATATTGACATTTGACTTCTTGACATTCTACCCCTCAAAATCAAGATTCTTCAGATCCCATCACTAAAACTCGAGTTAAAGCATAAAACACACACACGCGAGCACTCACACAGACACACAGTTTCCTGGTGATACTAATAGACCTTTCCACTCTATCCATCCATCGTATGATGTCATAATTAACTATATGACGTGTAGAATGACATCACAATCAATGACGTCATTATGATGTCATCAATGACATAGATTAAACGAAATCACGGATTTCTTTTTTCACGAGAGTTGTTTTACTTACCTCCCTAACTTATATTTCCCAAATATCGACCTTCACTTAATAACCCCAGATTAAAAAAGATAGGTGCCCTTATTGGGCAGGTAGACAAGTGACAGTCAGCCGGATGCCAGCCCTAACCTCGCGCATGCGCAGACTGTCACTTCATCAGCTTGACTATTGGCTGACACATGCAACTTAAAAGCCTGAAGACCAAGCCTCTGTGGGGTGGAGAGGCCGGGTCCGTGTTAGGGAGGTAAGTATAACTACTCTCTCGTGAAATAAGAAATCCGTGATTTCGTTTATTTCACTTCAAGAGATATACTTACCTCCCTAACACTCTATGATACTGCCAGAATTCTTATGAGAATTTGGCGGGAGGGAGGCGAGGTCAAAAGACCAGCTCATCCCTTGCGCATTTTTGCACATGAAGCACTAACATCTCAAATTGTGTGACACACACAATCAGGCAATGATTTGAACATCGGATATCACAACCGATGGTGAGAGTAATGACCGTATGTCAAATGTGCTCCCCCCATCTTTTGGGAAAGGCGAATCTATGACCTCAATGTTCCATATGCTCTCTAAGTACTGGTGCTAAGTACTACAGGACACGAGACCAAAGACTTCATTTCGTATACTCTCAATAAATGAACCACATAATACACAGGTACCATTACATTCTAGTTAAATAAGGGTAATAGATTGTGACAATAAATTATGAAACAACAAAAGGCAGTACTGACTTTATGCATGAAATCTGTATCCATCCAGTCCACATCAGTAAAGGAAAAAATGATACACGAATATGGGGTTGTTACTACAATTAAATGTACTGTCTGAAGACAGTAAGTGCAACTTATCTACAATATATACACGTCATCATCTTTTGAATATCGATAAGGCAAGAGGATTAGTGGTGTCACGGAGGTAATGGTCGGTAAAACTTGACTCACAGTGCCACTGTGCTACCGACATGTCATCCACGGCACCCCGTTAAACAGGGCGGTGGACGCTACTATGCCACAGACATTGTGTGAGCCTTGGATAAGTCAACTTGTTTACCAGTGGCGGATTTGTGGCAAAATTTAATACATTCCACAATCCACCTACATATAGTGTCTTTTAATGCCCTGCCATGGGGTTCAATATAAGACAACCATAACAAAGATGGGTCCATCCGCCATTCCTGTGTACATTGTTTGTACCTGTTTAATGCGCGGACTGGACACCATGCTTTTGAATTAAGATCAAACCTAGTCAAAGCTGGTAAAATAATTGGTTGACCTGGATATTTCAAAGACTGGTTCTTAGCCATGAAATTTATCCTAGGTAGAAGCCTAAGGCCTTCCCCTGTAACCACATAACGGTCTGCCTCGGCGGACAAAGCATGAATCTCGCTTCTCCGTCTTGCAGAGGCAAGAAACAATTAGAAATACAGTTTGAAGTGTCAACATATTCATGGAAATGGCACTTAGTGGTTCAAAGGGTTTATCTGCTAGCACTTGAAGTACTAAAGATAAACTCCAAGACGGTATTGCTGGTGGATTTCTCGGTCTTAGATTACCCATGCCTTTTATTAAAGTGTTCAATGAACAGACCTCGTCACTTCCCCTATCAGCCAAGCAAGGGATAACTGACATCAAAGCTGACTTGTAGCCAGCAATAGAGTTAGGCTTGAGGCTATAGGCATCATACAGGTGACAGAGGAAATCGGCAACTACGCGAATAGATGCATCGATTGGATTAACATCTCTGTTTGAGCACAATTCTGCAAACGATTTATAGTTACAAAGTATATGCTCTGGAGGTTCACTCCTTCTGCCTTTTGCCATAAACATGGCTGCTTGCTCAGAAAAGCCCTCCTTAACATCCATGCAGTCAATTGGAACATTGACGGCTTGTTGTGAAGGGACTTGCCCTGGAAGATAATATTGTCCATCAGAGGCAGAGGAACCGGATTGCAGACCAGATCAGTATACCATGATCGGCTTGGCCAATTTGGGGCGATCAGAAGCACTTGGCACTCCTCCTGCCTGATTTTCTGACGAACTTGCTGGTGGGAATGCGTATGCATACATTCCCTCCCACCTGATAGCTAACGCATCTGTTGCGTAAGCGCTTGGATCTGGAATTGGACAGACGTACGTCGTCATCTTCGCATTCTTGTTCGTTGCGAACAAATCTATGTTGGGTTTCCCCCAGTGGTCGAACAGACGATCTGCCACACATTGATTTAGTTGCCATTCTGTAGGCAAAACACTCATCACTGAGTCTGTTAACAGATTTAGCCTTCCCGGAATGTGATCTACCTTCAAGGTGATCATATGATCTAGACACCAGCAAAGCAGTTTCCAAATCATCATACAGAGACTGGGTGACTTTGTTCCGCCCTGGCGGTTTATGTAAGTGTACTAATGTTGAGTTGTCTGATCGAACTAGAACAATCTTGCCCAGAACTTTCTTTAAGAAATGTTCCAGGCCCAGAACTACTGCTTGTAATTCCAGTAGATTTATATGTTCCTGTGACTGATCCAGATTCCAAAGCCCTGATACTGTGGCTTCTTCCAGGCAAGCCGCCCATTCCTCCATTGATGCATCTGTGTACATCGTTATTTGAGGGTGGGGTGGGGCGAGCATCATACCCCCCAGGAGATTCTCTCTCTTCATCCACCATTTAAGGTGGTGAATAAGAGGTTCCAACACTGACACCTCTGAGTCTAGGGAACCTGTCCTCTGGGTCCACTGTGTCATGAGAAATAACTGGATAGGCCGCCTGCGCAAAGCCGCCTGTGGAATGACTGGTTCCAGAGAAACTATCAACCCCAGCAATCTCAAGTAAACCCGTGCCAGTACATGACGACTGTTGCACACTAACTGTATTACTGAGATGAGTATTTCTACTCTCTCTTGAGTAGGATAAACATAGCCTATCTCCAGATCGAAGAACATTCCCAGGCAAACAAACTTCTGGGATGGAGTCAGCTCTGATTTTTGAAAGTTTATTATCCAGCCTAAGTCTGTGAGAGTTTTCAAAACTATCTCCAGATTTGCTGTAAGACTTTCCCAATTGTGTGCTTTTAACAGCCAATCGTCTATGTAAGTGCGGACTGCTATGCTTCTCTTGTTGTAAGAACTACCCTGGTGAAGACCCGAGGAGCCGTGGAAATTCTGAATGGTAAAACGTTGAATTCCCACTGTCGGTCCTGGAATGCGAATCTCAGGTAACGACGAACTCTTTGCAATTGGAATGTGGAAATAAACATCCTTCAGATCTATTAACGCCATCCACATTCCTATCTCCAACCCTGCCAACACCGTTTTGACTGTTTCCATTTTGAAACTCGGTGTATCTATGAACATGTTTAATGGCTTGAGGTTGAGAATTGGTCTCCACCCTCCAGTGCTCTTTGTCACTAGAACCACGGTTGAATAGAAGCCCGGCCAATTTTGTGCCAGTTGAATTGCTCCTTTTTGTATGAGGGAATTTATTTCTTCCTCTATACACAACCGTTGATCTGGATCTCTTGTAATTTGAGTCCAGATCGGAACCAGAGACAGGTGCAATGGTGGGTCTACACACCCAGTCGGGTTGGTACCCGGTTGAAAGGCATCGCAAAACTAAGCGGTCCTGGGTTAACTGCTCCCACTCCTGCTTGTGGAAGCCTAGGGAGAGAGATGGACATAAGCAGTGCAAGAGTGGGACTGTCTCTTGGTTCTAGCATTGGTTTGGTTCTTGTGGAAATCGGCCTTTTAGGTACGATTATCACGACCAGATCCTCGCGTGCCACGGCTTGCACTGCCCGTGCCACGGTCCGCTCCTCGCGCACCCCGGTGCGGGGGCGGCTGGCTGCGCTTGAGAAGCCTGCGCACCCCCACCCTGCAGGCCGATGCTGGCATGGCCGTGGCCTACACTGCGCCTGTGGCTGGCCAGACTTGACCAGCGCCACCTTGGGCCTGCTGTGGATGGTACGCAGGGGACGCTGCGTGAACGTGCTCCCTACAAAGCACCTCAAATTGTTCACGTAGCGCCCTCTGATTATTAATTTTTAGAGGTTTCTAAAAATCGACCAAAATCCAAGATGGCCACTGGCAAAATTGGCCGATCGACTTCCTTTGAACAAACTATGCCCTAAGGACGTTTCCTGCCAAATATGATTGAAATTGGCCCAGCAGTTCTTGAGAAGTCGTTTAAAGAAAAAGTTGACGGACAGACGGACGGACGACAACTTGGCCATTCTGCCCAGGTGAGCTAATAAGGTTGATTATGATGTCATAATTTCCATACAAGAAACAGACGAACAACATCCAGGTGTAAGACGAATTGCATGAATACAAGAGCACACTAAACAGTAATGTGAACACAGTAATAGCTCATGATAATCATACAGATAAACAGTGACTGAAAAAATATTGGCAGCAAATAATCACAAATATTTTAGTGCCATAAAGCATAACTAGTGTACCTGTGTCTTTAGCAAAGGCATACCACCACGTCCGGCCCTTGGAAGCGCCACTAGACAACCACTCTTCATCACCACTCACTTATAAAGGGAGGGGTGGGACCAGAGGGCAGAATGACAAGCTTGCTCATACGGGAGCCTATATCACTCTGGGCAGTCTTTTTCCTAACATTTATAGGGAAATAGTGGAGACAAACCTCTTTAGATGTGTACAAACCTTACAGAAACCCGTGGAGACAAGCATAAAGAGATATTAGCATTTTATGGTGCCAGATAATAGTTACCAGTTTTCTGGGTGCCTATAACGTCCATACCACGTCACGGAAATAGGTGACACCACGTAATTAAGACATAATTGTATTAGAGTTCACCTGATAACTCGGTCCTGGAGTGGCCTCAGATGAATTAAACTGATCAGACATTATCTCTAGTACTCTAAAACAACTTTAGATAGGAAAATTGAGGAAAACATAGCAAGTGGATAAAAAACACAAGCAGGTGATTCAGGCCAATAGTCAAGAAATAGGCAGTGACAGTCTGCGCATGCACGAGGTTGGGGGCCGGCATCTGGCTGACTGTCACCTGTCCACCTGCTAAATAAGGGCGCCTATCTTTTTTAATCTGGGGTTATTGAGTGAAGGTCGATATTTGGGAAATATCATAGTGTTACGGATGTAAGTATATCTTTTGAAGTGAAAAAGTATGTCACGAACGCATATTTGACGACGGACTATGCGTTGCTGTACGAACTGTATGTTTTCACTATTTAATAAATATCCTGCAGCAACAGCACCCAGTCAAATTAGTTACAAAATATTCAACAACTTAACTGTATAGTTTTCACGAAATTGATAGTTATGGCATTCCGGGATTGATCAAACCCAACACGGCGAAGTGTGGGTGGAGCTTAGCTAGTGGACAGTGCCTAACTAAAATTGGAAAGGTTCATTATCTGTAATGCCAATGGATGAATCCACTTTTAGCTATGCCTCCCTCACACACGCCAACCCCATCTTTAGCTAAGCTCCCCTATACTTTTCCCATCTTGGGATCGATTCATATATTTTGAAGCTACATGTAAATTAGTTTCAAAATATTCAACAGAAAGTTGTTCAAATAGTAAAGGCAAAAATTCTTACAACTGACACACTATTTCAAGTTCATGATGTAGTATTTCTGTTAATTATGAAAAATCATTGTGACATCAGCCTACATGTGATGTAATTGAATACGACATCATATACTTGGCTGACAGATCAGATTCATCAATTATACAGGTTGCTAAATAATTTACATGCATTCCTCTTTCCTCATTTTCAATTTCCTGCCTAGCAATTGCCATATTTACATTACCATAACCTTGACCTATACGCTTATGTGGGCCTAGATATTAGGCTGAGGATGTGACATCAGTATATGGGTCAAGACACGTGTGATTAAGTAACAATGGGACAGAAACTGTGATTACAATATCTCGCAAGCTAGGCTGAAGGTTATGTGGGCCTAGATGCTAGGCTGAGGATGTGACATCAGTATGATATGGGTCAAGACAGGTGTGCTTACATGTAATTAACAATGGGACACAAACTGTGATTGCGATATCGCACAAGGCTGAATATTTTTGGAATCTGATTGATTTTATAGATAGGAGAAGACAATATCACATATTACATAGTACATGAGCGCATCAGTATATATATATATATATATATATATATATATATATATATATATATACAGTACAGCTCAGAGTTAACTTAGCGTATGAACGGGTCTGAAATGTGTGCATGATGCGTTGAAGGCCCATTTCCACCGCATCGGTTTTAAAAACACAATGCATTCACAACGCATCTAGTTAATTTTTTTGATGCATTTAAAATAATAAATATATGCGCTGAGAACGAGCATTAAATGCGTAAATAAGCAAGTTTGAACTTGTTTGATGTCCCCCAGAGATAGTGCCAAATGCGTTGTTAAAAGCAAAACGGAACAGACGCCAAATTTTAAATGCGTTTAAAAGATTCATATGTGCATTGCGTAATACCCGGCGTACATACCAACTCCACGGCTCCAACCACCCGGGATCCAATCTAACTTAGCGGTACATTACATTTCCCAGAAGGGGCAAAGGTAAATATGACAGTTTTCCTAAAAAAAAGACAGCGGGACATAATACTAAAAATCTAAATTATAAATATTACGAAACACAAAATCATGATTCCCGGTTGAGAATTAATGTAACAATGCGCACCTGAACGTTTTGCGCCCCTGAACGTTTTGCATCTAGTGCAAGAACCGTAAGCATCAGTTCGTTTCGCATTTAAATTTTATAAACATCCAGCGCAGCGAAACATGCCAGCTGGCGAGATTTGACATAGATTAATCGTAG
This sequence comes from Chaetoderma sp. LZ-2023a, assembly GCA_034401795.1. NCBI lineage: Eukaryota > Metazoa > Mollusca > Caudofoveata > Chaetodermatida > Chaetodermatidae > Chaetoderma > Chaetoderma sp. LZ-2023a. The sequence continues at coordinate 55,527,048 of CM067371.1, read as the reverse complement.
TGAAAATTGTCCGTAAGCAACTTCATTATCACTTCTACACATCACCTGTGTTCGCGATGAACAGACGGCGAATAAACGCTAAATTATGGATTAAAGATGTCAAAATATAGCTTATGTGTACCAATGCTCGACTAATGTAGACGCTTTTTATTAAAACATGCAGATGGTGTGGTTTTTATTGATAATATGACGCACAAATTAGCAGATTCGTGTCCGCTACCGCAATATCCCCATCGGTGCTCTACACGAAAAAAGACTAGTTCAGGGCTAGTTATGTAATACTATGGGCCCCTAAAGCTGTAACATGTACCGATATCTCTTTGGCTTTTCGCGGAAATAAAACGCCCAGTGATTCAATGATTTTCTTTTTGTGACATTCTGTAGCTTTCGGATTCACTATATTGCAATGTAATGTAGCCGAGTATAACACATTGTTGTTGCCTCACTCAGGAACCAGGTCGAGGAAATGAGCAATAGCCGCACCCCCTCTATGTAGCAATAACATAGCTAGATGATAAATAGTGCCTTAATAAACCCGTGAAAGTTAACATTATAAATAGTCAGGAAACTAATTTCACTATATTTCATGAACCAGAAATTGTTTGTTTTATTAATTTAAAAGTCAGTGGTCGTTAAGATATTGCTTTATTGCTTTTAAAAGCGGCACCACAAATACGTGTACATTTTGCGTTCCGCCATTGTTGATCGTGAGTCGCTCAGACTGGTTAAAATAAATCACGTCATCAATTCGTTATGAATGACGAGACACGTGATCAAAATTTTACAATAGTAATTTTCATTCCTTCATAATGACGTCAGATGTCCAGCAAGCCAATCAAATTACGGCTATGCTTTTCCGAGAATCTACGACTGCGCATAATTATCGATCGGCGAGACACTCGCACGAAGCATTTCTTTTTAGTGGTGAATTTAGGCAGTGAATAAGTAACTGGGTTCGCTTTGTTCTGTAAGAATGGAATGTTTACGTTACCAGACAGCTGTGTCGGAACTGATAATGCGACATACTGTCAATTATTCAACATTGAATGAGGCCTCCCCCTAAAATCATGACAGAAATTTCGTGAAAATTTACGGTACCATGGTAAAATATAATTGCATGTGTGTATGCCCGAGTAATCGGTTGCCCTTCTTGGTCGACTTGCATAATGTCGCTATACCAGCGCGGTGTAATTATGAATGCGTTTCACGTTATCAGATTTCAAACGACTTGTCTAGCCAATATCATAAATGCGTTGTGTAATAAGTTCTGATGCGTTGTCAAACTGTTTCCAACCCATTTGTTTTACTTTCACACCGCGTTGTTTTACCGTTCACAACGGGAAAGTGATGCACCCATTATTTTAAAATAGACCTGCTATGTACGCGTCATGCACGCGTTGCAGACGCATTTGATGTTAAGTTAACTCTGAGCTGTACTGTATCTATATAGAATCTGTTGGTACACAGTTCTTACAGCTTACCTGTCTTGAAAGCTCTCTAACTTCACTTGTAGCTTAGTACTATGATCCTGAAAGCCAGACATATAATGAGGTTAATATAGGGATCCATTTTTAGCTATGCCCCACCTGTTTCTAGCTAAGCTCCGCCCAATTTTTATGCATGTTGAAAGGGATTTGAAACTTTGCTAACAGGATTTCCAGAATCTAAATTTCAAGGTAACTATACACTTAACCCTTTAACCCGAATTTATTAAAGAAAATTTCAATTTTCTCTTGAAAATGTCCATTTGCAGAATACGAGAAGAGTATTTTTGAAAATTTACCACTGGAATGACTGGCTCAGTTATCGAGCCAGTCATTCCAGTGGTAAATTTTCAAAAATACTCTTCTCTTGATCTGCAAATGGACATTTCTCAAGGCTATTGCAGAAGCCATTTTTGGCTGATATAAGTGTTAAAGGGTTAAGCTTGTGAATAATCTTTAACTAATTTGACTGGGGCCTGTTTCTATCTATGGCAGCAAGAGCTCCCAGTCAAATTAGTTTCAAAATATTCAACAGAATGTTTATTAAATTGTAAATACATCAAAGACATATAAGTAAATAATATACTTTGTAAGAGACTTTTCGATATTCACGATGTTGTCTATGTCATTATGATTGTGACGTCAGCTAACATGTGACAGGATCAGCTCTCTTAATTAAATAAAGCAGAAGTAGCTAACAATATGATCAAATGAATGAAAATGAATGAAAGGAAAAAGCAGATGCTATATATCACACATCTACCTAGATTATCAGGGGAGGGTATACAATATACTCACATTTTTAGAAACGTGAAAAAACACGCATTAGATTGACCTGACGCTTGTTCTCTGGTTTGAGAGCAGTCGGATGCCTGACACTGGTTGAGTGCCCTCTATTTATACGCCTCGGGGGATGGCGGGGTCCCGTTATTGCGCATGTGTGTGCGCATGCATACTGTCCTTTGGAGGGGTCCCTAGATGGGTCCATGTCCTGCGCATGCGTGTGCGCATGGGTATTGTTTCTCTGGAGGGGTCTCTCAGCGGGGTACCCCTCGGGCGAGCAGACGCATGCAGGGAACAGGCGGGGTCCCATAAGAGGGAACTCGTCATAGCGCATGCGCACTCGTTGCCCCCCCCCCCCCCCCCCCCCCCCCGAAGGGATCCCACAGGATGCACCCCTCCATTGGTAGGGTCCAAGTGAGCAAGGAGTTTTAATTGATACGGTCTGTTGTTGGGATGCCGTTTATCTGGTTTCAATTACATTGGAGTTGAGTGCTAGTGCTCATGTTTTCATAGTAAAGAACAAGGGGCGGGAGAAGCGGGCTTAGTATAAATAGGGTGGACATGGGAACAAAAGATGTGTTTGTTCCGTTCCGTGATCCGGCTCATGGCGTTTCGCTCCTATGTGAAGCTCATCAGAGGTGTTTAGATGGTGACAATAGGTGTATGGGTACCAAGCGGAAAAACAGTCTGTTTTTACTTTTTTGTGTTTTGAATTACAAAATGGCAGGTGTGGTAGGTGACCAGAGGAAGAGGGTACCAGTTCTTTTATTTGGGACTGTTTTTATAAAGAAACGACAATTTTATGAACAGTTTTGATTTGATTTTATAAAAAAATTGGATAAGACCACCGCCCGCCCCCCCCCCCCCCTTTCTTTCCCACCCACCACACCCCCACCCAAAAAAACACCTCTCCCCCACTCACGTTTTTTAATCTATACAATATACTCAGTCCAGAACTCCCAAGAGCCTATAGTGAGTGGCCATGTCCAGCTTGATAGTGATCAGTGGAGCCGTGTTAAATTTCCTCGAACTATGAGCAGATTTACCTTTTCTTTGCGGTAGTTTTCATTAAGTGTATCTTGCTGACCCCGCCGATGTTCAATCTCCCTTTGCAGCTGTGCCAAAGAATTGTTCTTCTCCAACATCGACGAGTTTGCCACATGCAACTGCAAATGAAGAACATACAAGATAGTACATTGGTATTATACACTCTGAGAAGAACCACCCATCATCAATGATAATTAGTATTACAAGAAATTTGGTAAACAACCATGGAGATGAATTTCCCATCAGATAAATTTCCGCTCAAGACAAGCCGCGTTTAACAAAATACCATTCTAACATCCTCTTAACCCACTAAGGGTCACAATGGTATATAAAGGCCTATACATGGGTCTTAGAAATGGTTATTTAAGGGCCAAGAAAAAATTATTTTTGAAATTTTACTATTGAAATTACTGGCTCAAAAAACAAGCCAGTGGCAAATTCTAAACAAGAGGGCCACCTGGAATTATTGGTCACTGGCACAAACGAACAAAACGAGATGACCACTGGAAAATTTAGCAAACAAATTCCTGTAAAGAAGGTTTAGACAAGTTTGATTAAAATTGTCCCAGCGGTTAATAAGTAGTCTTTTTATGATTTTCTCAGAAATTTGCAGAAAATACAGGATGTCCACCAAAATCCTAAATTTTGATTTCAAGAGTTATGGCGGACATGTTTTTTGACATATCTACTTTTCATGGACAAATTTTAGTTTGCTCCCCTCAGCGGTTCTGGAGAAGTTGTTTTCCCGAAAACTAGGTCATCCAAGATAGCCGCTGAACCATTTGGCAAGTCAAGTTCCCTCGAACAAACTTAGTTCAGCTCTTTCCCTAGATCATATTTCATGAGTTTTGAATCGATGCCCCAAACAGTTTCGGAGAAGATTTTTAAAGATATTTCTAAAAATCGGCCAAAATCCAAGTGGGCCACCGTCAAATCGGCCGATCATCATCTTTTGAACAAACTTGTATCCATATCCCCTAAGGATGCTTCCTGTCAAATATACTTGAAATCAGCCCACTGATTCAGGGAAGACATTTTAAATCTACCATGGCTTTAGTATGAGTTTTTGGCGGGAAAATTATTCAAGATGGCTGCCAAATCGTTTATTCGACAATTTCAAAAATGGCAAATTTGAAATCAGAAAACCTAACGTGTATAAAACCAATTTTGGCCTCAAAATCCATCAAATAAAACAAGAAGATCAGTACTGATCACATGCCCCCCGACGGGTGTTGTTAGTAAAACAAATTTTTGAGATTCCCGCCTTTACAAAATTGCACGTGTGTATATGCATATGAATCTATGGTGGCTACAACACTACATACATAATGAGATGAGGCAGTGCAATCACAATACATTGTAGAACACATTGCTAACATCTACTAAACTAATAGTACATGCATATAAAGCAGACAAGTAGTTTGTGTCAGCATTTATGAAATAGCAAAATTATGCAATATATGAAGCAGTAATGCATGCATGCAAAGCAGACCTGTTTATGGTAAAGTTATGCATTATTATATAAGCTAACTATTAAAGAAACACAGAAGATATGCAATAAGTGCAGGCATAAATGAATTATAGTCAAGTCACATTTAGAATATTTAATGGGATTCTTAACCTATTAATCCTGAAACAAAAATACTTGGATTAATAAATATATAATCTTGTACATACCTAATTCAAAAGCGAAATCCATGTCAGATAATGATCAGTGTACGGAAGTGGGAATGTTCCAGCAGACTTAAAAGAAGTCTCAGCTAGAGCATGAGATGTAAAAATTAAGTCTAATGTTGCACCAAGTTGGTGGGTTGGCCCAGTTATATGTTGAGTTTTCTGACAAATTTGGTCATTATTTAAGGGGGACAACTCTGTTGCGCCTAGACGCATGTCTCTGAAATGCAATCCCCACCGAGGACTAGCGACAAGGAATGAGTATGGCAAATCTGAAATAAATCCATGCAGACTATGTAAAGTTATTGAGCGGAAACCAAATTTTCCTTGAATTCTGTCATTCAAGGGGGATCACTCCATCACATCTAGACGCACATCGCTGAAACGCAATCCCCACCGAGGCCTCGTCATAAGGAATCACTATACCAAATTTTAAATAAATCCATGTAGATTAGCTAAAGGTATTGAATGGAAACCAAATTTTCCTTGAATTCTGTCATTCAAGAGGGATAACTCCATCACATCTGGATGCGCGTCGCTGAAACGCAATCCCCACCGAGGCCTCATCATAAGGAATCACTATACCAAATTTGAGATAAATCCATGCAGGCTAGCTAAAGGTATTGAATGGAACCAAATTTTCCTTGAATTCTATGTCATTCAAGAGGGATAACTCCATCACATCTGGACGCGCGTCGCTGAAACGCAATCCCCACCGAGGCCTCATCATAAGGAATCACTATACCAAATTTGAAATAAATCCATGAAGGCTAACTAAAGTTATTGAGTGGAAACCTAAAGTGTGACGGACGGACGGATGGACACACACACACGGCCGCCGCCTATTACTAGTGTCCCCGTCGACGGCCGTCGGGGGACAAAAAATCAATATGGCAACCAAACACGTTACATTTTGATTGGCCCACGGTGGCCATGTTTTTTGACGGATCAACTTCCATTGAACAAACTTTAATGGCACTTAGTAAGGTAAATCTGTAAGTCAGTTTTACAAAGAATCCTAATTGCTAAGGGGAATAAAAGACCAGTTCTGGTCACACATCCCTCGAACAGGGCTTTTTAGGACAACCCCAATTTTTAAAATCCAAATATTGTACGATCTTTCAAGAAATAAAAGGGAATTACTCTGGTGATTACAGACAGATTTCAGCCAAATGCAATCCCAGTCAAGGTCTCATGCAGAGGGATGTAAATTTTGAAATTTGAATTGAATCCATCCAGGCTAACTGAAGTTATCAAACGGAAATCAAATATTTTGCGATTTTTCAAGAAATCAAGGGGGATAACTCTGATGGGTCAGGACACATTTGTGCTGCTATGCCATCTTCACTGAGGTCATGTCAAAAGGTGATATTCCAAATTTGAAATGAATCCCAGTAGGCTAACTGAAGTTATCGTGCGGAAACTATATATTTTATGATTTTTCAAGAAATCAAGGGGGATAATTCCCATGTGTCTGAACACATTTCGCTGATATGCAATCCCCACCAACATCGTGTCATAAGGAGTTGACAATCCAAGTTTAAAATGAATCCATTAAAGCTAACTGAAGTTATCGAGTGGAAACCATATTTTACAAAAGGGTGATAACTCCAGTGTGTCTGGACACAATTCGCTGATATGAAATCCTTCCCCCCCCCCCCCCCACCCACCACCACCCCCGACCTCTTGTCATAAGGAGTTAACATTCCAAATTTGGAATGAATCCATTTAAGCTAACTGAAGTTATTGAACAGAAACCATATATTTTATGATTTTTCATGAAATGAAGGGGGATAACACTGGTGTTTCTGGACAGATTTCGTCCATATGCAATCCCCACCGAGGTGTTGTCATAAGGAGCTGACATACCAAATTTGGAATGAATACATTCAAGCTAACTGAAGTTACCGAGCGGAAACTAAATGCGGACGCACGCACTGACGGATGGAGGGATGGGACCCGTTTCTATAGTCCCCGCCGACGATGTCGAGGGACTAATTAATTCTGGTGAATATGGATAGAATTCATGGAGTGCAATCCCAACATCTTGCTAAAATGTGTACACAAAATGTGAACGAGATAACCCATGCACTCTGTTCAAGCACTTATGCTGGGGTTTTAAGCGCAGATAATGTGGGTGAATATGAAGCACAACACAACCACGTTCTTACAACCATGTTCTTCTAACATGGTGTATATATACCAAAATGAATCATGCAGACAAATTAGATTTCTTTACAGATTTTTGCATTTTATAGAAATATTTCGCTGAAATGTATTGAATATTGGAATGTGCATATTCACATCAGCTGTATGAGTGAAGTGCTACTGACCTCATTTTCCGCAGATGCCAGTTTGGTATCGGTACTGTGTAGCCTCTCTTGCATATTCTGAAATAGAAAATATTAAATTTGTACTTTAATTTTAATACGTATTTGGCGGTGTTTCTAAAATTTATGATTAGCTAACCAGTTTTATTCTGAAAAGTGAAATATGCGCTATGTGATTTTCAGTGACAATATTCTTGAAACTACAGTCATGTTAAAAGAGCATGAATGCCATTAGACAGATGCATGGCAAGACTGTATTAGTCAGGTGAAAAGATGGATATATCAATAACTACAATCCACCTCCCTGATTTTTATTTCAGTGGCAGATCCAGTGGGGATATAGAGATGGTGAAGGTAATCACACCCCCAACCACACACACCCTCCACCCCCAACCCACACCCCGTGGCTCATGGTTATGATCTTTTTCTACCCCATGGGTGTTCCATCAACGGTTAGATTCGATCTGTCACTTAATTATCTGATGTCACAATTAGCATATGTCACTTATGTTAGCTTACGTCACAATCAAAATGACACAAGCCTGTCACGAAGATGGCAATAGCTTGGCACAAAATGTATGAATGAACCTTTCTGAATGGCTCTTTCCTGAGTGCATATGTACCAAGTCTTTGGTGACTATAATTTAAAACATTCTGTTGGACATTTTAAACTAATTTGACTGGGAGCTGTTGCTGCCATAGGCAGCACCAGCTCCTAGTCAAATTAGTTTCAAAATACTCAACAGCTCACCTGAATAGTTACATTGAAATTGAGACTTGGAATTCAGTTTTGAAGGTGTTAATATTGATTCCAATTTGTGTATAAAGTGTGTGGATGTTAACTTGAAATGGGCATGGTATAGATAGGAATCCAGCCCTCTTTTGGAAGAAAAACCAAATAGTGAACAGAATGGATGACTGTTATCAGTTTAATAACTTTTGCTTACAAATAATATGTAATCGTGTTGTTTATCACTCAGAATGCAGGAAATGGCTTCTCAAAGTAATTTTTTAATTTTCCATGTGAAAGATGCAGGCCCTTCCTCTTATGGGATGTGGACACCCACTCTCAGACAGTCTCCAACCTGTTCCCTAAGATAACGGTCTAGACCCGCCATAAGCTAAGCATAAACAGAATGGATGAACAGCATGTATGATCCAGGATGAAAGACACAAAGATGTATGTTACCTGGTTTGAATCTTTAAGTGATGTCAACTCCAGATCATGTCTCTCGTGTTGCTTAGTCCATTCATCACGATCACGCTGTATATTCCTAAAATTAGAATATGCGAAGCACATGTTTTCGTCATTTTTACTGTACTACTGCATACGGCAGCTCATCAATAAGTTAACATGTGTACCAATAAAAAGATGAAGCATGTTAGTTAGCACAACGTTGAACAGAACGTAATAAATAATCTGTTGAATATTTTGAACACAATTCACCTTTCCAGAGTACCCACCAATCATGTCATAATGAACTGCATAACGTGTACAATGACATCATAATGAGTGACGTCATGAATGACGTCGATAAGTACGTCACGAATACATATTTGAAGACGGTCTATGCGTTGTTGTACAAATTGTTTGCTTTTACTATTTAATAAATATTGTTGAATATTTTGAAACTAATTTGACTGGGCGCTGTTGCTGCCCACCCAGTCAAATTAGTTACAAAATATTCAACAGCTTCCCTGTATAGTTTTCAGGAAATTGCTAGCTAGGGCATTTGGGGATCGATCAATCCCAACATGGCGAGGTGTGGGTGGAGCTTAGCTAGTGATGGGTGGGGCATGACTAAAAATGGAACGGTCCATTGGATTGGAAGACATTGCTGCCTTAAAATATTCGATAGTACGTTGTATTTTGTTTTGGAAACATACAAAGTTATTTCTGTGCTGTATTGTAAATGAGCCAGTTATTCCAGTGGTAAATCGTGAAAATTTGTCTTCTCTTGTCCTGAAAATGGACATTTAATAAGCAAATATTTTGATTTTCTTGAGCAAAATTAGCTATTAGCTGTCTGACCTCTGCAAGCCACCATACAATAATTTCAAATGCCAATAACTCTGGAGATGCTGAATATTTTTTAACCAGTCAAATTGTTTTCAAAATATTCAGCATATTTTGAGTTAAACCACATGGAAAATGTAGTCTGCAGTAATTCAGCAGGCAGACAGTTAAAGGGATAATTAATAACGCGTTTGAGAGCTCTATATAAAATATCACTACCTTTCTATCTCTGTTCTGGCACTCTGAGCTTTCTCCAACTCAACAGAGGTTGTTTGTAAGCGACTGCGTAATGACTCAAGCTGCAAAACAACAATACAAATAAACAGGGGCAGATACAGTCAATCAAGTCCATGATATATGTTTAACGTAAACTGTTCAGAAGCTTGGCATAAATGGTTTACAAATTCATATCAAGACCAACTCCATAGTTTATTACGAGTGATGCTTAACATATACAACATACCTCAGTTTCAAATTTTTCTTTTGTGGCTCGCTCTTTCTCTAGTGAGGATGAAACCATGGAATTTTCTGTCCTCATAGAGCTCAGTTCCACATTGAACTTCATCGTGGCATGCGCCAATGCATCCTCATTCAGTTTCTAAACAAAACATATGTATTGAAAGTTAATAGTTTTAAAACGTAGCAATTCTTCATAAAAGAATTAAACATCATAGAGTTATCTAGGGATTTGCTAAGTATATTTGCTGATCAGCACTCGGGACTACTTAATCTTCAAACCCAGTTCGCGCCTCACTGGTGAACAATCTTGAATTTGTTGAACACATGGGAAATCGCTTTTACCTCCTTGCCAACCTTCATCCAGGAGTAGCAATGGGTACCACTGCAAGAAATTGGGCTATTTTCTTACCACTAGTGAAAACTCTGATAGAAATATGTAGACCTGCTATAATGAGGGGACCTGCTGTTGCTGCTACCATGGCTACTGGTACTACATAAATAAATGAAATCCCAATTTCAGGGTAACTATATAGGTAAGCTGTTGACTATTTTGAAACTAATTTGACTGGGGTCTGTTGCTGCTTACGTATATACAATGCAGCTTGTGCTCAGCTGCAGAACACAATCATTAATCATCACTATCAAAGATTTAGCCACTCATTCGTTCTGTTAACCATATTTCAATTTTACTAGGATTCGGCTAATAGAATAAGGGACCTTTCCAGTTTTAGCTACGCCCCGCCCATCTCTATCAGAACTCCACCAACACCTTGTCTGTGTTGGGATAGATCGATCTCTGAACTACATGACTATCAATTTCCCTAAAACTAAACATGTTATTACAGGCTGTTGATTATTTTGAAACTAATTTGACTGGGTGCTGTTGATGCCACACGCAGCAACAGCGACCAGTCAAATTAGTTTCAAAATATTCAACAGAAAGTTTATTAAATAGTAAACACATACATGTACAACATGTCAGACTATTAAGCGCTAAAGACGACCTATTGAATCATTCATGATGTAACGATTACTTAGTTAATTATGACATCAGATGATCGATGGATAAACTTGGAAAGGCCTATTGGTAGGTCAGTCCTTGCTCTGTTATTTCCGGTAATAATGTATTTTCTACATGGTAAGCGCTCATGACAAGTACTATCCGCCAACCAAACAAAGTTGCCATAGGAAATGCTTTGTGGTAACATAAGTGGGTGGGGCTCCTCTAAGGATGTGCACTACCCCTCCTATTCTATTAATGTCTATAATTATCATACAAATGCACTTATCCATAGATTATCTGTAATTTCTAATATGACTAACATTAGCTACATAAGGTCATGAGTGCAGAAAGGGTCTCATAACTACCGCCATGAGCATAAGTTAATTAGTCAATTCTTATGTACTAAGAGAATTTCCTTGCTTTAAAAGGAATATACTAGATATCTAAGAAAGTGATAGCGTTTAGCACTACATCGTTTTAAAATAAAGACCAATCACGTGTTCAGTTGGATTTCATCATTTCAATTGCAGAATTCTAGTAAATTCTTTCCTGGTAAGAATTGGAGATGGTGAATATTTTGAAAATTATTTTTCTGATGCCGTTGTTTCCATCTAGGCTGCATGCAAAAACAGCATAATTTCAAAATATTCAGCTATATCTTTCTTACAACGTAAATAATTTTTTGAAAGGGTTAAATAATTGCATCTATTCTTAGCAATAATTCTTAGCAATAGCAATAAATCTAAAAGTTTAAAATTAAAGCAACTTACAATTTCATTTTTTAGATCATCTATCTTATTGAGTAGTTCTTCATTTTCTGATGTAGCCATAGCGTGATCATCCTTAAAACGTGATCTCTGTCGATCAAGCTCCATCTGAGAAATAAACATTAAACCTGTAGCCCTCAAGTTGGACAAAAACGCCTTCTACAGTGGTCCTCAGAAACGTGCATTTGCAGAACAAGAGGACTATTTCTGAAAATTTATCATTAGAATGATTGGCTCGATACCAGGGATGGCTCCATACCCACAAAGCAACCTTTCGTGGTAAATTTTCAAAAATAAACCTCTCTTGACCCGCAAATGTACATTTTCTATAAGAAGTCTGGAGTCTTAGCCATTTAATGGGCAAGCCAGTCAAATTTGGCCTCTCGAGTGCTTTTGAGGAATGTCCATTTGCACGCCGAGAGAAGACTATTTTTCAAATTTTACTACTGGAATGACTGGCTCGGTTATTGCGCAAGTCATTCCAGTGGCAAAATTTATGGCTTCTCTTTGACAAATTAGCATTCACGAAGTATGTATAACTTTCAAATGTCTTGATGAATTTTGACGACAAATGGTTTAAAGTAAAATGTATGGTATCAATAGCAACCTTAAGTGCGTAGACTTCAGCACTGAGCTTCTCTGATGAACTCTGAGCTGCCTTTCGACCTTCATCAGACATCTCCAGCTTCTGAAACACCTCAGCCTGAAAAATCACAAAGAACATGTAATAACGAATGCTACAGCAGACACTTGTACTTTTTTAAATCGATATGATATAGGAATGTTAGTGTCCTTATATTGGTGATACGGATGATTCATTAGATTAAATTTGTTAAATGTTTGAAGAAAGTTACATTGGAAATTTTGCTGAGTACTTCAGAAATATACAGTTAATGAATGAGAATATTTGAAATTATAAATTGGAGTATTATAATATAATTGAAAATTTCTTATTAAATTCACTGTTTGAAATTTAAAAATTCAAACAATATTTTTGTGCAGAAAATAGTTGAGCGTACCAGATATTTATACTATTTTGATGAAAATTTCACTAAATCTTGACAAACAAAAATAGCTGACAGATAGAAGATTATACTGACAACATTAATTTAATTATTCTAAGTCAAATTTTTCAGATAAAGAATCCAGATCTTCAACAGCTTTCCGGTACGATTACCTCGAGTTTGACATAGTGGTATAGTATTTGATGGATAAAAAGATTGAGTGAATATCTTGTAAATATTAATATCTGAATGTCGACATTTGTTGAGAAATGGCAAATGTGTTCGGTTGGTGGATATGACTTCTCATTGAGGTGTTCAACAAGCTGGGGAGTTCAACAATATAGAGGGACACTGTGATTTCTACCTATGACCCGTCCATTTCTAGTCAAGCTCCACCATGTTCACTCACTTTTTATGCATGTAGGAATCAATTTGAAAGTTTGAAACATGAATTCCCAAAATCTAAATTTCAAGATAAGTACAGGTAAGCTGTTGAATATTCTTGAATTTATTTGACTAGGGGCTGTTGCTTCCTAAGGCAGCAAGGGTAGTCAATATACACCAGATATATTTATTTTATATTGCAACATTGTGTTACTACGCTGAAACTAGAGGGAGGGTGCAAACACAGTTATTTGTTCAAACTGTTATATTCTAGCTATAGCCTCACACTACTACATGCATACTAATCACAAATGACACAAAGAGACTCTCGTAAATCTCTAAATAGGGTAACTATATTCTAAAGTGCTGGACAATCTAAGTTAAACAGCAATATTTTAACAAACACAGTTAAAAGTCAATTACTAAGAAAACTACAATAAAAACAAAACACAGCCTTGAGGTAACAGTAACAAAATAGTTAGTCACAATTCACACCACGCATCTTATAATATTAACAGACTGAGAAATAAAAGGTGACAATTTTTAAGGTTAACTGGTTTTTGACAACATAAATCCTTTAGTCATGTTAGTGGTCAAGATTCGTCAAGAAACTGAAATTTTTGCTTAGTGAATGCCAATATCCATTTACAGGAAAAGAGAAAACCATTCTGAAAATTTTCCGCTGGTGCTGGAATGACTGGCTCAATTATTGAGCCAGTCATTCCAGTCATAATATTTCAATTGAAAATAGTCATCTCTTGTCCTGCAAAGACCACTGCAAATGACACTTTTGGCCTTCTTAACCATTAACTGTTTGCCTGCTGCATTTACGCACACTACATTTTCCACGGGGTTTAACTCTGTATATGATGTATATTTTGAAACCAATTTGACTGAAAGCCACCAACAACTTTCAGTTAAATTGTTTTCAAAATATACATCATATCCAGTTACTGCCCATTAAAATTAGAATCTCGTGGCATGCAGCGGTGAGACAGTTAAAGGCTTAAACACATCACGTTCTTGATGCACACTATTATAACGACTAACTAACGTGGCTACCACACATTTTACCATGTTTTAATAAAATGTCTACAGATTTTAGTGGAACAAAAGAATGTACGGTATTAGCAAAGGAAAACACAGGTAAACACACACAAATATGGACAACAACTTTCAAACTGACTGATGAAGCATATTCATCCTCTCTTCATAGCAAAGAATTTTTAAGGGAACTAAGTAGATAAATTGCTGAATATTTTAAAAACAATTTGAATTAAAGCTGTTGCTGCCAACAGCTTTCAGTTGCATTAATTTCAAAATAATCAGCATGATTTCAATAATAGATTAAGACCATCTAATATAGGATGAAATGTGCTAAGAGAAGTAATTATTATGATTATTAGTATTATTAACTTTTAAAGAATTAGTGCACATGTACGATGATGATAACCTAATATTACTAGCTAATATTGATGGCACTAATTTTAGCAAACACGTAATATAGCTCACCTCATCCAGATCCTAAACAGAGGCAAATGAAAGATTCAATCAAGCAATTAATGTAATTTAAAGATAATTAATTTTAACACCAAATTAACATTCTAGGGGAACTGAATAATAAAATGGTAGAATTCTGTAGTATAAAGGCTAAAAGTTAAACAGCATAACGGTTAACCCTTTGACAGTCAAATCCCAGTAAAACGTCTGTTCTTTAAGATATAAAACTTATTCTGTTGAATATTTTGAAATTATTTTGACTGAAAGACAAGGGCAGCAATGACTTCCAGTCAAATTAATTTCAAATTATTCAACAATTTTTCTGTATGGTATCTTTGGAAATGAGAAATGAGCACTTCATCAGTGAAAGGGTTAACCTTTTTAATTCAAGAAATTTAAAACATTTGAATGTCCAATTTGCAGGTCAAGAGAATTTTTGAAAAATTACTACTGCATGAATGACTGGCAGGCATTGTGGTAAATTTTCAAAAAAATAATTTCTTGGTCTGCAAATGGATTTTCCTCAAGACCACTCTAGAAGCCACATTTTTTGTTTGCTTGCCCAGTAAATGGTTAAACACAATTAGTGTACATTAGGGTTGAGGATCGTTACGATTTTCATGAACTGAACCGGTTCACGATACAGATGTCCGAACCACGAACTGGTTCACGAACCTTTTTAATATGCTATTGTATGCGAGGAATTACCCCTAGAAGAAAATAACATTTAAAGGCAGGTGGCTTTACTGGCTAAATAGTACATAAACACAAATGTCAAGATCGAACAACAAATGTTAGAAAATAATATAAGATTCATAGTCAGCTAAGTTCCGTTCATGGTCATATTTGTAAATCACCTTAGAGGGCATTCAGAGATTGCTTGTCTATTAGCCCTTTCACCGACAAATCTATAAAAAAAGTCAAATTAATTTCAAAATATTCAACGGTTTTCCTGTATGGTTTTCTTAAAATTAGATGGGGGAATTCATCGGTGAACGGGTTAGCTTATGTATGGTTCTTCCCTAGGTTTGCGATTTTCTGAACCAATGAATGTTCGTTACAGCCCTAGTGTACATTCACCATACAGGCAAGGCCATAATGACTATGGCCAGCAGACTTGACATTAGACCTGTCAGCCCTCGACTCATCCAGGATAATTTCAAGCCATGTGGTTACCTGTGTGGCGACGGACATCTCGGTTTCCTGTTGCAGCTGATGCTGAAGTTTCTGCTGTTCTTCATTAATATGCTCCTGAAGCTGACGAGCTGAACGTTCATGCAACAACTGACGGTCTAGCTCAACCTTCTCATCTTCAAGCTATCAAAAACAATGATCAAGACCATGTTACTCCTGAATTGTCAGCTTTTACCATTTATATATTAAATATAAAATTAAGGCTGCACAATAACGTGGGTTTATTTCGAAAGTAGTGTTGCTGAATGTTGTTATCATCAAAGATCACATGAGCTACGCGATACTATCTTCAAAATTAGCACCAACAGTCTTATTGGCATCAGCCTTTAACCCTTTAACATTCAAATTTAAAAAAATTCAATTTTCTCATAGAAACTGTCCATTTGCAGACCAGGCATGCCAGATTATTTTTGAAAATTTTTATCACTAGAATGACTGGCCTGATCCACGAGCCAGTCATTCCAGTGCTAAATTTTTAAAAATAATCTCTTGATCTGCAAAAGGACATTTCCCAAGCAGAAGCCATTTTTGGGCCAGCTTCAGTGTTAAAGAGTTAAACCAGTTTTCTGATTCATAAGCATAATCTATAACAGGTCATTTGTATCAAGAGACAAGCAAATACATACAAACTATACTGACAAATTGTATGCTCATCAGGTCAGAGGTCAGACAGCTTTTACTGGTTTAACTGATTTACTTTTACTGATGAAATACCCATATCTCATTTTCAAGGCGACCATACAGGAAAACTATTGAATATTTTGACATTAATTTGACTGGAGACTGGTGCTGTCTATGCCAGCAACAGGTTCCAGTCAAATTAATTTCAAAATATTCAACCGTTTTCCTGTATTCTTGACTTAACTGCATTTAAAGAGTCTAAGGGTTAATCTATAAGGCGAAAAGAAAAAGATTAAGGGCAGGGAAAATGTATTTAAATCTTTTCACTTTAAATGTTAAAGATCAAATCATTCATTTAAAAGATTTAAAAAAATACAATTTCCATCTACTGTATAGATGGTTATAATCTCAGACAAAGAGTAACTTTCATGAAACACATCAGTGGGGGTGCTGGACTAATTTAGATATAAGAATACGCAATGGTTCACTTCATTGCATTTTGGCTGAGGCTACAGTACAGCTAACAAAATAAGTTAACTTGTTTCCAAAACAAAAACAGAAACGTGTTAGTTAGAACAAATTTTATCATAAAGTAATAAATGTTCTGTTGAATATTTTGAACATAATTGAATTGGAAGACATTGCTGCTTTAGGCAGCAATATCTTCCAATCAAATAATGTTCAAAATATTCAACAGTATGTTTTATTTTGTTTTAGAAAAATTCTAAGTTATTTATGAGCTGGACTGTAAGCACAATTGATTTAAATCTACAACAATAACGTTTTCTTTAACCCTTTAACGGTCAAAATTGGCCAAAGAAATCAAAATAGTTTGTTTCCTGAATGCTCGTTTACTGACCAAGAGAAGACTATTTCTGAAAATTTACCACTGGAATGACTGGTTTGGTTATTGAGTCAGGCATCCGAGTGGTAAATTTTTCAGTCTTCTCTTGGCCTGCAGATGGCCATTTCTATGATGACCACAGAAGCCAGTTTTGATGGCTTGACGTTTAAAGGGTTAAAATTATTATTATCTAATGTATTTCTTTTTATCATCATAGACTGCAGACTAAAATTAGATACTAATTACTAGAAAACGTATACACACAGGTAACCAATTTCACGTCTTACTGAGCACACTTAATAATGATGTGCATACGCCTGACAGCCATCTATGAATGCAACAAGCCTCAGATGTACCAGCACCTAAGCAACAAGAAATCTGGCCCCAAAAGCCAGTATCTGCTATAGCGAGGTTTGACTGTATTTCTTTGCTTGGATTACAACCGTATAGAATAATTAGAGAAATCAGTTTCTTTCAAACAGACATCAATAAGGTACATGTATATTCCTCTATGAAATCTATGCACCAAGCTCTGTGAGGCGCAGCTATCCGGGAGACTGTTTTAACGGCCTGACTGCTGCAAGCCACCAGACAATAATTTTAATAGGAAATAAGTCTGGACCAGTAGAAAATTTTGAACACAATTTGACTGAAAGTTGTTGGTGGCTAAGTCACCAACAACTTTCAGTCAAATTGTTTTCAAAGTATTCAACAAGTCAAGCGTTTTTGTTCATTTAACTTATTGTCTGGAAGCTTGCAGCAGTGAGACGGTTAGATGTGTACTGCCTATTTAAAATCTGTATGCAAACGCAATATTAATAGTCATTTATACCATATAGTTGAAATACAATCAAAATCCGCCTCGCACATATAAATTGTGAGCATACAGTACGAAATAAGCAAGAAATGCAAACTTAAAAACGCGCAAAACGGGAATTCTGATTTCAAGCTTTTTAATTCCGCCAACTGTATCAACGTCACTCCAGTTATGGCTAGCATAGCAATGCATACGAACCAATAGTACCTATACAATCAGATATCGAAAGCGGTGTCACCAAAATTACCTTTAGTCCAAGCGACATTTGTAATTGGTTCTAGTACAGATTTTCCTGCTGAATACGCTCGTGCATGTTTATTTCTTATTAAACAGACCGATTTCCTCTAAATTGGTTATCAAAGAGATGTTGAAGGATCTGCTCATTTTCATTCAAATTATGGTAAAAGGGAGCTATTTGTCATCTTATCAGAACCATCTGAGCAATGAAATTAGCGTGGTTACGTCCCATACACGTGATAAATTTTGAGTTAGGAATCGATCAGCGTGTTGGTGGCACGCTGTCAGATATTGAACAAATGTTGTCTTTGTTATTAATAGAGAGCATTTCAAGCGAATTAGTGTGCATTTTATGAAATATTGACAAATGTGTGATCTATTTGTGCAAAGTTATACAAGTCATGTCATGCACACTTTAACTAGTTTCTAGTAATGTGGCATACTTGTCGTTTACTAGTTACATCTATTAAACATAGTTAGCAGACACACAGATAACTCATCCTGCCAGCCACTAAAGCATTCAGAGTTACCTCCCTTGTAACACAAGGGGTTCATGCACTAACCATCACAGAATGATGCAGGGTACCAGGTTCAGTTTTAAAGCAACATTCCAATGGAATGATGCTTATGCATAATGCTCTACACAATATTGCCTTATTAGGAAGTTGAATGTCTGCTCGATCAGACCACTACTATGCAAGAAGCACATGACCAGTTAACATCCAATCAATGCGTTATTATAAAATTCCAGAGGCTGAGGTAATGCAATGCAATTAGCTCTGGCATAGCAGGCACAAGCTTCATTCTTTGTCTAAGTTTCATAGGCAGCAGTCGAAGTTTCTCAATGCTCTAAATTGTTCAAAAAATATTTGTAACTTGGCCACCACCGCCCCGCCTCCAACCTGAAATAGAATGTGAAAAGCAAGTATTGTGACACAATAAGTACGGACGTCAGACACAATGGTGCCTACGCCTATGCATTCAGCACTAGCCGTGTTGAGTCAATGAGCGATTCCAGTCACACGCAATCAGGATAACTGGTGTTAGCTCAATCATTCTCGGTAGGGGACACAACCATGCGCGACAAGCTTATCTTGTCTACACCATTGCATTCAGCACTAGACGTGTTGAGCCGACAAGCATATTATATCATGCACAAGTTGGATAACGAGTGTTATCCCAATCATCCTCTGTAGCTGAGGGGATACGATCAAGCACGGCAAGCTTATCTTGTCTACACCTATGCATTCAGCACTAGACGTGTTGGCGGTTATCCTCCAAAAGTGTAAATAAGATACATTAGATATCAATATATAACAATGGTATTATTAACTCTCTGAATTACTGTTCACAGACAAAGATACTGCTGCTCGGAAGCATCCACTGTCATGATAGGGGGTCTCTAACAATCTCCTTCAGGATTAATGCCCAGGCATTGCTTCAGGAGGCAAAGGCTATCAGACAACCTTAACCGTGACAGTGGATGCTTTGAAGCTGCAGGTTGCTAATGTAACCCAAAACATAAGAGCAGATGTTGCCTCTTATGTAAATTTGCCAAATGATAATTTGTCAAAATAAAGTTTTTGAAAACTAGCATTATGAGTTCAGTTGTGTGTGTGTGTTAATATTTGTTATAACCGATAGCAAAGACTAACCTGTTTGATAGTATTCTGAGATGATCGTAGTTCCATTTGAATGTTTCGCATCGTGAGCTCTGCTCTCTGCTTGCCTTCAATCTCGCTGTAATAGAACACAATAACTAGATAATAGAATCACAGAATCTGCTCTGCAATGATGATACATTATCAATATTTAATAAACTTCAAAGAATGTAAGCCCCTTCCTTGGTTTAAAGGCAGGAGCAACATGTTGTTTATTATTGCAATCGCGTAAATGTCAGTTATGTGAAACAAGAGTGCCGTCTAACGGGTCTTAAATACTCCAGTCTTTGATGAATTTTGAGCTTTTCAGGGGGATAACTCTGGCAAATATTGACAGATTTCCATGAAACAAAATCATAATACTTTGCTTCCACCTAATATATTCACTGAAAAATGAATCTGAAATGTAGGTTCAAAACTCTTAGAGATCTTACCCGGGCAATACATTTTTTACAAACCATAAGCATATCAGGGGGATAACTCTCGCAAATATGGACATATCTCGCTGAAACAAAATCATAACACTTCTTTTCCAGCCAATATCTTCACCAGCAACTTTCAGTTAAATTGTTTCCAAAATATTCAGCATATCCAGACTTAAAACCTCATGGAAAATGTAGTCTGCCAAAATTCAGCAGACAGACAGTTAACCTTTACAAAAATCCACCCACCTGATAATCTGGAAAAGTGGCCATTAGCAAAATTATCTCTGTGATTGTATTTATATAAACAAGTTCCTCAAAATATCTTAAATAATTCTAGACAAGCATTTACTTCCTTACCTAGTGTACTGTTGTTCTTTGCGGTCAAGTTGCTCTTTTGTTTTCTTCAAGAGAAGCTCTGCATTCTTTTTCTTTTCAACTTCTTCACTCAAATTGTACCTGAAAAATATTACATCAGTATTGCAGAGAACACATGTACTTTATAACAGCGTAATACTTAACCATATGAACCGTAATGACGTCCCAGAAGCTGAATAGCAAGACGATCATGATGGAGAGAAATTTTGAAAACTAATCTGACTTAAATTCTACAGCTTTCTATGTATGAATTAACACATAAATTCCCACATTTTGGTGAAATAAGTTGGCCATGTTACAATAAAATTAAACATGAAATGTTGTTGTCAGTGCTATTTTTGTTATTTAGGAAATCACATCACTCCATGAATCATGACAACTGAACCTAATTATTTATTTCCAAGTAATTCATTATTACTTACTACAAACATTTGACATTTCCTTTACTGTGAGGTAATTTGACTCCTGTGAAAATCTTAAATGGGGCATGCCATACACAGCAACAGTCAAATCAGTTTCAAATATTCAACAGCTTGTCTGTATAGTTACCTTGAAATAGATTTTGGAAATTCAGGTTTCAAAGTTTCAAATCGATTGCGACACACGTACAAAGTGGACAGAGCTCAGATAGCTATAGAAACAGTCGGAACATAGCTCGAAATGAAGCCCTCTATTAAACCTCAAAATCTGTCATGCGACCACCAGTGTAGTATAAACAGTAAGCTGTATGCGGAAAGAGAAGTCCACCCAGTACCAAACAGGACAAGAAAAACACTATATACATGTAGCTATGCCCAAGGGGAGGAGGGTCTCACATCAGACATAGCAAGTCAATTAGAAGGAAGGCCACATTCTAGATTCACTCTATCCCAGATACAAGCTGAATGCTCATGTTAGTTAGTAATACGCTTTAATGGTCGAGACAGGCAAAACTCGTCTCTGCAGTGGTCTTGACGAATATTCATTTACAGGCCAAGGGACTATTTTTGAAATTTTACCACTGAAATGATGGACTCGGTTAACCAGCTCAGTGCCAGTCTTAACCGAGCTAGTCATTCCTGTGCTAAATTTTCAAAAGTAGTCTTCTGGGTTGTGAAGCCTGAAATGGCAGCCAGAGATATACTATAAAATGGAAATCTTAACATTGACGCAGCATCTGACACCATTGTGGTCAGAAAAGTGATACCTACACTGTTTCATTTCTGCTTCACAGGTGAGAAAAATCTTCCTGCGCACTCGATACACCTAACTCTGACACTCATTCTAACAGTATGCTAATTGATCTGCTAATTATAGAGGATCCATTTCTAGCTTTGCACCACCAATTTCAAGCTAAGCTCCGCCCACCTCTGGCTAAGCTCCACCCATGCTTTGCGTGTGTTGAGATCGATCCATATACTTTGAACCCTGGATTCTCAGAATACCAATTTCAAGGTAACTATACATAACAGGAAAGCCGTAACAAAATTGTAACCTTGTAACAAATTTGACTGGGCGCTGTTGCTGCGGATATGGCATCAACAGTACCCAGTTAAATCAGTTTCAAAATATTCAACAAAATGTTTATTACATTTGTTAATCCATCAAAGATACAATGACTATTCCAGCTTCGTGACAGAGTATTCGCTGTCATGATTATGGCGTCACATACTTGAGTAACAGATCAGATTCATCCATTGCGCTAGAATAAGATGTTGTGTGGGATGGGAGGCTACACATTGTGGTAAAGGTATAAATGACTTAGCATACTCAAGTGCTCTGATGCGTGCCTCCAGATCGAGCTTCGACTGCTCCAGTCCAGACTTAGCGATGGTCAACTCTTCCAGCTTCCTGTAATTAATAACATCAAAAAATTAACATAAGTTGATGGCTAGAGTTGCAGCTATTACTCCATTCACCTCCCCCCCGCCCACCAACACCCGCACCCTCCCCCACCCACTCCCATCCCACAGCCATGACCACTCCTTTAACCCTTTAACACTTGAATTTGTTCAAGAAAAATTTAATTTTCTCATAGAAACTGTCTATTTACAGACCAGGAGAAGACTATTTTTGACAATTTACCACTGGAATGACTGGCTTAGTTATCGACGGAGCCAGTCATTCCACTTGTAAATTTTCAACAATAGTCTTCTCTTGGTCTGCAAATGGGCATTTCTCAAGACCACTGCAGAAGCCTTTTTGGCTGATATGAGTGTTAAAGGGTAATGTTTGATGAGCTCTGAAAAGTAGGCCATTAGCTTTCTTACTTCACCAGGACACAGTGGGCAGGACATTTTGCCATTGAGTCAGCAT
Source organism: Chaetoderma sp. LZ-2023a (assembly GCA_034401795.1). Taxonomy (NCBI): domain Eukaryota; kingdom Metazoa; phylum Mollusca; class Caudofoveata; order Chaetodermatida; family Chaetodermatidae; genus Chaetoderma; species Chaetoderma sp. LZ-2023a. Next base: position 55,504,127 of record CM067371.1, on the reverse strand, counting down.
TTATGAGCGATATACAGTACAGTCGAGGTTAAAATTGTTAGCGACAACCCCCCCCCCCCCTCCCCTTTTGAAGTGGAGAAAATCCCTATATTTTTTTAAAAACTATACAGTAGCTAGTAAATATTTAGAAAAATCAATGTCACTTTTATTCAGCAATAACATAAACAGCTTTTGCAACAATATTTTAACAATTTAGTTCATTGTAACAAAGAAACACAAAAATGGTGAGGGCAAAATTATTAGCCCCCATATGATTAATAGTCTATAGTATGGCCTTTTTAATGAACAACTGCATGAAGCCTTTTTGTGTAGTTCTTAACTAGGTTGTAGCATGTTTCGTGAGGAATTCTGGCCCATTCCTCCATTGCAAACTGTTCTACCTCCTGCAGATTCAATGGCCGTTTAGCGTGAACCCTAACCTTTACAATGTAGCTCACGCCCCAAGTTCTCTATCAGATTACGGTCCCGGCTTTGCGCAGGCCACTCAGACTTTTACTTTGTTGTCCTTCAAGAATCTCTTCACTAAAAGTGACGTATGCTTTGGGTCATTGTCGTAGTGAAACACCCAACTACGACCTAAAGACAGTTTTCGTGGTGACTGCTTCAAGTTGTGTCTCAAAATTTCTTCACAATCTTCTTTTTTCATAATTCCGTTGACCCTGACAAGGTTTCCAGTACCTGAGGCTGCAAAACAACCCCAGAGCATGATGTTACCACGACCAATCCACCATGTCTCACTCTAGGCACTGTATTCATCGGGTTATAAACCTCACCTTGTGTTCATCAAACATATGCACCATCCATGTGGTCAAACAGCTCTAATTTTGCATCGTCTGAACAAAGCACAGACTTCCAAAATCCGTCTCTTTCTTCCAAGTGATCTTTGGCAAACTTAAGTCTCGCTTGGAGGTGTCTTTTGTTTTGTAAGGGGTGTTCTTTCTTGGTCGATAGCCTTGGAGTCCATTTCTATGAAGAGCTCTTGTAACTGTCTTTCTTGACACTTCTACTTAGTAGTTGTTCTTGGGTCTTTCTTGACATCTCTAACAATTTTCCTCTCCAGTCTTTTGGTTCTTAGCATTGACGACCGTTAGCACATACTTTCTGCTATAGTATATGCTTGTTAATTCAGATTTCCTTTACGGGGCTAATAATTGTATCCACTGCAAGATTTAACCCTTCATTCCATACAAACTCAAACAACATTCTGTGGAATTTAATTTTGTTTTCTAATGTTTGTCTTGTTGGGGGAATCTTTTAGATGGATGGTAATAAGAAAATGAGAAATGAGAAAGATCTACAAATTCTGTAGGGGGGGGGGGCTAACAATTTTGACCTCAACTGTACATAGGTACAGCCTGTAGCTTAAGATGAGCTGGTCAAGTATCCTGCCCACATGTGGATACGGGTTAAAATCACATGTCTGACACAAATTTTGTCTATTGTTCTATGAACCATGATTCAAAAAAGCATCCGCTTTTGTTTCTACGAGAATTCTTAATCCTTACCAGATGTACTATTATGATAATGTCTATTATCTAGTCTAGCTCAAAATAAACAATTAAAACTCCGCACTCTCCTGGTCCTGCCCACACTGTGTCCGGGAATTACCATAGCTGCAGGTACCGAGTCAATTCCCAATCACAGTCAGATTCGTCTTATATTTGTCTTGACAAACAGTGAAAGCAGCTCAGCCTCACTTCAGCGGGGCGGCTGAGACAGGGCCATAGTACATCTGGTAAGTATTAAGAATTCTTGTAGAAACAAAAGCGGATGCTTTTTTATTCTACTTCGAATAATACTTACCAGATGTACTATTATGATAAACTCCGGATTTCAACAGCCAAGAAATACTGGTGGGAGGAGGTGAGGCTCGAATCAGCACTCATCTACCATCCAACAGAGAAGGTTGTGAAGAGACTAGAACCCTGGCATACGCTTGGGTTCTGCCATCTGACTCATAGAGGGCTAAACTTCCATGGTCTAGACCGCGCTCACCCCCCCCCCACCTCCCTCTTTTGTCCGCACAAAATCCAGAGGGCTGTCGAAAAAAGGGGATGCAACACCCACCATACCCGTGTCAGCCCAAGTCTCAGCTAGGGCATCCAATAGAGTGCAAAGAAGCTACTACAACTTCTAATTTTAAACAAATATCAGTGTATCGATTAAGTGTTCAAATTGGAATGAGTCTAATATCTGTTTGAGAGGATAAGCATACTCTTACACTAGACTATTTACCTAGGTAGTCTGGTATTTCGACTGTAAGTAAATTATTATTATTAGTCACTTAATTAATGTAAACACTCACCATTTTGAGTGCTTCTTCTTTCTTGATCATCCCAGGAGCTCGGCCCAATCCACGGTCGTTCACTGGTCATGTGCATGGCTCTTGTTCAGTGCAGGAGGAAGTAACTTGCGATGTTTGTGAAATAGTGGTCGGATGTGGCTTAACTAAGGTTCGACAAATTGGCGACGGCTACCGGATTAAGTGCGCTGGAGATGTCGCGAAGGTAGAAATCAGTAAATGACGACTCAGCATGCCATTGTGCTACAGACATCACCTCCTCTAATGAGACACCCTTACAAAGGGCCGATGCTGCTGCTAATGCTCGGACCTGATGGCCGTTCGCACGATCAATCTGCTTTCCTGTAGCAATTTTGTGCGACATCTGAATAGCATCAACTATCCAACGAGAAATAGTATCTTTCGAGGCGTGCAAATGAGGAGCTATGAGACATAACCACAGAGATTTCGGGTCATCTCTCCCCTCCTCAGTACGTTTTTTTAATACATTTTCAGACATCTGACAGGACACCAAGCAGAAGAGTTTGGGTCATGTCTAATTAAACTTGGCAAATTGATCGGTTGACCTGGATATTTAAGTGACTGATTCTTTGCCAGGAAACAAAGATGTGGAAGTAGTCTTAAACCTTCACCCATGACGACAAAACGGTCTTGCTCGGCAGATAGCGCATGAATCTCGCTTCTCCTTCTCGCCGATACTGCTGCAACCAAGAAAACTGATTTAATAGTTAACAGTTTAATATCTATAGATCTAATCGGTTCAAAGGGAGCATGCCCTAAAACCTGTAGAACAAGAGATAGATTCCATGCTGGGATAGGAACTGGCTGCCTAGGGCGCAGATTGCTCATTCCTTTAATAACTTCATTCAGTGTCATTCTCAACTCCTTCAATGGCCAGACTGGGAATGACTGAAGCTAATGTAGACTTATATGCTGCTTGGGTTGAAGGTACAAGTTTTTCAACTTCGTATAAATGACAGATAAAATCTGCTATGTGTTGAACAGATGCAGAAAAGGGATTAATATCTCTTCTCTGACACCACTCTGCAAATTTGTTGATTCTATAATTATATGTCTTGGTGGTTGACGTTCTTCTGGCTGAAGCGACAAACTTCGCTGCTTGCTCAGAAAAGCCACCCTCAATTGCACGGTGCTTGATAGTCAATTTGAACATTTCCGGTCTGTCGTGAAGACACAGACCCGTGTTCTGAGTGATTAGATCCCTTCGGTCTGGAAAGGGATTGGATTGCAGACCAGAAGGTCCAGCAGATACGTAAACCATGATCGGCCTGGCCAATGAGGGGCGATCAGTAGTACTTGGCATATTCCCTCTTATCTTTGCCAGAACTTTCGAGATGAGAATCGTTGGAGGATACGCATACATTCCCTTCCAACTTATCGCCAGTGCGTCTACTGCCAAGGCTAGCGGGTCCGGGATCGGTGACACGTATGTGACCATCTTTGCGTTTAGTTTCATCACAAACAGATCCACATTTTGTTTGCCCCAATGTTTGAATAGAACCTCCGCTACCGATTGGTTGAGCTGCCATTCCGTCGGACGACAAATCATCCTTCGACTGAGCGCATCTGCTAGGATGTTCAGTCTTCCTGGAATGTGTGCTGCCCGAAGAATAATATTCCTCTCTTGGCACCACAGCAGAAGGTTCCAAATCATCATGCACAACTCTGGTGACCTCGTCATGCCTTCGCGGTTCAAATACGACACCACTGTTGAGTTGTCTGTCCTTATTAGGACAATCTTGTCTCAGATTAAAATCTTGAATTTTTGAAGTGCTAATACCACCGCTAATAATTCGAGAACATTAATATGTTTCTGCGCATTGGTCCGATCCCATTTCCCTGACAGTGGTCGATTCTCCAATACCGCTCCCCAACCCGTCGTCGATGCATCTGTAAAGATGGACATCTGTGGTTGAGGAGGATGTAGAGGAACACCTCGCAGGAGATTCTGTTCTGATAACCACCACTTAAGATGGAATATCAATGGTTCTTTTACTGGAATTCTCAGAGATAACGGATCCGTTTCCTGAGACCAGAATGACATTAGATACATCTGAATCGGCCTGCGTCTGAGTGCTGCATAAGGAACCACTTTCTCCAGAGAGAATCAGGCTCTTTACTCTGCTCTCCGCCGGAAAAGCTACGCCATCCCCGAGATTGAAAAATATTCCCAGATAAACAAACTCCTGGGATGGAGTCAATTCTGATTTTTCTAGATTCATAATCCATCCTAGATCCTTTAGTAAGGCTAGGACTACCTGAAGATTGTTCCGCAGAGTGACTGGATTCCCCGCCTTCAGCAGCCAGTCGTCTATGTAAGTATGAACAGCTATGTTTCTCCTGCGAAGATAAGAAGTCATGGCGAGGACCACTTTGGTGAAGACCCTCGGTGCTGTGGTCAAGCCGAACAGAAGCGCATTGAATTCCCAAACATTTTCTTGGAACGCAAAGCGAAGGTATTTCGGAAAAGGAATTGACATTGGAATATGAAAATATGCATCCTTCAGATCTATCGACACTGCCCACATGCCGTTTCTCAACCCCGACAACACTGCCGCTACAGTCTCCATCTGAAATTTTGGTGACAGAATAAACCTGTTTAATGGTTTGAGATTGAGAATCGGTCTCCACCCTCTGGTGCGTTTCGGAACGAGGAACATCATCGAATAGAAGCCTAGGGATGACTGATCACGGACTAAGTGAATCGCATTCTTCCGCTGCAGATTTTCGATTTCTGAGCAAATGGCATCTAGACGATCGGATTCCCTTGGAACGGGAGTCCACACTGGAGTCGATGTTAATGGAACTAACGATTGACGGATGAGCCAGTCCGGTTCGTAGCCGTTTCTTAACCACTGACAGACTAAACAATCTTGCACGACCTGTTCCCACTGGTTAGAGAACAGTTGAAGTCTGCCTCCGACGGAAGGAATCTGCACACAACTCGCGATCGATATTGCACGAGACGACGTTAATTCGGCCAGGTGAAGATCCTCGACTCCCCTCGTTCCTGGTGATACCGGAGCGGATCCCGCCGGAAACCCGTCAGGACCATCCACCACCGAAAACGACAGTCCGGAACCGCCACCATGGCTATCCTTACGGTAGCCGCCGCGACACGAACCGCCACCCTTCCTATCCTCCTCATACGGCCTCTTATTAGATGACTTGTATGAGGAAGAACAACCAGGACCTTGCGAACCGGATGCCCGATGGGTATCATGGCCAGAAGGACGGAAGGCCGATCTTTGGCGCTGCCTCTGCTGCTCCTGTCGGTGCTGCCTATAGAACTGCTGCGGCTGAGTCCTTTTCGTCGACTTCCACGACTTGCCGACTACTTCTTGTTCCGCAACCATTGATGCGACCTTGGATAAGGCTTGCCGTGCCGAGCCGCCGAACAAGCCTGGACCTATGAATGGCGTGGAAGGCAACGCAGCCCTCATTTCAGGTCCTGGTTCTACAAAATTGAGAACCATTCTCCATCGCTCAGCCAATGATCTCGTCATCACACTGGCCAGGCAATCTTGAGATAGGCGTATGGTGTCCCGGACAACTCCGGGAGCAGCCTCTGGCACTACCCCACCTTCCGCCGCGCAGGTCAGCATACCCTGCAGGACAGCCGTGCGAAAGCGCCGCCATGGCAGCTCAATCCTCAATGAGGGTCAACTTATTGAATGGATCTTTATTTGACTGCGAAACTAACGGAGGAGAACGTCCCTTAGCTTTGCCAGCCAATGGCCTATTCAGTGCCTCTCTCTCCCCGACGGAAAGCCATGGGACTCCGGCATACTGATGGGAGGTCTGCTCCGGAAAGCGGACCCTAATCCTAATCCCTTTCGGGGCCTTTGGAAGCGTAAAGTCCAGCTGGACCATACAATACGCCGCAACCTCCAACATGTCAGAGGTCAACGCATCCAAAGGCAGAGCAGGCATGGCAGAAGAGCCACTGGACAGAGCGCTAGCCGCTCGCTCTGACATCCGCTCCATTGCCGGATCGCGCTGAGATCCTTGATCCGATGCCAACCCGAGACGGCTGGACATCCATTCAAGGACCTGCACCCATTCAGCCTCAGTGGAAAAGGACGACTCATCCAACAAGGGACTGCCGTTCTCATCTTCTTTTTCGCCCTTGGACGAGAAAGACACCAACGATCCATGCTGAGGACTGCGGACTTCTTTACTAGTGTAAACAACATCCACAGACCGTGTACTCGCGGCTCCAACATCCAACGACTCGCCGGACATGGACTCACTGAAATCCATCGGCTCCAGCATGGGAGCCGGGCCCAGAGCTGCATTAACCACGGTAGTCGACAGAAATCCGATAGGACCTGTAACCACCGGCGCCGGGATGCCGTCAAACATGACTCCAACGCCAGCACGGGCTGAACAAAATCTGGATGGAAGATGCCCGACGGAACGTCCACATCACCACCTGGCTGGCAAACCCGTACATAACCCGAAGGAGAACCTTGGGATGTACCAAGTACAGCCATCACGGAAAGATCCGGCATGCCAGAATCCACCATGAGCAAAAGCTCCTCCTCTTCTGCTGTCGGCTCTTGAGCCAACGGAACAAGAGGTACAGGTGCAACACCCTCCGCAGCACTGGCCGGCCCACCGAAAGGTAGTCCTGCACCAGACTGCATCGACGGGATCATGGATTGCAGGGACTCAAACATGGCTTTAAACTGGGCCGCCCATACACCCAAAGCCGAGTCCATTCTCTCATTCAGGCACTCCTCCAAGCCTCTGTTGAACGCCTGATCTGCCTTAGCCGCCTTGTCCTTCGCGATTCTGTCCAGTCGCGCACGCCAATCACGGTCGATCTCCGCCACTAACTCCGACGACCACTTCACACAAACATCGCAAGGACTCCCAACCTTGCACTTCGCGCAAGCTATGCAGTGGTGACCAGCAAATCTGCTCTTCATGAACCGATTACATTTTCAGTACAAAGTGTCCAGGCCCTTAGCCTTCTGCGAACACAAAGCAAGAATTAAAACGCTGCACATGACATACATGATGAGCAAACGCACAATGACTTGATTGTAATATTAAAATTACTCAGAAACATTAACTTTCTCTTAAATTAATGTAATCAAGATTTAAGGCAGGAAATATTTGAAATTTTTTAGAGTGAAAATTAATAAACATGGCTTGGTAATTAACTAACCGCTAAAATAACCAAGAAAAGAGTACCGATCGCTACAAACACCTTCATCAATGAAGTGAAAGCTAAAAATCGGCACAATCAGAGTGCATAGACACGTCAAGCCGAAAGCAAACATAAATCATGGGCGCTGCCATCTTGGCTAAGAGCGCATCCATCTTGGAAGGAACCGAGTCGCAAGAGAAATTAACCGAGTACGCGCATAATGCTTAAACAGTTAAGGGTACCGGAGCGACTCCAACAATGGCTACCATTTTAAAATAATGTGCCAATTTAAGGAAACTTTAATCATTCAAGATGAGGTACGAATGTATAAATTCTAGATTGATACAACCTGCCCCCGAGATGATTTTCCTTTCCCTTCCATGAAGCCAGCAATTGAGAAGCGAAGAAACGCGTAAATCCGAATAAAATTGCGAATTTTATTGAGCACAAAACATGCGACTTGAAGTCAGCAAAATAGACAAATCTGACTGTGATTGGGAATTGACTCGGTACCTGCGGCTATGGTAATTCCCGGACACAGTGTGGGCAGGAACAGGAGAGTGCGGAGTTTTAATTGTTTATTTTGAGCTAGACTAGATAATAGACATTATCATAATAGTACATCTGGTAAGTATTATTCGAAGTAGAAAAATAGGTTACTTTTGGCCTATAATCTACTAATATCTCAAGCTTGCTGACCATAGTTGAATAGGGTTGAAATAAGAGCCTGGTCAAAGGTTTTCTTTAATGTGTTTCTGACTGCTCAAAGGTATGTTACACTGATCTACATTCGATATCCAGTACAAATATATCTTAAGCCTGGCAGATGTCTTGTCCAGTCCTGTATCCATACACCAGTCACCCGGTGTGGTGAACACAGGTATATCAAGGTGTTGAATCCGAGGCTTTCTAGGGTGTTCACTGATCTGTGAAGTGGGTCAGATTGACATACTTTAAATATGTGTCACATCTATATCCTAAAATTCATTCATACACCCACCTAGCTTGTTTACCGTATGGGAAAGTAATATGTGACAAAATTTTTGCATATTTTGTGAGATTCGCCTTGATGTTTATTGACCAAAGAAAAGTATGCCATATTGACTGACCTACTTTTGCTATGCGACTCAGTATTATCCTAAGATGTAGATCTCTACAGGGTAACGCTCAAGTAGGCCAAAAACGATTCTGCAGTGGCCTTGAGAAGACTATTTTTGAAAATTTATCACTGGAATGATTGGCTCAATAATCTAGCCAGTCACCCAGTGATAAATTAAAAAAAATAGTCTTCTCTTGGTCTGAAAAATAACATTTGCTAAGATAAAATTTTTAATTTCTTGAAAAAATTTGAGGGTTAAGGGTTAACACTTTATTTAATGATCAAGCCAGCCAAAAACGGTCTTAAGGAATGTCCATTATTTTGTAGACCAAGAGAAGACTACTTTTGAAAAAGTAACACAGGCATGACTAGTCTAGTGCAGTAATCGAGCATCATTCGATGAAGAAATTTTCACACATTTCCTTGTCTTGGCTTGGATATTCACTAAATTAAAATTAAAATTTTCTTGACAAATGTTCATCATATTGTGTAATTAATGAGACAATTTTTGTTGCTCACATTTTAAGTGATCAGTGGCACAGGTGTGACTTAACATACCTTTGTATTTCTGTTTTCTCCTTAGACAGCACTCTGTGCTTATTCTCAAGCAACGTCTTCTGCGCTTTCTCTCGTTCTACTTGTCTTTTCTGATCACGCATATGCTCCTGAACTTTCAGCATGGCAGAAGAGTCTGCAACACAGAGACAACATTTTTATATCAAGTCGTTTAATCCATAAAGGAAATAAAATTGTATAAGGCATAAAAACCTGCAGAGAAAATGTAGGTAACCATGTTAGTCTGCATACTATACAGTAAAACAGGATTCAAAGCCAGTACCTTTCAACCCTTTCAGTGGCAAATTCCTGAAAAAGTTAATTCTTTACGCTATAACACTTAATCTGTTGAATATTTTGAAATTAATTTGAATGGAAGAAGCAGAGGCTTCCAGTCAAATTAATTTCAAAATATTCAACAGTTTTCCTGTAGGGTAGCATTGAAAATGAGATATGGGGGAATTCATCTGTGAAAGGGTTAAGACTAACTTACTTTATTTTGGCGAACAAAATAAATAAACTAATTTACGATAGCCAACCTTGTCTCTAGGGTTAGTTCCAATAAACTTAACCAAGCCTAAAATACAAACCATAGTGATTTGCTTTAAGCAAAAGCCGTCATTGTCAGATAAGCGATATCTATCATGATTTCTGCTTTGAAGGTGAGACTAAAGAGGGCGTGGCAAAGGAACTCAAGTTCTATTGGTCGGTTCTTCAACAAAGTTGTGTGGGGGGTTGCCCATGGGTACCGAACAATGTTCATGATTTGGGATCAAAAGGGTAAAGGCTTAAAAGGTTGGGTGTGGAGATTTAGTATTCTCCAGATTGCCTGATACAAAATGAAATGGCTTAATCTTTTAATGGCCAAGCCGGCCAAAAATGGCCTCTGAAGAGATCTGGAAAAATGTCCATTTACAGGCCAAGAGAAGACAAACTTTGAGAATTAACACTGGAATGACTGGCTCGATAACCGAGCCAGTCAGTCCAATGGGAAATTATCAAAAATAGCCTTCTCTTGGCCTGTAAATTGACATTCACTAAACAAGAGGCCCAAGGGTCTGTGACACTCACCTACACCATTAGCATTTGAAACATTTGCATTTAAATATACACGATTCTTTACATTAAACAAGATGGCCACCGGAAAAATTGACCAATCAAAATTCTGAATGAAAGTTATGGAGCCTATCACCATAGAATACATCTAACAAAATTTGGTTGAAATATGTCAAGCAGCTATGGAGGAGTAGCATTTTGACCATTTCCGGTAAATTTTTCATAAAATCTAAGATTTTCACCCAAAAAATTGATGAATCAAAATTCTGAATGGATTTTCTCGAGGCTACCACAATAGGGTCATTTCAGCCAAATTTGGTTGAAATCGCTCAGAATGGTAAGGAAAAGAAGCAATTTGACAATTTCCGGTAGATTTTTCATAAAATCTAAGGTTTTCACCCAAAAAAATTGATCAATCAAAATTCTGAATAGACATTCTAGAGCTTACCACCATAGTAGACATCTAGCCAAATTTGGATGAAATGTGTCAAGCAGCTATGGAGTAGTAGCATTTTGACCATTTCCGGTAGATTTTTAATAAAATCTCAGATTTTCACCCAAAAAATTGATCAATCAAAATTCTGAACAAAAAGGCTAGAGCTTACCACCATCGAATCCATCCAGCCAAATTTGGTAGAAATATGTCAAGCAGCTAAGGAGGAGTAGCATTTTGACCATTTCCGTTAGATTTTCACCCCAAAAATTGATTAATCAAAATTCTGAAAAAAATGTCTACCACGATAGGATCCTTTCAGCCAAGTTTGGTTGAAATCGGTCCAATCATTAAGAAGAAGTGATCTGACGGAGATGGACGGATGACGGCTGGCTGCCATGGCATAACCTCACTTGGCCGTAGAGGCCAGGTGAGCTAACAAAAATCTAAATTTACTTGACCAATGTTGACAGGTAAAGGGTTAATTTATACATCTATAAATAAGTCAGAGTAAAAAGTCACCTCTTATGTTCATAGACTGGATCATGTCCCTCCCCAGAATGTTCTGCTGCGTGATGCGAGTTGATGAGAGATCGCCCGTGAGATCCTCGGTAGAGGTGTATGACAGGCCATCATCGTCAACCGGTGCACCGCTGTACAGACCGACACCAGCGGATGTACCCAGCAAACTGGCTATGTAGCCATTGCTCGCACTCGCACCCAGCTCACCCCTGTGGTAAACAATAATAATAATAATAATAATAATAATAACAAGAGGCCCAAGGGCCTGTGACGCTCACCCACACCATTAGCATTTGAAACATTTGCATTTATATATATACACAATTCTTTACATTAAACAAGATGGCCACCGGAAAAATTGACCAATCAAAATTCTGAATGAAAGTTATGGAGCCGATCACCATAGAATACATCTAACCAAATTTGGTTAAAATATGTCAAGCAGCTATGGAGGAGTAGCATGTTGACCATATCCGGTAAATTTTTCACAAAATCTAAGATTTTCACCCAAAACATTTATGAATCAAAATTCTGAATGGAAATTCTGGAGACCATCACCACAGGATCCTTTCAGCCAAATTTGGTTGAAATCGCTCAGAATGGTAAGAAGAAGCATTTGGACGATTTCCGATACATTTTTCATAACCCAAAAAATTGATGAATCAAAATTCTGAATGGAAGTTCTGGAGCCTACCACAATAGGGTCCTTTCCGTCATATTTGGTTGAAATCGCTTAGAATGGTAAGGAAAAGAAGTAATTTGACAATTTCACCCAAAAATTGATCAATCAGTATTCTGAATAGAAGTTCTAGAGCTTACCACCATAGAAGCCATATACCCAAATTTGGTTGAAATATGTCAAGCGGCTATGGAGGAGTAGCATTTTGACCATTTCCGCTAGATTTTTCATAAAATCTAAGATTTTCACCCAAAAAATTGATCAATCAAAATTTTGAATAGATTTTCTAGAGCTTACCACCATCGAATCCAGCTAGCCAAATTTGGTTGAAATATGTCAAGCAACTAAGCAACTAACATTTTTGACCATTCCCGGTAGATTTTTCATAAATTCTAAGATTTTCAACAAAAAAATTGATCAAAATTCTGAAAAAAACATTTGGACAGTACCACCATGATATGATCCTTTCAGCCAAATTTGGTTGACATCGGTCAAACCGTTAAGAAGAAGCGATTTGACGGACGAACAGATGGATGGATGGACAGACGACGGATGGCCGCCATGGCATAAGCTCACTTGACCTTTCATGTCAGGTGAGCTAATAATAATAATAATAATAATAATAATAATAATAAAATTAATTAATTAATTAAGAAAATAAATAAATAAATAAATTAATTAATAAAGTAATAAATAAATAAATTAATAAATACATACATAAATTAATTAAGAAAATAAATAAATAAATATGATGATTTTGATAATGGATCTGGTGTAGGTGAAGAGAATAAATAAATAAATAAATAAATAAATAAATATGATGATTTTGATAATGGATCTGGTGTAGGTGAAGAGAATAAAGAAAGAAATATATAAATAAATAAATAAAGACAGATAAATAAATTAATTAATATATTTTAGAGATTATGCAGATCTAGTATATAAGGAAGACATCCATGTGTTATAAATATAATGGTATAATTATGGCTTCAACCATAAAAGTTAATTATTAGTAATAATTTTCAGAACAAACGTGTGTACATGTACCTCCATTCCGAAAAACTTGGCAGACCCTTGTGATTCACATATCTAGGCATTTAGTTAGCATTGCAGAACACATTTCTAAGAGAAATTAAATAAGTCATCTTTTTCTAGTGTATAATCTCACAATAGTAGCATACTGAGTATCAAACACTCTTCATTATGATGTAATACACCATGGCAACATCTATGACATCATAAAATAAGATGACATCATAAGTGGAAAGACTTCAAATTATGATGACATCATAACTGAGAGACATAAAAGTATGATGACATCATAATTTAAAAGGCAGCAAATTATGATGACATCATAACTGAACTGGAGTTATGATGTCATGTAACTATGGTGACTAATCTATATATTATGAGACCTATTTCTTACATGGTTGATAGACTAAAACCACTAATTTTAATATAGTTTAGATTAAAATATATATGATTATTAATTAATTGATTTAGCAGTACATTGTACATGACTTGGAACTTAGGGTGCAATTAATTTACCAAATTTATGTAATTAATTTCAATTCTATGTACTTAACGCATAAATAATTATCATGTACCTATGTAACCTTATTGGTAGCTCTACCTGTATACTTATTTAATGGAATTCTTTGATTTTATCATTAATTTTTCCTTACATTTAAGTCACATTAGCGACTCACAACTGGTATAAGTTAGGCTGTGTAATATTTTTCAATAAACTTAAGAATGGACCATTCTGGTTTATCCATCCAATGACGTCATAATCAACTAGTATGTGATGTGTAGAATGACGCCATAATCAGTGACATCATGAATGACATAGATTAGTTCGTCTAGAACGCATAATTGGTGACGGACTAAGCGTTGTTTTATGAATTGTATGTATACTATTTAATAAACATGCTGTTGAATATTTTGAAACTAATTTGACTGGGCGCTGTTGCTGCCATATAAGCAGCATCAGCACCCAGTAAAATTTGTTCGCTTAGCCCGCAAATGGGAACGTAATAAACAAATATTTAGATCTAAATCTTGACCAATCAAAATCATTAAAGGGTTCATGCAGAATCAATACAGAAATCGAGAATCACACATTATTTATATATTTATATATTTATTGACTTATTATCCCCACATTTTAATAAAACGTCTGAGATATTGTAATCCCTCCGTCCGCCTGTCTGTCCATCACACTATCTCCTCCCAAACCAATCGGTGGAATTAAATTAAATTTGGTTTGTGGGGTACCCATTATGATTCCGCTTTGCAAGACGATATTTAGATTTGGCTCCGCCCCCAGGTGGGCGTGGCAGGGGTCAAAAGGTCAATCAGTTGTAACGCAACTCCTCTGAAATCGTTATACAGAACTCAACCAAATTTGATATCTGATTTACCCATATGATTGCGGAGTGCAAGAGGCCATTTAATTTGGCTCCGCCAACAGGGGGTGGGGCAGGGGTCAAAAGGTCAAATTTTAACCTGTGGAAATTGATTGTAACACATCTCCTCCGAAACCGTTGGACAGAATTCAACCAAAACTGGTCTGTGGGTTACCCATATCAATGTGGAGTACACGAGCACATTTATATTTGGCCCCGCCCCCATGGGTGGGTGGGGGATGGTGGTTAAAAGGTCAAAAGATTAATTGTAATGCAACTCCTGACACTGTTGGACGGAATTCAACCAAATCTAGTATGTCAGTTACCCATATCAATGTGGAGTGGATGAGCACATTTACATTTGGCCCTGCCCCTATGGTGTGGAGGATGGGGTCAGAACGGGTCATGAAATTGATTGTAATGCAACTCCTCTGAAATCGTTAAATGGAATTCAACCAAATTGATATCTGATTTATCCATATGATTGTGGAGTGCAAGAGGCCATTTAGATTTGGCTCCGCCCCCAGGGGCGGGAGAGGGATTAAAAGGTCAAATTTTAACCTGCAGGAATTAATTGGGACGCATCTCCTCCGAAACCATTGGATGGAATTCAACCAAATTTGGTTTGTGAGTTACCATATTAATGTGGAGTGGAGGAGCACATTTACATTTGGTCCCACCTCCAGGGTTGGGGGATGGGGTCAAAAGGTCATGAAATTGATTGTAATGCAACTCCTCTGACACTGTTGGACAGAATTAAACCAAATTTAGTACTATGTCAGTTACCCATATCTATATGGAGTGGATGAGCACATTTACATCTGGCCCCGCCCCAGGGTGGAAAGGGGTCAAAAGGTCATGAAATTGCTTCTCCTCTGGCACTATTGAACAAAATTCAACCAAATTTGGTATGTGAGTTACCCATATAACTGCGGAGTGCAAAGGGACGTTTATAATTGGCTCCGCGCCCGGGGGTGGGTTGTGGGGTGTGTCAAGGGTTTAAAGCGGTGAATGTGGGGATTTGCGATGACGCGTCATTGACCGATCAATCTAGTTTATTTGTTTATTTATATTTATTTAGTTGCGACTAATTGCTTGTCATTTTTTATTTGACTTACTAATTAATTAATTAATTAATTATTTGGCTGCTTGTCAGAATGAAAATGGTTAAGTCACTGTGTTAATAATATGTGGAAGCCAAGTCTGGTTTACTGTACTCAGATTAATCTGATCAGATTTGTCGAATCTGATAAAATCTTATTGTGTGTACACAAAAAATCGAAAGACTGATCTCTGAAGTTGAAAATATGAAGGTGAATCTGAGTGATGATTCTTCAGAAGTCATAAAATCTAACCATGTAAACCAAAGAGCTGAAGTCTGAATCTGATGTCTGTTGTCAAATCTGGTGTTTCATCAGATTAAAAAAAGCTGATCATTTAAAGCAAAAATGTGAAGTCTGAAGGCAAATCTGACCAGTTAGACAGGTTTAATTTCTTCAGATTTGGTCTGAAGGTGCGGCCAATCAGAATGTGTGCTTTAAATATGTCGCCATCGAGTAACCAAAATGGATGCGCCTGTGTCAATTCGAATTTTGGGTGATTTAAATAAAAAGGTTTATTACTGAGTGGCAGCCTGAGGTTTGTCTCTGGGACTCCTTAAACACTATAGCCATAAAATCAGACAAGCCATTATTATCACAACTCTGATACATGGCTATTGGGCAGTGCGATGATTAGAAAAGCGCACATCAATTGACTGTTAATCCATGTACCATTGGGCATTGACCAATGCATACACCAATATCCAATTTGCTATTAGCCATTCAGACATTGACAAATGAGTGCGACAAAAAACATTTGACTATTGGACACCACTGCTTACATGTACATGCACCTACAGACATGTCAATAATTAATTCAAGCTAATGATTTTGTGCCATTTACCAACGAGCCAAATTGGTTATTGGCATGTTATATTGGAATTGTCAATTATATGGGAGATGACGATTGGCAGGTTATTAGTCATACACGGCTGGGCCAAAAAAATGAGGCAAACATGATTTATCATATTTTTTATGATTATTCTTTCATGTTAATAAATACAGGTGAAATAAGTGACAATTTTACATAATATCGTATGCATTGTCTGTGTGCAGGGTACCTTTTAGTATGGGATAGCTTTTGCCCAGGCCATCTATAAAAAAGATTTTGTTTCCTGCAAACTGGGTGTAGAAAAAAGATTTCAGTAGGGAGGGAGGAAATTAATTTTTTTTTTATTATTAATTTATTTTATAGAGGTCATAAATATTTGGTTTCCAGATATTTGACCAGATATCAATTAAATATGGTTGTAATTGCCAAATTTGTTATGTTTTTCATGTCACAATTAGCAAACTGGATTCACATTGCATACAAATGGCATTAAAACATTGTAATTTGTATAGTTTGACAAATGTATGCATGTTTTAACATTTATGCTGGGTAGAAAAAAATTATTTTATTCCTGGCCGGGTGAAAACAAAGAAAAATTTCACCCGAGAGGTTTACAGGAAACGAAACCATTTTTGATTTTTGCCCCAGCAGTGTATAAGGCAATTTCTGACGACCTTGTGAATCCTGGTTCTCACAAGTTTCTGGTTCCAAAGGCTAAGTATTTACAAAATAAGGCATATCAGTAAACTGATGGCGCTCCCCGAAGGCATACTCAGCAAGGACACTCATGACACTGTGGCCTGAACAAAGATTTTCCGTAATGTTCAGTGAACCATGAACAGTAGCTCAAAAGCATGTTTAATGAACCGTGAAATGTGGGTCACGCTGACCTACTTTTCATACATAACACACCTTCACGGTATAATGCATCCATACACTAAGTTCAGTTCCAGTATACAAAAAACTGTTGAGGACAAAAAATGTCAATCTGTCATGCTCAGCGAGCCAGTGATGCTGACCTACTTTTCATACACTTCACATCTTCTCTATAAGATGCATCCACATACCAAGTTTCAAGATAATACATGACTGATTGTGCTGTGAATCAGTACCTTTGATTGTGCGGTGAATCACTATCTTTATGGGGTGAATCAGTAACTTTGATTGTGCGGTGAAATAGTAACTAATTTGATTGTAGGTGAAACAGTACCTAATTTGCTTGTGGGGTGAATTATTAACTTTGATTGTCGGGTGAATCAGTACCTTTGAACCTTGATTGTGGGATGCATCAGTAACTTAGATTGTGGAGTAATTTGTAACTTTGACTGTGGGGTGAATCAGTAACTTTGATTGTGGGGTGAATCAGTAACTGTGATTGTCGAGTGAATCAGTACCTTTTATTGTTGGGTGAATAAGAAACTTTCAGATTGTAGGTTGAATCAGTGATTTTGATTGTCGTTGAATCAATACCTTTGATTGTCGGGTGAATCAGTACCTTTGATTGTGGGGCGAATCAGTAACGTTGATTGTGGGGTGAATCAGTAACTGAAGTTGATTGTAGGGTGAATCAGTAACTTTGACTGTCGGGTGAACCATTAACTTTGACTGTGGAGCGGATCAATACCTTTGTGGGGTGAATCGGTAAGTTTGATTGTGGGATGAATCGGTAACTTTGATTGTGGGGTGAATCAGTAACTTTGATTGTGGGGTGAATCAGTACCTTTGATTGTGGGGTGAACCAGTAACTTTGATTCTGGGGTAAATCAATACCTTTGACTGTAGTGTGAATCAATACCATTGATTGTGGGGTGAATCAATACCATTGATTGTGGGGTGTATCAGTACCTTTGATTGTGGGGTGAATCAGCAACTTTGATTGACGGTGAATCAATACCTTTGATTTTGGGATGAATCAATAGCGTTAATTGTGGGGTGAATCAGTACCATTGCTTGTGGGATGAATCAGTAAGTTAGACTGTGGGATGAATCAGTAAGTTAGATTGTGGGATGAATCAGTAAGTTAGATTGTGGGGTGAATCAGTACCTTTATGTGGCACATTGTGGATGAATCATTAAGTTTGATTGTATGGCCAATCAGTAACTTTTCATTTGGGTGATTTTGGGAGCATTTCAATTTAGTGATTTTGGATCAAGTGATCATTGGTTGTGGGGTGAATCAGTATCTAATTAAATGGGGAATGACCCAGTATCAATGTATTTAAGTCCCTTTGATTGAGGAGCCAATCTATAATGTTCATTGGATTGAGGGTGGATTAGTATGTTTCATTGCGCAATCAATCAGTAACTTTGATTAAGGGGTGAATTAGTACCTTAATGCTTGTGAGATGAATGGGTACTTTTGATGGGGGTGAATCAGTACATGTGTATCATTTATTGTGAGGTGAATGGGTACCTTTGGTTGCGAGGTGAATCAAATCCTGACATCATGGAATCCTCCTCATCATCATAACTGTTTCCATCGCTATGTAGCGACATCTTGAGCTTGGTGGCAATGATCTTGTGTCCTTTACTGACTGGTTCCTCTTCCGCTTTAGCTGCTGCCGCCTGCCCAGTTGTAGATAACGTAATATGTCCAGTTGTGCCTGGTTGATCAACTTTCTCAGGTGTCACATTAGTGAGGCTGTGTACAAATGAAAACGCAGACTCGTAGTAAACTGGTATTCATTCGAACCTGCTCAACCGCTGTGTTTGTATGCAAAACAATACAGGGAGCCATTTCTATCTATGCCACTCTCATTTCTTGCTAAGCTCCACCCACTTTGTATGAGTGTTGGAATTGATTTGAAACTTTCAAAACTGAATTCTCAGAATCTAAATTTCAAGGTAATTATACACTGTCAGGCAAATTGTTGAATATTTTGAAACTAATTTTACTGGGGGTTGTTGCTGCCAGTCGAATTATTTTCAATATATTCTACAGAATTTCAAAGTAATTATACAGGCAAAATGGTGACTATTTTGAAACTAACTTTACTGAGGGCTGCAACGTCTCCCAGTCAAATTAGTTTAAATTTATTCTACAAAATTTCAAGGTGACTAACTATACAGGCAAATTGTTGAATATTTTGAACCTAATTTCACTGGGGACTGATGCTGCCTATGGTTTGTTGTGCGGTGAACCAGTACCTTTATGTGGTAAATTAGTACTCTTGATTGTGGCAACATCTCTCATTTAAATTAATTTCAATATATTCTACAGAATGTTTTTAAAATTTTTAATTAATCACAGACATACAATTCAGAGACTTGAGATGATATGAACAATTGCTGTTGACTATTGATGTGGCTTTAAAACACCTGTCTTATAATAATAGCTCTTTAATGATGAAGCTGCTCAAAATTGGCTTCTGCAGCACTTGGTCTAGAAGAATGTCCATTCACTGTACGGTCAGACCTTTTTGAAAATATACCACTGGAATCACTAACCTCAATAACACAGAATTGCAGAGGCGTGTTTTGGCCGGTTTGAACAGTAGCAAATTACATAGAACATCATCATACAGGTATCCCTAGTTTTTGCATTCCTACAGTACCATACTTAATATCTCCTACTAACATGATCACTAAATAACTACCAGAGCTCTGACAATGCAAAACACGTACACATACTATGATAATGCCGAGGCTCCCTTATAATCATTCTTTATGATGCTCTATACCAAAAATAAACAAGAGGCCTAAGGGGCCTGTATCGCTCACCTGGACCATAGGCTTTTCAACTAGAATGGTCATTAACAATAAGTAGAACTCTAATGAGTTGAGCAGACTTGTAACAAGAAAACAGAGGCCATGTTTCATTATGTATCAACTTCTCTTGAACAAACTTCAATTGGCATTAGTCATCAATATGATATCTCCAAAATTTTGGCCCAATCCGTTCAGCAACTCTGGAGATGAAGCCACTTTCATGAAAACCAGGCCATCCAAGATGGCCTCCCAACCATTTGGCAAATCAAGTTCCCTTGAACAAACTCGGTTCAGCTCGTGCCTTAAATGATATTTTATGAGTTTTGAATCAATCGCTCAAACAGTTTCGGCGAAGATTTTTAAAGACATTTCTAAAAATCGATCAAAATCCATGCTGGCCGCCGGATGATTCGGACAATCACGTTCACAAGTGAACAAATTTGGTTCAGCGCTTGCCCTAGATGATATGAGCACTGAATCGATCCCTCAAACGGTTTCGGAAATTTTGACATTTCTAAAAATCGGTCAAAATCCAAGATGGCCGCTGGCCCAATTGGCCGATCGGCTTCGTTTGAACAAACTTGAATCTCCATGCCGTAAGGATACCTCCTGCCAATAATTGAAATTGGCCATGTAGTTCTCGAGAAGACATTTTACATTTCCAGTTGCTTTAGTATGGGAGCTTTTGGCGACAAAATGATCCAAGATGACTGCCAACCGTTTAACCAAGTTTCAAAAATAGCAAATTTGAGATCAGAATACCCACAAACACATACAAGAGGCCCAAGGGGCCTATTTCGCTCACCTGGAGCACCATCAATTTTTGTCAAAATTGTTGGTGGGTGGTTTAGTAGTCGTTTAAATGAGTTTGTGGACATTTTTGCAAGTGCAATATGGCCACCAAACACGTTACATTTTGATTGGCCCACAGCGCCCAGGTTTTTTTTGATGGATCAACTTCCCTTGAACAAACTTTAATGGCCCTTAGTCCTTAATCATACCGCCCAAATGTCGGCCTGATCCCTTTAGCGGTTCTGGAGGAGTCGTTTTCGGGAAAACTAGGTGATCCAAGATGGTCGCCGAACCATTTGGTCAATCAAGTCCTCTTGAACAAACTTGGCTTACCTCTTTGCCTAGATGAAGATTCCCCAAGAGGTTTCGGAGAAGATTTTTAAAGACAAAAATCCAAAATGGCCACCGGCCAAACTGGCTGATCGGGTTCATTTGAACAAACTTGGATCCCTATACCCTAAGGATGCTTCCTGCCAAACATAATTGAAATCTGCCTAGCAGTTCTCGAGAAGACATTTTAAATTTCCCATTGCTTTAGCATGGGAGCTTTTGACGATAAAATTATCCAAGATGGCCGTCAAACAGTTTATCCGCCAAATTAAAAAATTGCAAATTTGAGCTCAGAATACCCAAAAACATATATAGAACCAATTTTGACCTCAAAATCCATCAAATAATAAAATCCAATATGGCCGCCAAACAGGCCACATTTTGATTGGCCCACGGTGGCCATGTTTTTTAACGGAGCCACTTTCCTTGAACAAACTTTAATGACCCTTAGTCTCTGATCATATCTCCCAAATTTCGGCCTGATCCCTTCAGTGGTTCTGGAGAAGTAATTTTCGGGAAATCTAGGTCACCCAGGATGGCCACCACACCATTATGTCAATCAAGTCGTCTTGAGCAAACCTGGCTTACGTCTTTCCGTAGATGAGGTTTCATAAGTTTTGAATCGATTCCCCAAGCGATTTCAGAGAAGATATTTAAAGACATTTCCTAAAATCGGCCGAAATCCAAGATGGCCGCAGGCCAAATTAGCCGATTGGCTTTATTTGAACAAACTTGGATTCATATGCCCTAAGGAAGCTTCCTGCTAAATATAATTGAAATCGGCCGAGTAGTTATCCAGAAGTCATTTTAAATCTCCCATTGCTTTAGTATGGGCGTCGTTGGTGGGAAAATAATCCAAAATTGCCGCCAAACCGTTTATTCGACAGTTTCGAAAATGGAAAAAACATATATAGAACCAATTTTGGCCTCAAATTCCATCAAATAATAAAATCCAATATGGCCGCCAAACACGCTACATTTTAATTAGCCCACGGTGGCCATGTTTTTTGACGGATCAATTTCCCTTGAACAAACTTTAATGGCCCTTATTCCCTGATCATATCTCCCAAATTTCGGCCTAATCCCTTCAGCGGTTCTGGATAAGAAGTTGTTTTTGGGAAAACTAGGTCATCCAAGATGGCCACCGAACCATTTGGTCAATCACGTCTTCTTGAACAAACTTGGCTTACCTCTATCCCTAGATGATGTTTCATGAGTCTTGAATCGATTCCTAAAGTGGTTTCGGAGAAGATTTTTAAAGACATTTCCTAAAAATCGGCAGAAATCCAAGATGGCTGCCAGCCAAATTGCCCGGTTGGATCCATTTCAACAAACTTCGATCCCTATGCCCTAAGGATGCTTCCTGCCAAATATAATTGAAATTGGCCCACTGGTTCTTGAGAAGTCGTTTAAAGGAAAAGTTGACGGACGGACTGACACATGACGGACAGCCGCCATGGCATAAGCTCACTTGGCCTTTCAGGCCAGGTTATCTAATAAAACCAATTTTGGCCTTAAAATCCATCAAATAACAAAGATCCAATATGGCCGCCAAACACGCTATATTTTGATTGGCCGACTGCGGCCATGTTTTTTGGCGGATCAACTTCCCTTGAGCAAACTTTAATGTCCATTAGTCCCTAATCATATCTGCCAAACTTCGGCCCGATCCCTTCAGCGGTTCTGGAGAAGTAATTTTCGCTAAAACTATGTGAACCAAGATGGCTGCTGAACCATTTGACCAATCAAGTTCCCTTGAACAAACTTGGTTCAGCTCTTTCCCTAGATCATATTTCATGAGGTTTGCATCAATCCCCCTAGCGATTTCTGAGAAGATTTTTAAAGCCATTTTTTAAAAATCGGCCAAAATCCAAGATGACCACCGGCCAAATTGGTCGATCGCCTTCGTTTGAACAAACTTGGATCCCTACATGTATGTTCTAAGGATACTTCCTGCAAAATATAATTGAAATCGGCTCAGTGGTTCTTGAGAAGAAGTCATTTAAAGGAAAAGTTGGCGCATGGGCGGATGGACTGACAATGGATGGACAGACGACGGACGAATGTGACACATGACGGATGGTCGCCATTGCATAACCTCACTTGGCCTTTCAGGTCAGGTGAGCTAAGAATGGTCAGTTGTTTGGAACCCTCAAGAGCAGTGTCCCACACATGTTCGTCAACAACCCATACAGCAAAACTCAACCCGTCTCAATTGGACAGACAGACCCACCCTTAGGGAAAGGCAAGCAAAGGGGTTGCCTTGGGCAGAACAGTGTGTGGGGTGGGGAGGGGTGGGTGTGGCATAGCATCCAAAATGCATCAAACCACTTCCCAGAGCATCTAATTTTAAAAGAAGAGCAGCATCCTACATGGTACAGCTGAAGCTGCATGATACTGCGTGATGAAATTAACAAGATCACAAGGTCATTAATAACGGCAATAGAGATGCCAAGAGGATAGTTGCATAGTAGATTCCTTAACATGACATAAGAAAGCCTTAGAATGTGGAAATGCAATGATCACTGACTTCCATTTACTGGCCAAACCCGGCAGACCCAGCCTCTGCAGTGGTCTTGAGAAATGTCCATTTGCAGGCTAAGAAGAGTGTTTTTTTTAAATTACCACTTGTATCACTGGCTCGGTTAACGGCTCCATGACTCTTCCTTACCACTGCTTGCACCCTCTAGCCTCTTTCAACGATAAATCCATGAAAAAGTAAGTTCTTTACCTTAAGGCAGCAAAGGCTTCCAGGCATATTAATTTCAAAACATTTAGCAGCTAAATTTGTTTGCCCCGAGATTGATATTATGTGAATTTATTGGTGACAGGGCTAAGAATACATCCAATTTTAACTAAACCCATATCAGGTTCTGACACTGACCTACTCCAATATACATGAACTAGCTAGCATCACATTAAACATAAAAACTTACTTAAATACTGAACTGTAATCTCACCTACAAGGTTAATATATTCGATAATGAAGCCACATTTTCACAACACTGTATTCACTGACGCAGTCATAACTGGCAGTCATAAGTACTGCCTTTCAAACCAATATCAATAAACAAACTACCATAATCTCTTGGCCTAATACTCAATATACTCCACAATAAATTACACACAGAATTTCCCTTTGCACTCATACAGATTAGCAGGCTTTGATCCGTGAAACGAGTGCCTTACTAGGTAATAATTTTCTTAATTCATCCAGGTATAAGTACATTGTAACAAAGGTATGCATAAATGGGACTGGTAACTTAATATATTACAGGTATGTGTAACATTAATATCATATCTAGCTAAGGTGCAATGATTCCAACAAGGCAACAATAGCTTATATGAATGACCAATCATTTGTCAAGCACTTGTTTTGACTCTCATGAAGAAATGTCAGGATTTTTTGGCATCAGATCTTACAACTGTGCGAGATCAGTGTTAATATAGTACATTTCTATGGATCAGTGGGACAAGTGCTTAACTCTTTTAACCATCAAATTTATTCAGTAAAATTTCAATTTTCTCATAGAAAGTGTTCATTTGCAGACCAAGAAGACTATTTTTTTAAATTTACCACTGGAATGACTGGCCCAGTTATCGAGCCAGACATTCCAGTGGTAAATTTTCAAAAATAAATATTTCTTGGTCTATAAATGGACATTTCTCAAGAGGACTGCAGAAGGGGTTAACCTTTTAATAGTAAAATTTGATCCAGAAAAACTAAATTTTACTTTAGTGGATGTCCATACAATTGCAGGCTAAGAGAAGACTATTTTTGCAAATTTACTATCGGAATGCCTGGCTCGATTATCGAGCCCGACATTCCAGTCACTGTGGTAAATTTGCAAAAACAGTCTTCTCTTGGCTTGCAGATGGACATTCTTCAAGATCACTGCAGAGGCGAGTTTTCGCCATTTTGACCATTAAAGGGTTAAATACGCACTACATGGATATAATGTGTCGTTTATGTGCCAAGAATAACTACAGCGAGACCCATTTTATCCTGTATTTCATAGACTATTTAATGTACTTTACTCACTAAATAAAAAAGTATAACTATAATAATTATTTTGAAAGTTATGTGACCAAAGGTCATTGCTGCCTACAGTCGCATTATTTTCAAAGCAATCATCAGGTTTAAGTTCATATTTACTTTTCTTGAACCAAGATTTTAGGGAATTCAGGTGAAAATTGGCAAATCAAAAATACAACCAAACGAAAGAGGTTATGAACACATTATTTTCAGGTACTTCAATTAACTGAACACCTGTGCCAATCATTATTAGGTCTGTAATTATTATGCAATTTGTCTGTAATTATATATACATGTAATATGCTGATAATATGTGGCACACGTTTCACCTGTTAACCCATTAACACCTGAATTGTTACCACACCTAGATTACACCCCCGCAATATTTCCATATGATAGCTGGTGTTCATATTGCTTCGCATCCCTTTGGGAGAGCTACCAACCCTTCGGGGAATCACCTCAAAGATAGGCATGGCTCAAATACACCTACATGTAGCTGCAAGCGGGCAATAAAACCAAATCAACAAGAACAATGTTCAGATTGCGGACAGCAATATCATTAGCAGTATTATATTTCAATAATGCAAACCAGCCTTTCTCTTACTGACTGTGTAATAATTAAGATTTTTACTAATGTTACCACCAATTATAATTAACCTTTTGACTTCAGTGTGATAAGGGTTATAACCCTTTAACACTCAATTCAGCCAAAAACGGTTTCTGAAGTGGTCTTGAGAAATATCCATTTGCAGACTGAGCCACAATTTTTTGAAAATTTACCACTGGAATTTGGCTCGGTAACTGAGCCAGTCATTCCAGTGGTAAATTTTCAAAAATCATCTCTTGGTCAGGAAATGAAACTTTTCTATGAAAATATTAAAATTTTTGTGAACAGATTTGAGGGTTATAAAAGGATTAATATATAATTTAGAACTTATAGCTGGCATATGTGTTGTGTAAGTCAGATATTTGTGCAATACATACTGTATATTAGGTATAATAAGGACTTTAGGTTATTGCTAATATACGGGTTAACCATTTACTGGCCAACATTGGTCAGGAAATTCAAAATATTTCCTCTACCTCATTTATGCAAGCTTAAGATACATGATACATGTAAAACTATTTAAAAATAGTGCCACGAACTGAGTGATAAATTCTGAAGAATAGTCATTAATTAGTCTTGGCCTACAAATGGACATAGAAGGTACTAGAAGACATTTTTGGCTGGATTAACCATTAAAGGGTTACATTTTTGGGTTCCGATTTGTACATGTATAATACATCCTGGATGTTGTACAGATGACCAGACAAGATTTTTTAAATTGGACATCAGACTTAAATCTTAATGTTACAAAGTCATACATTTACACCCGCATTTGGACTCACAGAAAATGCATGCATGACAAATCTTTAATGTTACTTCAACAAAGATATACACATGTATCTTTTACTATTTCTTCCCTTATCTCCAAGTGTCTTCATTTCCAGGAACTTGATGCATGACATGGGTTTAATATCCTGAAAACCAGTTTATTTAATTCAGCTGCTCATCTTTAACGTAAGATGCACCCACAATTAAGGCTGACTGAATGTGGAAATTTGTCGAAAATCACAGACCAGACACAAATTTCATATGGTCTTGAGTGAACCTAGATCATACTGCGATTCTTTTGCTAGCTTAGGTATAAATGTCAAACGTTTAAACAAAGGATGTACATATACAACTATTCCAAATCTGATTAACTCGTTGAAATAATAGCCTGAACAGCAAGTTCTTTTGACAATCAGTGAACCGTGAACTGTAGGTCAAGCTACTTGTAGAATGAGATGCACACATACAATCTTGACTCATTGGGCCAAGATGCGCCAATGCACTTTGTCACGGAATTATATCTAGACTGTCGATATTGAGTGTTAACCCTTTAAACTTTAGAGCCCAGAAATGACAAACTCCTTTTGATGTAAAGAATGATTATGTTCAGTACATTTTGAAACTAATTTGACTGGCAGCTATTCTTTATTCCAGATTCCAGAGTTGTTATTTTTTAGATGAACCAAACCACCTACCATTGACTTCTTCGTGATAGTAAATGAACTATAAAGATATTCCTATTTAGAAGGCATATTTATTCTTACACTATTGACCAATCTTAAACAACAGTACTTTATATGCACATTCAAAATCAGTATTTATGAAGTGTGGATAATATCCCAATATAAAGCCCACTGTCAACAAACAGTGGGAGATAAGAGGTTTTATAAACAAGTCAATGAAGATTTAGACTTATATTAAATCCAGTCAAAACCCTGTCTTATGGGACCACCTGCTTGAACACAAACAAACTGGTTGCTTAATACAAGCAGTCTTTTAATACAGGTGGTCTCTTAATACAGGTGACTAATGATATATCGATTTTATGGTATTTGGAGGCAAAGGAGTAGGTTTAACCCTCAAATAATAGGAACAACAAATTCTTTATAATGTTACCATAGAAACACTCTGTTGAATATTTTTAAACTAATTTGACAGGGAGCTGTTGCTGCCTATGGCATCAACAGCTCCCTGTCCAATTAGTTCCAAAATATTAAACAGCTTTCCCATGCCTTGAAATTGAGATACAGGAAATTGAAGAGTTACATGTAAAAGCTTAAATTAAATTAAAAGATGAACTGGTGTACATTTTTCAACAAATTTGGTGGAAGATGGTGCTGTCGAAGACAGAAACATCGTCCACCAAAATTGTTGAGAAATGTATACCAGATTTTTTGCTATTGACATGGTAAAAGATAGAATATTGACATCAGAGTGGTAAGGGTTAACTGTGTATTAATATATCTGTAAGCAAGAAACTCACGAAAAATCTGTTAAAATTGTTTCTTCTACAGGAGATATATTATCATATTATACCGTAGAGTATATATTAGTGCTAATATTCACATGCAAAATGTCTGTTTGAAGAACTATTTAGAAAATGTCATATAATGTCATGTATTCAGTACTCTAATCAAAGCAGATTTCTGCGGAATGAAAAGGGTAAATATAATCCATAACCTACATGTACATCACCTAGGCTAATCCTCATTCACTGTTGATAGTCTTTCATACTATAATCAGGCGATTCTATATATTTGACCAGTTGGGGGGAGGGGGGAGGGGGGAGGCTGTCTATAAAGAATACTGTATTGTTATCTACCAAAGGCCCCGTAAAGGGAGAATTATTAATGTAATGGCATTTCAATAATTATGTTTAATTGACTTTTCAAATAAAATATTTAAAACAAGAAGAATCAGTAAAACTGACGGATGCTACACAAATGTGTATTTAAAACAAGAGGCCCAAGGGGTCTGTGTCGCTCACCTGGAATTATTGGCGACTGGCACCACTGAACAAAATGAGATGACTACTGTAAAAATTTACCAATCAAATTTCTGTGAAGAAAGTTTAGCCAAGTTTTATTAAAATTGGCCCAGTGGTTAATAATTACCGTAAGTCTTTTATGTTTTTCTCAGAAATTTGCAGAAAATACCAGATGTCCACCAAAAACGTTATATTTTGATAGATTTATGGCGGACATGGTTTTTTTGAGATATCAACTTTCCATGGACTAATTTTAATGGCGTTTCGGCTGTAATCATATAAGCCAAATTTCTGCCTGATCCGTTCAGCGGTTCTGGAGAAGTCGTTTTCGCTAAAACTAGGTCATCTAAGATGGCCGCCGAACCATTTGACAAATTAAGTTCCGTCGAACAAACTTGGTTCAGCTCTTGCCCTAAATCATATTTCATGAGGCGTGCATCAATCCCTGAAGCAGTTTCAGAGATTTATAAAGACGTAACTAAAGGTCGGCCAAAATCCAAGGTGGCCACGGGCCAAATCCGCCGATCATGTTCCTTTGAACAAATTTGTATCCCTATTCCCTACGGATACCTGTCAAATAACAAATATGGCCACCAATTAATGCTACATTTTGATTGGTTGATGGTGATCATGTTTTTTATGTATCAACTTCCCTTGAACCAACTTTAATGGCCCTTAGTCCCTAATCATACCGTATTCCTCCTATTAGAAGCCTACATGTAGGCTTCTATTATGATAGTGATGAAGAAATTTCACCAGCAGAATGTCTGAGAAAGGGGGTAGGTAGGCTTCCATTAGGGAGTTTTCCACAAACAATGTTTACCGTAAAAATTCGACTAAAGGACGCAGTTTTTTGGTCAAAATACATCTACTAGAAAGGGGGGTGCGTCCTATAATCGAGAACATTCCTTCCGCACATTTTTGGGTCGAAATATTTCTTAAAAATTCACAGATTATACCACGGAAATTGAACTCAATGTTACCCCAGACAATTCGCGCCGCCTGACGACTATGTTTAATGTATACTAAAAAAACATCAAGCGGAAGTGAAATTATTAAATTGGGGTGCCTAAATATTGCTTATTCTTTAATACATATCACTTATTACATGTACATCAAAATTAATCAAGAATTTGACATAAAATGGCGTTGAGAAAAGATACGTGTATAAATCACGTGATTCGCCTCCAATCGCAAAAGATCTTTATTCTAATTAGAACGTGTACTCGGATCTAAATATTCTGGACTCAGAAATTGCTATATATCATCATTGCGCAATAGGAACTGAATGTTCCCGTACCCGTTTGATAACCAACTCCCGTTAGCGCATAAGATTACACAGCGCCTCCAATCACAAAATAGCCAGATAACCAACTCCCGTTAGCGCATAAGATCACACAGCGCCTCCAAACGCAAAAGAGTCATTACAACTAGTGACCATCTGAATATTCCCATACCCGTTTTAGAACAAACTCCCGTTCACGCTTAAGATTACACAGCGCCTCCAATCACAAAAGAGCCAGATAACCAACTCCTGTTAGCGCATAAGATCACACAGTGCCTCCAAAGGCAAAAGAGCCATTACAATCTGTTTCTATCATGCGATTTGTATGTTTTCAAGGAGACATTTTATGCCAAAATTAGATTGATTTTGATGTAACAAACAATCTTTATTCAAGATACACGATATTTAGGCGGTCCTATTTAATAATTTCTCTTCCACCATGATAATTTTAATCATGCATTAAACAAAGCGCTGAGTGATGGTTATTTTTTATACCAATTTTCGATTTTTTAAAGGTACGTTTTTTCTAAATTTAACAGCGTCTTATACTTGATTATAAGTTTTTTGGTCAGATTTTGGTCAAATTTGGGACAGCGTCCTATATTCGAGGGCGGCCTTTAGTCGAGAAATTACGGTAGTCAACCCCCAAAACGACTTCTAATAAGCACATGTTAGACGTCTACATGTATTTCTGGGATTCCATGAAATTACATCAAAAAACCAGTACATGCGTCTAGCAGACGATCGTCTATTTAGAAAAGAATTCTGAGATATATTGTTTGATTAGCCATTGAATTCAGTCATATTCCGTTGACTATCCACAATTTAAAAAATTGAGGCCTGGCTTCGTGCATTCTCAATTCCGTTTCAAAGGGAATCTCGCGAGACAAGAATGCAAAACACTGTAAAGCAATCTCAACTTCCTTGTATAACATGATTCATATCAACGTGCAGTTATCAAACTGGTACCCGTTATCCCGATCTCATTGAACATACAGTTCTGGGTTATCATCAGACGATATAGTAATTTCTGAGTTCCGAGTCCAAAACCACAGGTCCGTGAATCTGCCGAGAACTTGCTCTAAATATTAAATCTATGCGCAGCATTTTTTCACGGCGCCATTTTGTTAGATTTCATGAAGAATTTTGATGTAATAAATGATAATTATTACAGCGAGCAGTTTTTATTTGGCCCTACATAATAATTTCACCCCCGCGGTTATTGGCATACATTAAGCGTAGTTGTCTGATGGAAATAATCTCTAGCGTGAAATGTTTTCTATTTTCATGCTATACAAGTTCGTTTTTAACTCACCTGGCCTGAATGGATTTCAACTTATATGATGAATTTTGAATTAATAAGCGACAAATTATTTATTAATGTCAATATTTGGAAAAAGTTTATCTGACCAAGATGCTTGTATTAAGGTTTTTTCTCATTTTTAAAGTGTTGGAAAATCTAGAGACTGCCATTGATGAGTTTGGGAGTAAGCTTCTATTAAAGCATAGGCCTCTAATAGGAGGAATACGGTATCTCCCAAATTTCGGGCCAATCCATTTAACGGTTCTGGAGCTCAAGCTCTTTTCGCGAAAACTAGGTCATCCGAGATGGCCGTTGAAGCATTGGGACAATTAGGTTCTCTTGAAGAAACTTGGTTCAGCTTTTGCCCTAGATGACGTTTCATGAGTTTTGAATCGATCCACCAAGTGGTTTTGAATTAGATTCTTAGACGTTTCTAAAAACTGGTCAGAATCCCAGATGACGACTGGAAAAATTGGCAAATCGCCGTCGTTTGAATAAACTTGGGATCTCAATGCCCTAAGGATGCTTCCTGCCAAATATAAGTGAAATCGGACTAGTGGTTCTCGAGAAGACATTTTAATTTTCCCATTGCTTTAGTTTGGTGGGAAAACGATCCCAGATGGCCGCCAAACTGCTTACCTGACAGTTTCGAGTGTCAAATTTGAAATTAGCATACCATAAAACGTATATAAAACCAATTTCGGCTTACAAAACTAGAAATTAAAAAGTCCAATATGGTCGCCAAACACGCTCTAATTTGATTGGTCCATGACGGCAGTGTTTTTACCTATCAACTTCCCTTTAACAAACTTTAATAGCCCTTAGTCCCTAATGATATCTCCCAAATTTCGGCCAAATCCGTTCAGCAGTTTTCACAAAGAAATAGGCCATCCAACATGGCTGCCAAAGCATTTGGCCAATCAGGTTCACTTAAACAAATTTGGTTCAGCTTTCGCTCCTGATGATGTTTCATGAGTTTCATGAATCGATCAACCAAGAGGTTTTGGAGTAGATTTTTAAAGACATTTCTAAAGATTGGCCAAGATGGTTGCCGGCGAAATTGGCGGATCGGCTTCATTTGAACAAACCTAGATCTCTGTTCCCTAAGGATGCGCGAAAACCTGTTGAAATTATAACCTGGACAAAAATCTTCTGTAATGTTCAGTGAACAGCTGGTGCTGTCAGTCCCCAAAATAGAAAGAATAACACTTGACCCATCAGCTTGACTGCATGGAACCACAAGGCATCAACATTACAGAATAAGGACCCTTTCTGATCGTTGATGCCATGACGTTATTACATGCATCTTCCCAAATTATACATGTGAATCATTTTCTGGATTTGTAGAAATGCTTAGAGAATTACCAATCAGCGTGGATGATGCAAGTTAGGGTATATTGTATGGAACTAATAGATCCAGTCAGTAACACTCATGTTTCTGAGGGAAAATCGAAGGTTGTGTTTTCCTACATACGTAGCAATCGGGATCATGAGGTAGAACTTCTATGATACACTATTGGACACAGGTGTGTTTGTGTCCAGGGAGATTGAAATGCTTAGCAACTGGTGTGTCCCTCTTATGTTTAATGTCCCTATAGTGTCCTCTGATGCGTGTTTAGAATTATTATTGAGTTTCTCCAACATAGCTGTTTTTTGCACCTGGAGCAAGTAAGTAGATAGTGTTGCAATATGTCCCTAAATTAGATTTTTAATCCATATGTGTACGTGCGTGCATATGTGCGTGCGTGCGTGTCTGCTTCTTTAAAAAAAAGAAGAATTATTGCTACAGTTTTAGCTCACATTCGTTTTTGTTTTAAACATATTTTATTGTCAATTATTAACAATAGGATTGAGTCACAAGTCAAATTGACTTAGATGCGTCTCTTTCCTCGGTGGCATTGGTGAGCTAGCTGGTAGTGTGGTGATTTGTTTGTCATCTATCTCTCTGTCTATCGGCTGTCATCAACCAATTGTGCGATGCTTTGTCATTTGCTGATACAGTAACACCAACCAAATTTTTTTCAATATCTTCTTGCTAGTTGTCCACAGAATCTGATTTTCAAAACGGTTGTCTTTTGGAAATTGAAACTATAGACAAAGGGTGAATCGGATCCACAATACACCTTTTAGATTTCCAAAATTTTGAATCAAATTCGGGTTAGAACTACGGAGAGTTATTGCATGCACAGAAATTCATTTTCAAGATGCCCACCTGGCAGACATATTGAATTTCATATTCGTAATTGATAAACATACAATCTTCACATAAAATTGGCTAAAAATGTATTATATGTCTCAAGGGAAATAAAGGTGAAGCCACACATTAGCAAATTTGATCAATGCAGCAATATCTCATCCAAATGGTGCAAGGAAATACTGCAATATTTGCTGGCTCCCACTAGGGTGAATTCCAAGACTCTCTGTGAGGGTGTGTCTCCTAGCATCCTTGGCACATGGCCAAACATGTACCATCTTTGCTGGGCAACTTTTACAGATATCGGCGATGTATTATACATATTCTATACATGTAGTGCATTAATGGAAATTATGACATCTGGCCATCAGTGTCCAGTGATAGTGCAGAACCGTTTGCGGAGACATGCATCAAGTGTGTCTAGAGCTACCTTTGGAGTTACCAGCAACTACAGTTACTGTTGTATAGTATCGAGGATATGCATGTGCTGTACAATTGTAGTCTTTTGTTAGGGGTATCAGGTCTACGCACGCTGACACACAGCTTCCAGGACTGGAAGGCTCTGATCCCCATGATGTAGCGTGTAGCAATGTCAGCAGTACGGCAGAACAGTGCTCCAGCCCAGGATTTTGCTTTTCCTCCATGGTTCTCTGCCACGCAATGGGTCATCATTTTCTTCACCATCATACTTTATCGATAGGCATATGTGGGTAAACTCTATTTCAGATTCATTCATAGAGATTCTCAGTCTTTAGTTTGCTTGCAGCTATCAGAGTACCGTTTTTATTCGAGGAAAGGACATTAGCTTGTATTGGACGCAGGCTAAATTTTGGCCCAAACCCGTTCCAAAAATCCTTATACTCATAGAAAGGACGCATAGAGAAAATGAAATCCATTCTCTAAAATCGTTAAAACTCGTATCGACACGACCATGAACATTGAATGCACTTTCCGTACACATGCTTACCGCTGTACCACTATGTTTAATGCATGCCTCAAAAATATCATCGTGGAAGTGAAATTATTAATGGGAGCGTTTAAATATCGTGCATCCTCGATAAAGATTGTTTATTACATCAAAATCAATGCTACTTTGACATAAAATGTTGCCTAGAAAATATACAAAATGTGACATTAGGAATACGGTAAGATTACCAGTTGTGTTTACTAGATCTCTTCTAATATCTGCCATTCTCTATTTTCATTGGCTTGTACGGGAGAATTTAT
Organism: Chaetoderma sp. LZ-2023a; assembly: GCA_034401795.1. Taxonomy (NCBI): domain Eukaryota; kingdom Metazoa; phylum Mollusca; class Caudofoveata; order Chaetodermatida; family Chaetodermatidae; genus Chaetoderma; species Chaetoderma sp. LZ-2023a. The sequence continues at coordinate 55,469,725 of CM067371.1, read as the reverse complement.
CCAATCAGAACAGAGAAAAAATATTTCTCTTCAGAAAAAATTAATAATAAAACAGTGATTTCTCTCATATTTTGCATTAATTTTGTAATGCCGACCAACATCAAATGATCCAAAGTAGAATCAAGACATACAACAAAAATGTCTTGAAAGTCCAACAATTAAAATGTGATAAAGCATTTCTTATGTTGGCGAGCCGCTGGTTCTTTTGCGATTGAAGGCACCGTGTTCTCACGATATGCTAACAGGAGTTTGTTATCTAAATGGGTACGGATCAGACCTAAAGTAGTTCCTATCGCGCATGTATATAGCAATTCCGAGTTCCAAGTCCAGAATATTTATATCCGAGTACTTGCTATAAATAAAGTTCTTTTGCGATAGGAGACGAATCACGTGATTTATATCTTTTCTTGATGCCTTTTTATGTCAAATTCAGGTTTTGATGTAATAAATAATCTTTATTAATGGATCCGCACTATTTAGGCACTCCAATTTAATAATTTCACTTCCGCGATGTTTTTGAGGTATACATTAAACATAATCATAAGGCGGCGAGAATGTGTGCCGCGAAATTGAGTTTAATTTTCATGGTAATTTAAGATTTTTAGAAAACTTTAGACCAAAAAATGTGCTCAAAGAATGTACTCGATTATAGGACCCTTCCTAGAACATTTAATTTGCCAAAAAAACTGTCCTTTAGTCGAGATTCAATGGTAGTTCATCATGGGGTTTCTTTTTCTCATCTATGAAGTCCACATCGTTGACATATTCCATCTCTAGCGGCATACCCCGTACAGACAATGGAGGTTTTGGTCTTGTGAAATTGTCAAGGCTGCAGCAAGGTAGCAGGTGAAACAAATGCTGAACCAATTTGGCTCAAATTTTAACACAATCAATGAATGTCCAGCATTGTCAGACTTTGGCCATGATCTGGATAAAAGACCTCAGCTCTGGATCTGATCAATTTCTGGTATCACAGAAACTACTTAACAGCTTTGACTCAAATTTTTGCACATGAAATGCTGTCACAGTACACTAGGATTCCACAACTTTGAACATCATTAAAACAAAAACAGACCAAACGAAAACTTTTACAATGTGAGAAAAATGGCAGAGTGAAGGCCTGCAATCTGTCAATTGTCTTGGTCAAGATTTACCACACTTCAATTATTTGTTTGGGGTTGGGCAGATCACAACAAACCAGGCAGCCTGCAAAAGTAGGCAAGCCACCTAGAGGTAACCTGTAACCCGTGACAAATATATCAGAGACAAATTACCTCTGGAGTCCCATCTTCACTGGACTCTTTATTTTCCTCACTCATTAGTTTAAAGATGTTGTGAGGACTAGATACCCGATCGCTCTGATTAACTTGACAATCATAATTCAGTTTCTCCTTTACTCGAAGAACAAAATGCTTTTTTAATTTTTGTAATCGGCCCAGCCAAAGCTGAGATAAGCATATAGCAACCACCTTGACAACCAAACATGTTTAGCTATCATGCTAGAGTTGTGATGTCACACCGGGAAGACGCCAATTCCTATTAGTCTAAATTATTATCTCGGGGAGCATAGCTAGGCTCTCTACTGCTGCGCGTATTAGGCACCTATGCACCTATTCTTTGACAATCCATTGTTCACACAGGGACACTACATTGTTCGAGATGCACAAAGGTTCAATAATATCGAAGTTGATGATATTTTTGTTGATTAAACTTAAAGGACGACCCTCATGGTCACGGTGCCTGACATCACAATTCTAACATATAGGCCTGTTAGAGGTGACAGTAACATCCGATTTCGTGTACGTGAATTAGGCTATATTTAATCAAACCCACCCACACACTTCTTGGAATACAATTCTACAAATGCATATATATCTTATCTTTCTGGATTGACTGCAGAGATTTTGCATATATGATAGGCATGCATGTACACAACTTTTTAAATGATGGTTAAGTAGGCCTACACCGTTCAGTGCACGTACGATCGCAATTTACCATTGTGTAGGCCTATGAATAAATTTATGATTGCAATATAGCAGTTACTCCAGTTATGTGTTTAAAATTAACTAAAATGTCGGGTAAATATAAATCTAATCTAAACTAATCTATTTGCGTATAGTCTACATTGACATATTATTGACAGTACAGGGTCTGTTTACAATTTAGGCAGCGGTCGAGGTGCGTAGCAAGGCTTTCACTGCCGTCCGCGCGCTTATAGTACAACTTAAATAACATATACTGTTGAATATTTTGAACATAATTGGGTTGGATTTCAACCCAAATTGTGTTCAAAATATTCAACATAACGTTTCTTGTATCATGTTCATATGGTTCTAACTAACATATTTGTGTTTTTGCCTTGGAAGCATTTAAACTTATTTATGAGCTGCACTGTAAGTAAAGATGATACGCTAGCGACCTCTGAACATCTGTCAGTTCACCTATCTATTTAAAATTTGTTCATCCGCTACAGTTTTGCTTTTTCATAACATTGAAATATGAGTGTATGCTACTTCCATACATGGAAGAAGTTGTTGGTTTGAAAACGATATAGTGCATATGGTTGTCATAGGCGTGATGCCCCCACCCCCCCCCCCCCCCCACACCAACGTACGTGTTGACCCGTACATGCCTCTACATTATTATTATTATTATTATACAAACACATTGCCAAAAGCTTATAGGTAAACAATTACATTCTAATCGGTAATCACGGGAAATTTCACATAGGACACACTGACACACTTATTGTACAATCGTAATCTTCAGAAAATGTTGTAACTGCACTAGCTGTAGCCTATACATTTAGATATGAATAATAGTACACTTATAGCCATCGTCAACCTCTCCCACCCACCTCGATCATCATGCTCACATCCATCCATCCCAGATATTACATAGTACACCCAGTCCTTTCAAGAATGGTAATGGATCCGCAATTAGGCCTACTAGACTACAGAGTATTTGTCACATGCATTGAAATATTGCCGATTTTCAGCACTGCCCATGGTTTACCGTAGTTATAGGCCTATTATCATGCGAATATTGCTATCCATGAAACCATTAAAAATGAGTAAATAGCATAATAGATTTTTTTAAATCATGATTTTTTTTTCTTGAGGACTTAGCTTCAACCTGACATAATTTATGTTATGGTAGGTGAAGTCTACCCTGTTAAACACACGTTTTAGAATATGTTACCTTTGTACTACAGACAGAGAAATATTGACCCAGCTCACAGCGCCGTTCCCGGTGTGACGTCACAGCGAGTGGTGATGTGATTCAGATTGAGGCGTCATTTAATCTCGTTATTTGGGCTGCCTAACATATTTTTCCCACTCCAAAGTGACGCTATTGTGTTCAAATAGTGTAATAGACCATAAAATTAAGTGAAACTCGTTATCGACCGCAAGTCCTCACAACACCTTTAAGGTACGAGAATTTATGACTGCTAATGGTTGATAATATTTTTTTGTCATTTACTAAATATGGTTTGGCAAGTTTTCATTTGGTTAATAAATTACTCCAGTTAATTCAAGATAATAAGGTTTTCTGTTTTTAAATGCTTGTATGTATACCCTTTTATAAGTCCTAAGAAGAATATATTTCACTTTTATTATTCAATAAACATTCATAGAGGCATGTACAGTACCAAGTTATAAGAAAATGGTTACCTCCCTTAGTAACTAATTAGCATTTAATTTATATGTAAGTAGATTATCTCCCTTAAGCACAAGTAACTGAAAATAATAAGTCACAGCTGGAAGTTGCAGTCTTCTTAGTCTTCACTGTATTAGTTTGTTGAATGTTTCAACTGCTAATTTTGCTCGTTTTAACCGATAAATTAGTCCTACAAATGAATGTATAAACTATAAAAGCAGTTGATACATTTGAAGAGAAGAAAAAACCCCGAAATGGATGCCGTATTCGTTAGGTAGTGATGTCACATGAAATTCACAAATATTAATGAGCTGAAGAAATAAGCTAATGCTAGAGTCTTTAAAACATGTTCAACAGGCACAAAGGAAAGAATAAAAAAAATTTCTATCGTTAAAAAAGACATGTGTGCACTTTATGTCAATTTTGACATTTTGGTAAATGATTAATAAGCACCCACCCCTTCCTCTAGCGCCTCTCCAATAAAATTTAGACGTGCTCCCGTCAATCAGGCTAATCCGACGCGTCGAAAAAATGTAACCAAAGCAGGTGTTACTTTGGATTGTAAAAATTGCTCATTTTAGGTGCTAAATAAGCGCAAGTAAGTGATCTAAGAAAGTGCATTAAGGAAGCTTGCAATTTTTATCACTACCATCAGTAATTGTATGAAAAGTTTCTTGTTTTGACCGTATTTTGCTCAAAACTTTGTCAAAAGCTTCAGAACTGTCAATCAAAACATGGCTACTGTGTATATGTTTTCCATGCAACGTTACATCATAGAACGAGAGCGATAAAAACAAATTCACGAATTTCAGTACTCACGAATTTAAGCAACTCGACCATATACCTATCTACATGTTTTCCATTCCTCAGATAACTCATTTAGAGCAAAACGATTGCAAACTTTTGCAAAAATCTCTTTCCAGTTCAACAGCGTCACCATTGTTGTTATGATTGTAAATTAGCTCAACGGATAAAATCTCACCTATCACGCGAAGTAAGCTAAAACCGATTGGCGGATTGAAAAGTGCTAGGAATGTTACGTCACAAAGCAAGAGCTCAAAGGACTGCAAGTACTGCTACATACAGCTATGTGAGTGGCCGTATGTTAGTACGATGGCTAAATCTATACAATGGCTGACTTTCAACAAAGTTTATTTCTGGATTTTGAGTGTGATAAAATTTATTCCTTTAACCTTTAAGACTCCAGTATCTCAATTTTGAAATAATTATGCAGAATTATGTTGAATATTTTCAAACAAATTTGACTGGGATCTGTAGCAACAGCTCCCAGGCGAATTTGTTTCAAAACATTTCAACAGAATATTTGTTGCGGCATAAAGCAATTTGGCACTTCTAGTCTACCTAGCTCTAAGGGTTAAAGGCTTAATGTTTATGTTGTCACATACTCTGAACTTCTGCGAAACGTTGATGATTGGTTGGCGTGAGGTCTATAATTCCTGGTGGACACTTATCTAACATAAACTTTTATGCTCATTTTTAAATTAACCCTTTTGATCAGAAAGATCATAGAATGAATTAATCTGACCAGAGAAATGTTCATCCTTCTACAACAGGACATAGAGTAGATAGATATACATGGATTAATCAGACATGCGAGAAATGTTGCTTTAAAAAAAGATGACACATTAAATTTTGATTTTAGAAGTGGGGCAATCAGAGTGAGAGGAGTCACCTCACGTTTGACCTTTGATCTACTGGCTCCGAAGACAGTAGGCAGACAAGAAATTTGAAATTCAAAGCTTAGAGCAACAGTGACAATTAGATTTTCAAGCATAAGCCTAGACTTGTATATATGTCCTGTCAGTTGACCCATCCGGAGAGATTTCCTTCCACCAATGTATGATAATCGCTTGGTCACTGGATTGGATATCAAACACAACTGTGATGTCAATGTTTATATGAACCAGTGGCAAAAACAATGTCCCTTCTAATTGCCATTAATTATTAATCGTGTGCATAATAAACACATAAATGTTCATTGGTAAAATGATAGATGTATTAAAACTTACCTATTGATATTAATATCAAAGTTGTCCTTCAATTCATCTTGTTCATCAACATCTTCCGTCAACCTGATTTCACCTTCTGGAGCAAGGTTGGATGTAACTTGAAACTGCTATAAGAGCAAAAATGTACAAAGCATAAATTGGAGAAGACAATTGAACATTTGAAAATAAAAATAGTTACTTTATGAATGTCCACTTTCAGGCCAAGAGAAGACTATTTTTGAAAATTTGCCATTGGAATGACTGGCTCGGTTACCGAGCCAGTCATTCCTGTGGTAAATTTTCAAAAATACTCTTCTCTTGGCTTGCAAATGGATATTCCTCAAGACCACTGCAGAGGCCGCTTTTGTCCATGAAAGGGTTAACCGTTTGATGGTGAAGCCGACCAAAATCACATCCTCATGCAGTGTTCATCTGCAGGACAAAATATAACGATTAATTTTTTTTAATTTCACTGGAATGCTTGCCTCAATAACAAATCCAGTGGTAAACTTTCAAAAATACTCTTCTCTTGATCTGCAAATTACCAATAACTCATCAAAGAATTAGATTTCTTTAGTAATCTTGAACATTACAGGGTTAAAGTAATCTCACTCCTTAACAAAGGCACCACCTAAATGGACCCTAAGCGTGATGTCCAATAGGATGTTGCCTAGTATCCGTACAGATACAGATACAGAGAGAAAAGGCACCATAGTGTTATAATACTTCCTACTTTCCTGCAATGGATGAATCCAATCTGTCAATCAAGTATATGACGTCATAATCAATTACATCACATGCAGCCTGATGTCACAATCAAAATGTGTAATGAATGGCATGTATAGGTCCATCATAAACGCATAACCCTTTCATGACGAAGCCTGCCGAAACCGCCCTCTGCAGTGATCTTGAGGAATGTCCATTTGCTGGCAAAGTGAAGACTATTTTTGAAAATTTACCACTGGAATGATTGGCTCGGTAACCGAGCCAGCCATTCCAGTGGTAAATTGTCAAAAAGTAGTCTGCATTGGCCTGCAAACGGACATTCTATAAGCAAATATTTTGATTTTTTTAACAAAATTTTGTCATTAAAGGGTTAATAGTCCCTTGTGTGTAGGAATTGTATTTCTTTACTACTTAATAAACACTGTTGAATATTTTGAAACTAATATCACTGAGAGCTGTTGCAGCAACAATACCCGGGCAGACAAGTTTCAAAATATTCAACAGTTTATCTGTATTGATATTGGTATTCTGGGAATTCAGAGATCGATCGATCCGAACAGCGTCAAAGCATGGGCAGAGCTTAGTTAAAGATGGGCGGGGCATAGCTACAAGTGGATTCATCCTTTGACAAATAGGTAGTTAATCTTTAGCCTTCCAATGTTCGCTTCCTTTAACACTTTAATGGCCAAATTTGGTTAAGAAAATTTTAATATTTCAATGTCCATTTACACGTCAAGAGAATACAATTTTTGAAAATTTATCACTGGAATGACTGGCTCGGTTATCATATCACCCGTGGTAAATTTTCAAAAATTGTATTCTATTGTCCTGTAAATAGACATTCCACAAGACCATAGCAGAGGCTTGTATGACCATTAAAAGGGTAATTGTGCCACTTTGAACTTTTGCCTCCAACTTTCATAACTGCATCACTATGATATTGATTTTTGAATGACAAAACCACTAGATTTTGTCTTACTAATGAATAATTCATCACACAGCTGACCCAATACTTTACTACATACACACAGGCTTTCTCAGCATGCTCACAGAAGATGTGCACTTAATGTGGCATCTACACCCCCTGTTTGTTAGCTCAAGACCACAGAAATTAACAAACATCCCATGTATTATGTAAGATGCACATTATGTATCGAGAACTTTACTTCTACTTAGTACATAATCAATAACAAAAAAAATTATATTAAAAATCTGGTCCAATAACCATGCACAGCATAGGGGAAATGGTTTCTCGTATACTGGAGTTGTTAGTCAGTTTCTAATAAAATATGAAGACCAAAATTTCTCCTGGAGCATAATTCATGAATCCATTTCCTCACTCAATCATATGATGTCATAATCAACTATGCGACGTATATGCTGATGTCATAATCATGACATCATGAATCATTCGACTAAGCCCGTCTTTAACGCTTAATAGTCCGACACATTGTACGAATTGTATGTTTTTGCTATGTAAGAAACATGCTGTTGAATATTTTGAAACTAATTTGACTGGGCGATGTTGATGCTATATGCACGGCACGGCATAGCTAAAACTGCAAAGGTCCATTGGAGTATGTATATAGCTCTTCTGTATACATGGGGTGGCAATACCATTTCTTCTATTTGTTGCAGCAATAAACTTGTATTTTACATGTAGCTATGATGATTATGGGACATCACCATGGTTATACCAAACATGCCAGAAAAGCATTTAACCCATGGGGGTTATTGAAATGGACCTTTTAAGTTTTTGCTAAGCCACCCCCACCGCTAGCTAAGCTCAACCCACACCTCGCTCGTGTCGGGATACATCTCTGAACTCACTGACTATCAATTTCCAGAAAACTATACAGGTAAGCTATAGAATATTTTGCAACTAATTTGACTGGGCGCCGTTGCTACCTATGGTAACAAATTAGTTTCAAAATATGCAACAGCATGTTTATTAAATAGTAGAGGCATACAAGTCGTATGTGTTGGACTATTAAGAGTTAAAGACGGGCCAAATAGAATTATTTATGACATAATGATTATGACATCATCCTACACGCCACTTAGGTGATTATGACATCAGATTGATAGGTGGATAATCTGGAAGGGTGAATTATTAAAACGTGTCATAAAAGGCTAAAGTAATTGATAAGAAACTAACCTGTGTAAATGCTTTCTGCTGAAAACCCATAGAGTCTGTTGCATCGAGCACATCTCCATTAAAATGCACCATCTGTAATAAAATGTTTCAAATCTTGAATCCTCAAACTTGTTCAAGGATTTTACACATTAAAAGATTTTTTTTTTTAATTTACCACTGGAATGACTGGCTCAGTCATCGAGCCAGTCATTCCGGGGGTAAACATTAAAAAATAGTCTTCTTTTGTTCTGCAAATGGATGTTTCTCAAGACCAGTACAGAAGCTATTTTTGGAAGGCACGAGCGTTAATTTGTTAACATAACCCAACATATGTCTGCAAAAACATACATGTTTGAAGAACAGTGCAGTAAATTTGTATAGGTAGTCTTTGTGAACTTTAAATGTTTTTGGGGAGATATTTCTCTAAAAAAACAACTAGAACTCAATGAGAGATGCTTACACCTCCGAGCATCTGACATGTTTATCCATGTACCAAATTTTACCTGAATGTGTCAAGTCATTTTCAGGCTATCCAGCCAAAACGATATTTTCCATGAAATTTCGCTTGTCAGGTGAGATAACTATGGCAAATACGGACACATTCATCGCAAATGAAATCATTACAATGTGTCACCCTCTAATAATATTGAATTTTTCATAGCATGTGAGATTATTGATTTGAGTGATCACGATCGATTATATAAGATAAATCGGGATTACTCGATTAATCAGCCAGGGTATAAGGTATCCAGACATAGCACCAAAAGCATATCAATGACGAAAGGTGCAATGGTGTTTAGAAATGTCAATTTGCTGGCCAAGACAAAACTATGTTTGAAAATGTATCACTGGAATGATTCTCGAGCCAGTCATTCCAGTGATACATTTTCAAAAACTGTCTTCTCTTGGCCTCCAAATTGACATACATTCGCTGAGCAAAATGTCAATTTTGCTGACCTATCGCATTAAAGAGTAACCAAAAGGTATATTATTTACGCAGTGAAAATTATTCATTTTGCTTTAATTTTTAATCATATAAATCGATTTAAAAAATAATCTAAATTTTCGATTTAATCATGTAACCATGCAAACCTATCAATTGGCAAATAATTGTGGGATGGTATAGGTTCAGAACCCTTTGAAATCTGTCAAGGACAAGCGATTTTTGGTATTTTATGTGTCAGGGGAGCAGGCTTGGGTACAAGTGCAGGGTATTGCATTTAAATGCAAATGATTCAAATGCAAATGCAACTGCAAATGCAGCCTAGCTCGATCGCATTTAAATGTAAATGCAAATGTTTGCAACTTAATTCAAATGCAAGTGCAAATGCAAATGCATTTACAAATGCATTTGAATATGTAGATAACCTCTGGTACTGAAATTCTGGAACACCGTACTACGCATCTGTCAACTATGCATCTGCTGGGAGTGAGTATCTTTGGGAAAACATTTTGTAACAATCATGTAGTGGATTCTAACGTATGAGAAATGATTTGACTGTAGTTTTTTTTAATAATCACTGTTGGAAATTAAAATAATCCATTTCTTTTAGATTTACAAATTATTAAAGCATGATAAACAACAGTACATGCACAAGAGAATATGAATAATAGAATAGCATATTATTCTTAACTCAGGAACGGCCAAACTGACCAAACACGGCTTCTGTATTGATCTTAAAGAATGCCAATTTTCAGACCAAGAAAATAATATTTTTGAAATTTTACCACTGGAATGACTGGCTCACTTATCGAACTAGTCATTGCAGTGTAAAAATTTTAAAAATAGTCTCTTTGCCTGCAAATGGAACTTTTCTATGAATGAACTAATACTTATTTCACCTTTAAGGGGTAACCATTAGAGAATTTAATTTTCAGATTCATGTGCCAGTCAAATAACTTTCAAAATAATTATCAAATATAATGTTGAATACCTGGAAAGTAATTTGATTGATAGCTGCTTCTGTGCTTATGGCAACAACAGGTTCCAATCAAATTACATTCATAATACAAAGGTTTCCCGTCAAATTTGTTTCAAAATATGCATCAGCTTGTTCAATACCTGAAGTAAGATTCTCGCATTTCAGGATTCAAATGTTTAAATGTTAACTCCTATGGCTGAGATAACACATGACTGCGGAGTCTGTGTGAATAGTTAGACTGAATGACAAGTGCTTCTAATGACATTGGGTGAACAGTAAATTAACCCATGTCATGCAGAATTATCAGCATCTATTATTTATTGATCTTGGTAAATGTCTATTTGCATTCCAAAGAAGATAATCTTTGAAGATTTACCACTGGAATGGTTGACTCGATTACCAAGCCAGTCATATCAGTCATAAATTAAAAAAAAATTGGTTTCTCTTGTAAATGCAAATGGGCATTCAAAAGACCAATCTTGACAAATAAAGGATTAAGAAATTTCTGAATGAATGGGGTTAACAACACAATACCCTGTTCATAGATTGAACAACCAGAGAAATATTACTAAATTCACACTAATTACTTTGAAAGGATCTTGACAAAAAAATATAGCAAGTACTTGTTGAACAAATTGTACAGTCAAAAGTGATCTAGTGACCACCTGTATTTTGGGGCCACAAGAGTGTGGTTCTTTAAACCAGATGATTAGATGAATATTATTAAGTTTCCTGAAAATCAACATATTGATTAACGCAGCAACAACGTTTAGTCCAATTGTTTTATTAAGCCTTTTATGACCAAACCGGAAAGACAAGCCTTTGTCGTGGTCTTTACAAATGCCAGTTTGCAGACCGAGAGAAGAGGATCACTGAGCCAATGATTTCAGTGGTTTTGTATATACATTGGACAAGAGAATGGAGGCACCCATTCCTTAATATTTAGAAGGTGGTCATATTTATTATATTCTAGAGATACGTTGCTGTAAATTTTCTCAGAAAGAAATTAACTAAAACGTGTTGGCTTGCTAAGATCTCAACTGATTTAAGCTAGACTAATTTCAAAATATGCATGATTATATATAAATATTCAACCAAATTATTTATTAAATCATAATTTGGTTGAATATTTTGAAATTAATTTGACTGGGTACTGTGACTGCTATTTGCAGCAGCAGCAGCTAGGCTCCATCCTATTTTGAAAGAAATTCGAAATGAAGAGTAGCGCAATTGAAACAACTCAAATGCATTTGAAATCTCAAATGCAAATGCAACCCTTTTTATGCAAATGCAAATGCAAATACATGAGATTCAAATGCAAGTGCAAATGCAAATGTGTCAGAAATTTCATAATTGCATTTAAATGCAAATGCAAATGCATTCAAATGCAAATGCATTTGCACTTGTACCCAAGCGTGCAGGGGAGATAACTCAGACAAACATGGATGAATGTGTAAAAAATGACAGCATGACACCGGACCTAATGTATCTGATAAAGACTTGAAACTATAAATTCAAAACTCGATCTCCCCCGGGAATTTCCTATATAGATTTTAGTTGTCATATAAGATAATCATATCACCTCCCGCTAATATATGTGCTGATAAACAATTGCAAGTGTAGGTTCACAAACCCACAGGACCTGGTCAAGACATGCCAGGTGGATGAAAAGAAGGACAGATGGATGGACACTGAGTACCATCCACCCATACATTCCCAGCTTAGGGCAGGCGCATAAATAGCAACATAAAACATGGAAAGGGTTTCTTTCGTGTCCAAACATACCTGCTGCTGGTCGTGTCTCTGTACAGGTTCCACTTTCTCTTCATGAACGCTACTGTTTATGATCTCTAAAAACTTATCATGGTGCTCCAAGTTTGCCACCTATACATAAACATCAAACAGTCATTACTTCACACTTTAGATTAAAGTTCTTGTGTCCCATTAAATATAAACACTTTTGCACGAGATATAAAATGCCTGCTGATTTCTGTTCAATTTACCCAGCATGTCATGCTACCCAGCATGCAAATTCCCTGACTCCATAATCGTTGTAACTATTGGACGCCATATTCGTTTAGAGTCTATTGTCTGTATGGGCCAAGATTTCTCCAAGAAAACCAACCTGCGCATATAGTCATTTGTCCTCCAGCTCTTGAAGCGTAAGCATGCACGCAGGACGTATTCACTGAAGTACAGCCTGCATTTCAATACTGTTCAGTGCAAGTGTGTCAATTTCCAAAATAAAATTGGAGAACGCTTTTATATACTTTGACAATATTTTGCGTGAAAGTTGCTGCTATCAATAAAAGTAGCAAAATTCAGTCAAATTATTGTCAAAATAATTATTAGGTAATGTGATTACTACCTGCTACAGATTGGATACTAATTTGAATGAAAATGCTTGCGACAACAGCTTTCATTCTATATATTCTAAAATAACCATCATAATTTTTAGTCGAATCTCGCTACGGATTTGAATAGCAATTTGACTAAGTTTTTGATTTCTAAGGCACCAACAACATTGTCTAATTATTAGCCATACACATACGCAATCAATATCTTACTATACAGGCAGAGTCAAGTGAGGCCTATATACGCTTTCTCGCCAAGAATGAATTCGCAGTGTGTAAGTTTCGTTGACAGATTGCGTATTTGTTTGAAATGCATTGCTCGAACAGAAACGTATACACGGTAGCTTGGCTAAATATTTCCTTCGTGCAGGCAATTCGTATTTTGGCCATATACTAACTACTTAGATAGCAACGCCATGCGATTCTATGGATAATAATTCATCAATGTTGTTGGTGCCTTAGAAATCAACAACTTAGTCAAATTGCTATTCAAATCCATGGCGAGAGTCTACTGAAAATTATGATGATTATTTTAGAATATATAGACTGGTAGCTGTTGTAGCAACAATTTTCATTCAAGTTCGTATCAAATCTCTAGCAGATAGTAATCGCAATACCTAATAATTATTTTGACAATAATTTGACTGAATGTTGTTGCCGTCATTGCTATAAACAACTTTCACACAAAATATTTTCAAAGTACTGTATACATGTATATTAAAAGCCTTTCCAATTTTCTCCTGGAAATTGACACACTTGCCCTGAACAGTACTGAAATGCAGGCTGTACTTCAGTGAATATGCCCTATGTGCATGCATACGCTTCCGGAACTGGAGGACAAATGACTATTTGCATGAGCAGGCAGGCTGGATTTGTTTGAGAAACCCTGGCCTATACAGATAATAGACTAACCAAATATGGCATCCAATAGTTACACCGATTATGGAGTCAGGGTATTGCATGCTGGGTAGCATTGCATGCTGGGGAAATTGAACAGAAATCAGTAGGTCGCATGTTATAAATAGGTCCTAAAGTGTTTCATAGCCAAAATGGTCAATTTTTTAATAATTTTTGTGCTAAATAAAGACATGGTTCCCTTCCAAAAACTGCAAACCAAATGTGTTTATCTATTATAGTTGTGAAGATATGTGGATGTGAACATGTGTCATTACATTGGGAATGCAATGAAAAGCTTTAACGTCTTTGTCATTTTCTCCAAAAAAATCCTTGTGTGATAAAAACTGTATAATTTTTTTGTTTTCCATCCAAATTGAATCTAGTTTTGCAAAATGTTCATAACCTTGTATTTTCTATTATATCTTCAAAATAAGGAAATGTCAGTAATAACAAATATATAATCTTAACTCTTACCAATCTGATGTTAAAGTTCTCTATTTTTACTGAGACACTAGTGAACATACTGGCACGTACATTTTGGAAACAAATTTGGTCAAAAGTGTTGCTGTTTAACATCATAGTTGTTTCCAAAATATGCATCACTTTGTCTTTGAAAACAATTTTTAAAAAACCTCTTTAATGTCAGGGTGCTAGGAGTTAATATTATTTGTCAAAAGTAGAGAACCTTAATGCACAATACTCAAATTATGTAACTCTGTCATATCTAAATGAAAATATCCAAAAAGAGAAGTTTTCAATAATATGAAACAGTTTTCTGTTCCAAAAACACTTCACAGAGTAGCTATATGATATCTTCATGGTCTTAAACCCTGAGCACAAAGGTGTCATTGTATTCAATTAAATCCCCCTCTGTCATCTGTTTATAGATAGACCATAATAACAACGTAATCAGATTGGTAAACCAATGTAGTAGGTGTTTTAGCCTGATGCTTGGTCGCTATGTGAGACCAAAAGTCTGAATGATCTGGACTGGTTTTTCTGTCCCTTTTATACCATTCTTGGGTTAGCTTGTGGAGTGGGCAGATTTTGACTATATATGGGCAGAAATTTGTAGTTTACAGGTTTCCCTGTCTGGGATTTTTACCGGTTCTTGGCAGTTTTTGTTTTTACCGGTTCAGGTTCTTGGCGGTTTGGTCAAGATTTTTCCCGGTTGAACTAGTTTTTGCTGGTTGGGGTCAAATTTACCCGTTGTGGATTTTTGCCGGTTGTGCCTTTTTTGGCGGTTGTTGAAACTTTTTGGAGGTAAAAGTCCTTTTTACCGGTTGTAAGTTTTTTGCCGGTTCTGCCATTTTTGGTGGTAGAAAAAATATTTGTGCTGGTTGTGGTCATTTTTGCCGGTTGTCATTTTTCTTACCGGTTTGGACAAATTTATTGGTTTGAAAAAACCTTTTTTGGCGGTTGAAGTTTTTTGCCGGTTGGGGGTCATTTTGGTGACAAGTTTATGGGTGTTTCTTCTGGTCAAACAGTTATGGGGGTCTTCTATGAGAGTGCAAATGAGCTGAATCATAGTGAAGGTAGCCGTGAATGTCTGTCGGTTTTGTGTAGAGATCAAAGATGATGGAATGTTCCTGCATTTGTTTAACCAGGGTGTCCAGAAATGAGACTTGTGTTTCTGAGCATTCCATGCTGAATTGGATGCTCTGGTGTGCTTCATTCATGTATGTGACGAACTCTTCTAGGGCTGTTTTGCCGTGTTCCCAGATTATGAAGATGTCATCTATGTATCTAACATACAGTGCTGGCTGGTGTGGCGCTGTTTGTAGCAATCTTTGCTCTACGTCAGCCATGAAAATGCATGCAAAGGTGCAGGCGGCCTTGCTTCCCATGGCGGTTCCTCCTATCTGGAGGTAATGTTCGCCATTGAACTCGATGTTATTGCATTCGAGGACAAGTTTTGGAAGATTTAATAGTCCTCTGATGGAGAGTTCACCGGGTACTCCATGCTTACTGCAGAATTTGGCCACTGCTCTTAGTCCTTCATTGTTAGGTATGTTAGTGTACAGTGAGGTGACATCCATTGTTATTAGAAGTGTACCAGGTTTTGTTGGCCCAAATGCGTCCAGTTGGTTAATGAAATCTGTAGTGTCTTTCACATATGACATGATCTTTATGACATAAACCTTGATGTGTTCATCCACAAAACTGCTGATGAGTTCTGTGGGACAGCCTATGCTACTGATGATGGGTCTGCCTGAAACTCAACCGTTATGTTTGCTTTTGTGTACCTTTGCTAGTAGGTAAAATCTAGCTGTGATTGGCGGTTTTGGTAATAGTCTTCTGGCAGTTTGTGCATCGATTTCTTTAGTTGGTCTAGTCTTTTTTCTACTAGCTTTGTATGTTTTGGTGTCAAGTCTTGATTGACCTTTTCGTAGAACCTTATATCTGCTAATTGGCGGTTTGCTTTTGCTATGTAGTCCATTTTGTTTTGGACTACCATTGCTTGTCCCTTATCTGCTTTCTTAATCACTACGGAGTGATTGTTTTAAAGTTGCACAAGGGCGGTTTCCTCCTTAATGCTCAGGTTACTTTTCTTTGTTCTATGGTGAATATGTTTGCCATATTCGTACCTAATTGCCTTGAAAAAGGCTTCAAATGGCGCATCCAATGTGGGTGGCAGCATTGAAGTCTTTTTGGCAGCAAATTTCTTTGCTATGATGTCTTGGAATGTAGGTGGAACCAGTACCGGTGGAGGGATTGTTGTGTCGGTTCCTTGTTGTATGAGTGCAGGTGGTGGGTGTGGGATGGGGGTGAAGAAATGTTTAAGATGCATGCGTCTGAAAAAAAGCCTATAAGTCAGTATACAGGATTCCTATGTTTGGTTCTGAGACTGTAGGGCTAAAGCCCAGACCTTTATCTAATAGACTGACGGTTGCCATGTTGAGGGGGGAGTCTGAGAGGTTGAAAACAAAAGGAGAGGCATAAGTTTCAGAATCTGTATTGACAGCATTATTGTTAGTTTGGTGAATACAGTGAATGAACATTAATTGAAATGTTGAAACTCTGTTTGATTAAGAGATAGTTCTTTTTGAATCGCTGACTTTGTAGTCATGCTCTGGAATCCCTCAGATTCTTGACGGCTTGAAAGAAATGTTCTATGGCCACATTGCTTCTGGTGTCCATTAGCAGCCTGGGGCCGCTGCATCTGGTCCCTCTATTGTCCCTACGGTTGGAACTGGCTTGTTGGCGGCTTAGCCCTTGTCTTCTGTCTGGCAAGTTTGGATTCTGGCAGTTGCTCCTTCTGAGCTGCCTGTTGTTTTGGCGCCGGTCCGTGGTTCTTTTCATAGGCCTGCGTTTTGGGCTCTGAGAATGGTGCAGGCGGCTGTACCTGGCTGCGGTGGTGGCTATTGCCAGTTCTGCTTCTCTGGCGGTTGGTGAGTCGCAGCATCGTTCAAATGCTGCCTTGTAGCCGCTCACCACTTGATACTGTCCCTTCAGCTTTTTGCTTGTGTTGTCAAGCAGAAGCTGGGTGAGAAAGTTAGAATTCGGTTAGATGGGTGGCCCATTGCGTTCTGAACTATTTATCCTCTCCCTCAGGATCCCATGTTATCCTTGCGCGAAGCATGCTGGGAGGAGAGCGGTCGGTTAGTGACTGCTCCAACCTCTCCATTTGATACTCCAGCTTTGTGAACCTACAGGCTGCGTTTCTCCAGTCTGTAGGCACCCAGATGTTTTTCTGGGATCGCTGGCCTCTGATATTTAGCTGCGCTCCCATCTCGTGTGTCTCTGGAGACTGACCTTGGAGCCAAAGGATGCAGAAAAACAGATTTTTCTCAAGCTCCCACACGGGCCTATCCTACAACGCAAAAATCATAGGCAACTGCCAGACAAGAAACAATGTCCACCTACTAACATGTAGCAAATGCAAATGCAACAAACAATATGTGGGAGAATCCCTGCGCACCATCAAGATCTGAATTCAAGAACATTTGAGATCTATATCAAATCTCAAAAAAGGTGAGAGATACGACACCCCCAGTCGCCAGACATTTCAACAAACCTGGACATTCACGAACGGACATGCAGTTCAGAATCATAGAGGTTCTCTCATCAGACCCCGATGATGACAACTCCACACTATGGAGGAGACAAAAGGAATGCCATTGGATACACAAGCTCCACACAATGGAGCCCATAGGCATCAATCTAGCGGGATAGGGAACACCCTTCAGCTGGACCAACACACCCACCACAGGCGGACACGCCCAGTACGTTGTTATTAAACTGTTTATAGATAGAACTTTTCCTGTTTGATTTAATGAGATTATAGTAATAACCATATGAACAACTTTGGTTCCTTCTGAATACATTCTGAATACAAGCGTCCTGAACTAGGAATGCTTTCTTGAAGACAACCTACACCATCAGACATAGCGTGAAACAGAAAATAGTCACACATCGATTCAACCTTTGGTTTTACAGATACGACAGTCCTTAAAAATCATATCATACAGTGAGTTATTACCACCATCACCAATATGGTCTGAGAATGAAACTAGACTAAAACGTTCAATATAATTGGTGTTCTCACATTCCAAATAATTTCCCTGTATGCAATGAAAACAATAGCAGGAAAGTAATCTAATGTACAATTTTCCCTCGGTATATGATGCTACAGAAGGTATTTTTTGTATTCCTTTCACAGTGAAAATTGTGCACGTTCCCGATCTGAATTAATATATGATTTGTCTCAGTGATACCTGGTCGCAAGTACAAAATAGTGGACTTGTTACCCGTTATATAAAATTTTCTTAGGTTCAAATTCTATTATATTTTGAAGTGTTGCATTGTTGCACCTAGAAAAGAAACTAATGTATCATAACACTGCTTATTATCTCCCCCTTCAGATAAGACCATTCCCATGTCATTTGAATTGATAATAAGAGATTTGTACTCCAATGTTCACCTAAGTTTACGTAATTACTCCGCCACTGTCTCCTCCGCCAACTAGTCCACCTCTTACATAGGTGGACATATTGGAGGTCAACTCTCTTATTATCAAGTCAAATGGCATGGGAATGGTCTTATCCAAAGGGGAAGATAATAAGCAGTGTTCTGATGCCTTACTTTCTTTTCTAGGTGCAATACTACAAAAGAGAATAGAATTTGAACCCAAGAAAAATTTATAAAGTGTAACGAGTCCACCATTTTTGGGGTACCAACTTCTGGCTTGCGACCAGTAGGCATCTCTTATCTCGTGCAAAAGTATCTAATATTTAATGGGACAAGCGAGCTTTAATTCATTAATAGTCAAGTGTGGTAAAGAGAAAAATTTCCGCATATGGAACATCATCTGTCGGCCAAGAGAAGACTATTTTCGAAAACTTACAACTCCAGAATGAGTGATCAAATTAAAAAAATTGCATTCTCTTGTACTGCAAATGGACATTCTTCAAGACAATTGCAGAGGCAGGTTTTGGCTGATATGAATGTTAAAGGGTTAACACATGTTTGACGATGTACCATTATGTGCAATATAGAAAATAAATTTTATTAGAAAGAAATACCATACCTTAATTTTATTTCTTTCAATCTCCCATTCACTAATACTCTCCTCTTCCTCTTCATCCCCGCTATCAACCTCGTCATCAACTCCTCCATCACGGGGACTTAAATAATCTGGGGGTGGAGACATTGGCAATGGCGGTGCTCCAGCATCAGGAACAAATCCAAACATATTATCTTCATGCGCAGATAATTCATCCTCCTGGAAACAGTCGTAATTAAAAATCTTAAAGCGAAATTCCCAGATGTTTTGAAAATAGAGTGAAAATTGTTGACTTTCAGACAAACTTGTTTTCAAAACAGTTAATATAGCTGGTTTTGACTATCATCAGCTACAAAAGCTATGCATGATAACAGTATTTAAAGATGGCACGAGATGAGTTTATTGATTTGGGCAAAATATTTTGCATAAGTGTGCCTCATCAGGACCCTATACAGCAGAGGCCTATCAATACATGACAGCTGGTCCCTATGTATGCAAGATTGCATAAAGCTAGACAGGCATGTTTGTTGGTCTCTTTCGTGGGCACAGTATACCCACCACTGTTGCACGGTATTAGGTGTCAAACTTGAGCTGAATAACGAAACCACGCAAATGGTGAATGATCTACCAAAATATTATTCACACTGACATTATACCACAAGAATCATTCACATGATGATGTCACTACACCGCCTCTTGAGGAATGTCAACTTACAGGCCAAGAGAAGACGACTTGAAAAGTTACCACTAGAATGACTGGCTCAATTCCAGCTGCAACATTTCAAAAATAGTCTTCTCTTGAACTATAAATGGACATTCAATAATCACAAATGTTACTTTTCTTGACAAATCTAGACGATTAAAGGATTGCGGTCAGATATTAAAATGGCAATCTCAGGAGTGAAACTACCTCAAGATTTTAATTTACTAAACAGAATAATTTTTAAAAATTTTGACATGTTAAATCTTATGCTGGTACTTTTGTAGTCTGTTGCACAGTGAATGTCCCGAGGCTATAAACATGCATCTTTCCTATGAGATAACCAAACTTACATCTGACTCGTCCCATTTATCTGCGTCATCGTCTGGCGGAATCATGGGAGATGCCGTACTCTGGTTCGCTTCCGACACATGTTTTCGCTTTGTCAAATCCACATCATAATCCTCATGCAAGCTTAGCTTTAATGATGTTTCCTCTAGCTCATCAGTCGTCTCGAGTTTATCCACGACTAAACCCGAACTCATAACATCCAAAACCAATGCTTCATCTTTCTCAACAAATGACGTGTTTGCAGATTTTGTATTCTCATAAATCGCCTCATCTTCGGGCAGCTCTGGAATGGAAGCTGGTAGTCCAAGATCCGATACAAGCTACAACATATGTGTAAAATAGCATTTTAAATAATTTCTCAATAGCAATTATACCACTAAATGTTACCACTTTATGGCTCTTGAACTTACCATGTCTCAATTTGACAATGGCTGCAAAGAGAGGCTGTTGAATATTTTGAAACTAATATGACTGGAACCTCTTGCTGCCACAGGAAATAATTCCCCTATATTGTACCCATTAAAGATGAACTCTTTAACTCTTGAACTTCCTGTGACACTATTTGAAATCAGCTATACAGTGTGCATGGAGGCTGTTGAAAATGACCTAGTAGTAAATATCCTGTAATAAATATTAAAGCATAGTTTTCTCTGTCTACAAATGAACCTTTCTTAAAACCACTACAGAGGCTGTTCTTGTTCAGCTTGAGTGTTAACACTTTAACAATCATATCAGCCAAAAACGCCTTCTACAGTGGACTTGAGAAATGTCAATATGCAGACCAAGACTATTTTTGAAAATTTACCACTAGAATGACTGGCTCGATAATCGAGCCAGTCATTCCAGTGGTAAATTTTCAAAAATAGTTTTCTCTTGGTTTGCAAATGAACATTTTCTATGAGAAAATTGAAATTTTCTTGAACAAATTCAAGGGTTTAAGAATGGCATTGAATTTGGGGCAGTATGTCAAAAACCAATGGAACTAGGAAATCTTAGCAGAAATTTCAGCAACACTGTCTTCAAAATCCTCTCATCTACCAACTTCTGGACTTCTTTCTTGGTGGTTTAGAAGTTAATATACTGTACCCATGAAAAGCATACAAATTATTACGAGACACCATGCTGGTCAAGCAGAATTCAGAAATAGTACTATCACTGGTTAATCTGTACTTATTACCCTCTAGATCTGGCTGGCCTTCATTTTCAGACCCTGCAATGTATCAATGAAGAGGGAATAATCAGCGGCGAGCAATTAAAACAATTTTGAATATTTTCCACTAAATGACTTTGCAAAGAACCAGCCATATCAGTGAATGGGTTTTAAAAAAAAAAATACTATGATAAAACTTCCTTCCTGTAATAGAGTATTTATAAATAACATCAGCTATGTCCCTTGCTTTCCTATACCTTGGTGTATGTAATTTCTCCTGTAGGTGGAATGTGTTCTCTTGGTGTAAGGTCCTCAGCTATTGAATCCCAGTCAGACTCCTGGTGTCAAAATAGAGGCATAGCATTAAAGAATATACTTAATCATAATGAACTTACACTACTACTAAAACAAACAGGGAGGGAGAAAAGAACACAATCTTGTGACAAGCAAATAGAAAATGACGCCATGAAATGGAAGAATAAACAAAAATGTACATGTATATAATATATGGCATGCAATCATTAACTTGTACTTGACGCTTAGATACCTTCAGAAATAACTGCAATATTAATCCTGAATAAGCTTTACTTCTCTGAATAATCTTGAAATAATAGGAGAACGCCACAGATGGCACAATTCTGCCAAATTGTTTGTCCGATACCCAGACATTTGCACTGGTTGGCGAAAGTTTGGTGATTTGCGATCACATACCATTGACTGTACATTCCAGTTAGATATATAAATGACATTGCCCCTATACCTACCGATAGGCAATAAATTCCGATTTTAAACTCTCTCTAATTCAACCAGGCAAATTAATCACCCAATTCCAGTATATTAGAACTTAACTGGTTACAAGAAATCAAAACAGAACCCATACTAAGATGAAGACAAATTACAACAAGTAAAATGTTTTCATTTATACTCAAAGGAATGTGTGCATCAGTGTGTGTCAGCCATGCAGGGTACAGTGCTCATAATAAAACATGCCTCAGACATATCTTAACTCTTCAATGCTTAAGCTCACCAAAATCAGCTTCTACAGTGGTCTCGAGAAATGTCCATTTGCAGACTAAGAGGACTATTTTTGACAACTTACCAAAAAAAATAGAAACATGAATGCCATTCTTAACACTTTTACAGGATGGGAGCTATCTCTAGAATGTATTCTTACTTAAAAATGCAATTGTGTAGCTAAAATTCAGTAAAGTTAAAGTTTTTCCTCATTTCTCATGTGGCCAACCTGTATACAATAGGATTATTGTGGGAAAAGGTGGCAGACAATGACTTATAAAACGCAAAGTAGATATGATATATGTAAGAAATACTTAAATATATAAACTGTGAGTTAATTATCATTTAATGGTGAGTTAGTTATGATTGTATTATCTTAATTATCATGAAGGTAATATTTCTTCTTGACTATTAATGCAGGATAGGTGCTGAAAAAATTGGAAAAAGTGTTGATTTAAATCTGAATATTAATAAATTGTTTCAATTATTAGTCAATGTGTCGGTTTAACCTATTACTAGTCAAGCTAGCCAAATCAGCCTCTGCAGTGGTCTTGAGGAATGTCAATTTGGAGTCCTGGAGAAGACTATTTTTGAAATTTTACTATAGGAATCATGGGCTCGATAACACAGCCAGTCACTCCAATAGTAATTTTTCAAAGAGGCCTCTCTTCGACTATAAATGGACATTCACTAAGCAAAAATGTTACTTTTCTTAACAAATCTTGACGATTAAAGAGTTAAAGTTGCTAAGCAAACAGTACTGTCTTCAGAGTAATACTAACTGTCTGCCTGATGAGGTTCTCCTGAATATATTTTCCATTGGGTTTAACTCTGGATATGATGAATATTTTAAAAGCAAATTGACTGAAAGTTGCTGGTGCTAAGCCACCTACAACTTTCAGTTAAATTGTTTTCAAAATATTCAGCAGGGCCATAGTTAACATCCATTGACAATTACTAAACATAGCCGTGTCCTGAAAGAAATAATGTGCCAATCTGTTCCTGGATAAGTACATGTACATCACCCACCCCAACCCCAACTATCTGTCACATTTTCCTGTAATCCTAAGCATTCACAGATTATGTGCAAATATAGAAGGGAAGATAATTACTGTATTTATCCAGCTGGATAACACATATTTAGAGCAAAGATAAACATCTTTTTTAACAACTTTCCACTGATATGACTGACTATGCTTACAGAGTTGGTCATATCAGCAAAATGTTTGCAAAAATACATTTCCCAAATAAAATTATTTCAGAATGATCTCCCTTAACAAATGTGATCTTGTTTGGTAAGTTAGAGTGCCTTCTTTGAACTCTGCACTTGCATACAAATCAAACTGATGCAGTTTAACATACTGGTTAGTAAATTTGTGGATAATCTGAAAATATTTAACCTCCTCGTCCGTATACTGAGCATTATCACCACATCGGTGACTGTTGTCAGACAGCTCAAGTTCTTGGCTTAGCGGAAGCATGTTGCGACGCTCAGACAACGAGTCCAGAAGGCCAGCGATTTCCTCTTCAGAGTGTGAGAGCTTCATATAGACAATGAGTAATTATAAACCAATCTTATTATAATGGCAAGCTTTAAAAATGTATAAAATCAATTTTCCATTAACCATTTCAACATACATGTAGCGATATATGACAAACCTTTTATACTGTATATAATATTATTTTGGATATTTTGAGGCTAACTTGACTGGAAACTGTTCCTGCCCAGAGAGGCAACAGTTTCCAGTAAAATTAGTTTCAAAATATTCAACAGTTTGCCTAGTACTGTACAATTGCTTTGAAATTAAAATCTTGGGATTTCAGTGTTGAGGCCCAGTGACAATTAAAGGGTTAATGGTTAGGCTGGCCAGCATTGGCTTCAGCTGTCGGTCGTGAAAAATATCCACTTGAAAATAGAAATTATTTTTGAAAATTTACCAGTCATTTCAGTGGTAGATTTTCAAAAGATATTCTCTTGACATGCAAATGGACATTCTCTATGGACACCTTGTTATTTTCTTTACCAACCTTGGCCATGAAAGGCGTTACTTCGTGATTCAATTTAAGAAAAACAATCTATTATGCAAGTATACAGAATTCCCAAAATGCTCAATATTACATAAAATATATTTTGTAGTTTATTTCTCTTTTTCAAGCTAACATTTTGCTGTAACGCATTTATGCTAAAATTTGTTCACGAAAATTTCCATTTGTAGACCAAGAGAACTGTTTAAAAAAAAATTATTAATGGAATGACTGGTTTATCGAGCCAGTCTTTCCATGATATTTCATTTTATAGCTGGTAGAAATAGCAGCAAAGGATGCATTAGTTACTGGAGATAGGCTGTATATTCAGCAAAAGAGGCGCTAATTCGTTATAAAATGGCATGTGTGTTTCCTTGGCTGTTTAATATATGTGCTTCATTCATTTCCGAGTCTCGCAATTTACAACATAATGCCAGGACATGCATTTATCAAACAAATTAACGAAACAGTAAATGAGTACTTACAGGTATAAACACAAATATAACAAGAAATCCAATGATGGATAGACTCTGAAACATGTATCTATTTATCAATAAATAATGGACACTTAGGCACGGTTATAGCATGAAGCACTAGCGAGACGCTATATGATGCAAGTTCTACAGTACAGCTCATAAATAAGACATAATGTTTCCCAAAAAACCCAGAAGCATGTTAGTTAGCATAATTTCTAACACTATATAAGAAATCTTCTGTTGAATATTTTGAGCATAATGGACCTTTCCAATTTATCAATCCATCATATGACGTCATAATTATGAACTACGTGATATGTAGGATGACATCATAATCACACGATGACTCGATTTAGTCCGTCTTAAATGCTTAATAGTCGGACACGTTGTACGAATAGTATGTCTTTGTTATTTAATAAAAATGCTATTGAATATTTTGAAACTAATTTAACTTGTCGCTGTTCAGGAACAGCGAATGGCAGCAACAGCACTGAGTCAAATTAGTTTTTAAAAATTCAACAGCATAGCTGAAATTGATAGTCAGTGAGTTCAGGGATCGATCAATCCCAACATAGGCGAAGCATGGGTGGAGCCTAACTAGGCATGGGCGGGGCATAGCTAAAACTTTAAAGGGCCATTAGATTGAAACGCATTGCAGCAATGTCTTCCAATCCAATATGTTCAAAATATTCAACAGTATGTTTTATTTTATTTTGGAAACATTACATTATTTCTGAGCTGCACTGCAGCAGAATGGTAAATGCCTACGCAGATACACTATATAAGACACGATCGCGTCACAGATCAAACATTCACATTATTGTTTCCATGAACATAATTTCTGTTAGACATTAAAAATATTCTAGTAGCAGTTCTAAGTTGGTTTTTTTTGTTCTGTATTTGTAAGAGTTTCACTGTCAAAGTGAACTAAAGGTATATTTTGAAAATGTTCTTTCTGAAAGCTGTTACTGTTTAAGAAAGCAATAGCGCACAGCAATGCCTTTATCACGATGAATACATGTACTCGCTAATGTTAACTGTCTAACTGCTGCAAGCCACGAGACAATTATTTCAATAGGCAATGACTCTCGCCCGGCTGAATATTTTGAAAACAATTTGACTGAAAGCTGTTGGTGATATAGCCACCACCAACTTTCAGTCAAATGTTTTTCAAAATATTCAGCCTATCAAGAGTTAAATCCCATGATGAACTGAAAGTAAAACCAGTGCTAGTCAGAGACATGTCGCCATAACAAGTGTTTTAAACACGTTAATTGTCAAGCCAGCAAAAAACAGCTTCTACAGGTCTTGAGAAGACATTTGCAGACCAAGAGAAGACTTTTTTTAATTTCCCACTTAAATGAATGGCAGGTCAATAACCTTGTGTTCAAGTGATAAATTTTCAAAAATAATATTCCCCTGCTCTGCTAATGTTTCTATGAGAAACTTGAAAATCTTTTGACCAAATTTGATCATTAAAGGGTTAAACCATAACTAAGTTTAAAACAAATTTTGTCTTTTATAGGCCAATATAGGAGGTAACTCGAGAAATTAATATATGAACGGATCTTGTTGAATTGAAATCCCAAGAGAGTTCTCACAACTTATCCATGCCTCAAATTTGATATGAATTCATACAGTCGAGTTATGCTCCGAAAACAAGAATTTGCTAATTTTAAGGGTTATGGGGAGATAACCCTCACAAACATGGACTTCTAAATTGCGATGAAACATAATCCCAAACAATGTCCTCTTTACATACCATTTATAAAGCAAATCCATGTATGATTCACAGGTGTCAGGTATGAGGAAAAAAACCCCAGAATTTGACATTTAGTTGAAACTCGCGACTAGTCTAAGGCTGTGAGATCACTAGAGACTTAATCCTGAATAACGCCATACTGACATATGGTGATATTCAGGACATACGCTCTAGTGAGAACACACCCTAAGTCGATCAATCTATGTATCAAATTTTACATTTCTGACAACGTTGCCTATGTCGCAATTGCTAATTTATTAGTTGATAACTCTACTGTATACGAGGTACAATTTTTGCTGCAATCTCAACCGAGGGCTTGCCCCAAAGTCTTCATGTCCAAATCTGATGCCAAGGCTTGCAATGCATGAAACAAATCAATACTAATGGACAGACATGAATACTGGCTTATTCTTTCCCCCATGTCAACGATATTATAACAGGACAATAAAACATGGAAATCCAGCAACACAAATGGTTAAGTAATAAATTATTTTCATGTTATGATTAGAGTTACATTTCAAAGTTCACTACATAGATGCATTTAAATTTTATTTCTTGATTCGATTCTTTAGCTATGCGTTGCTACATTGTAGAAAATTTAGCAATCACTTATTATATATAAGCAGATGTCGCATTTATGTCACGAATACGAATGAAGCAGGAATACTTGGATATTTAGCATTGTTTAGAGATAGATACAGCTAAGCCACCACAAATGTCCAACTCTCACCTCGTCTGAATCAGCCCCAGATAGACGAAACTAAATTTTAGAGGAGAAATACAATTTATATATAATTACGTATAAACAAACTATTTATTAAGCATAAAAAAGCTTTTGAACTCTTTAATACGTACGCCAGCCAAAAATGGCTTCTGAAGTGTTGTTGTGAAATGGCCATCTGTAGAGCAAATTTTTTTAAATAATCTCTTCGTCTGCAAATGCACATTTTCCAATACCACTCCAGAAAGCATTTTGTCCGGCCTGAGTGTTAAAGAGCTAAATAGTAAGTGGCGAGATTTACATTGGGTTGTGTTTGAATTGGAAGGTTTTTGTTAAAACGGCTTCTCAGGCACCTAAATAGTGTGCGTTAATAAAATAAACCTACTTTCTTCAACTCAATTAACATGACTGTACAGTATAATTTAGGGACTTCGTGAAAACAATAATTAGTGCTTTGATCACTATTTAGTATTACTAAGTACGGTCTATGGTAATAACAACTACTAAAACTTTCAAGAGGATATATATAATTATATAGATTTTGATTGAGCTGTCTTTCAAAGTTTCTATTCGAGAAGCAGATTGGTTGTTTGTATATGTCAATGGACCATTCCAGTTTATCCATCCATCATATATGAAGTCATAAAAACTAAGTGACGCATAGGATGATGTCATAATCAATAACAGCATGAATGACTCGAATTAGACCATCTTAAATGCTTAATAATTTGACACGTTGTACGTCCTTACAATTTAATAAACATTTTGTTGAATATTTTGAAACTAATTTGTCTAGGCGTTGTTGCTGCCATAGGCAGCAACAGCACCCAGTCAAATTAGTTTCAAAATATTCAACAGCTTACCTGTATAGTTTTCTGGAAATTGGTAGTCAGGGCATTCAGGGATTGATCAATCCCAACATGAGCAAGGTGTGGGTGGATCTTAGGTAGAAATGGGCCAGGCATAGCTAAAACTAGAAAGATCCATTGGTCTATAAATCACACTGGCGTTGCTTTATTACAAATTAATGTATGTAAGTGAAGTGGTTATGCTTGCATTGAAAGACTACGGCAACGGATTTAGGAAGCAGGAGATCTCCCTTATTATAAATACAAATTATTCAGACAAGATTTGCATATGATTGTTTATGCTTGAAAAAGTGAATGAAATTGGTCTTATTATCAATAACTGGCTGGTCATGGAATTGCCCAGACAAAAATCTGATTAATTTCTATGTGATTCCATACCAAAGGGACACTGGCATTAACCCTTTATGAGTCATATCATCCGGCTTTTGCATTGCTCGTGAGAAATGTTCATTTACAGACCAAGAACACCGGTATTGAAAATTGACCACTGGAATGACTGGCTCGATAACCGAGCCAGTCATTCCAGTGGTAAATTTTCAAAAGCAGTCTTCCCTTGGTCTGCAAATGGGCAGTCTATGAGAAATTTGAAATTTTCTTGAACAAATTTGAGGGTTAAAGGGTTAATAACAGCGCACTGAAATTTCAAAATCCTAGTTATCATTCACCTTCCTATGTTAGCTAGTGTTCATTTTGTAAACAATGTTACTGCATGCAACATTGTTTCCAAAATGTATAGCACCATCTCTGCTACTGACGCCATAACATATGTTAAATGCAAATAAGGCTTTCGTGATGATGCGCTGACTAACTACTTTGCTCAGCAATGACTAGCACTACACCGATATAAAATTCATTACCTAATAATCACTAGGTTTTCTAAGTGATTTGAACCCTTTTATGATTGATATCACAATATCTTAATGGAAGATTCTAGTTTATCCATCAATCATATGACACATAATAAACTACATGATGTGTAGGATGACAGCATAAAAAACTACATCATGGATGACCTTCATCACGAACACTTAATCGATGATGGACTAAGTGTTGTTGTATGAATTGCATGGTTTTACTATTTAATAAACATGCTGTTGAATATTTTGAAATTAATTTGCCACAGGCAGCAACAGCACCCAGTCAAATTAGTTTCAAAATATTCAGCAGCTTTAAGACAGTATAGTTTTGTAGAAATTGATAGTCAGTGAGTTCAGGGATTGATCGATCTCAATTCTCAAAGTGTGCGTGAAGCTTAGCTAAAGATGGGTAGGGCATATCTAAAACTAGATCTCTCCATTACATAGCATACACACAGGTAAGCTGTTGACCAAATTTGATTAGAAACTGTTGCAGTAATGGCGTCCAGTTAAATTTGTTTCAAAATATTGAACAATATACTTTTTTACACCAATAATGTTAAAACTTGTAATAGCTGGATAGTAGTGTTGAAAGGGTTAATTAAACTTTAATCAAATTTATGTTACGCATTTACGTTGAGTACATTGATGCGTTATAAACAGCATGTGATCGTGAAGTCTACATGTATGATGAATGTGAAATAACATGACTGTGCATATTTAACACACAAGGAAAGTACACATCTACTAGGATTAAACTGGGCTAGGCATTCTATTAAATGTATTAAGTTACATTAATATGTAGAAATAAGTATAATAACTAGTTTCAGGGGTGGCATCAGGGAAGATACATTTATCCCTGGACCACTACAAAACACAAGATTCAAATTTCATGTTGAAAGAAACATAAAACGTGAAAGAAATACAATACTATAAGGATTAATACCTCACACATACAATGCACCCAATTTTTGCAATATGCTAAAGAGGAAATATTTTGAAATTATAGGCTAAACATGAACAGCCTTTGATAGAAAATATATACTCCACAAACCATCAAAAATAGATTCCTCACAGTTGCTTAATTTAACCATTTAACCATCAACCTAAGATGTACCCGTAGCTCAAGGTTCATACCTGTATATGGAAGTGTGTTAAAACAACAGTTTAGGTCTACATGATGTTCATTTCATGTTCATTGACCCAATAATAGCGCGTTATATTGACCTACTTTCAAGTGAAACATTAAATTACAACCCAGAACCAAATTTATGTTAAGGAAACCACAAAGATTAGGCATTAAATATGGACCTACTTCCAATGTGACACAGCTTTAGCTTAAAATCTGCTAAAAGGCCACGTTTGCGTTAACTGCAGATGAAAGAGTATGGATGGGTGCATTTCTATCTATCCCCGCCCACTTATAACTAAGCTTCGCCCACTTATAACTAAGCTTCGCCCACTTATAACTAAGCTTCGCCCACTTATAACTAAGCTTCGCCCACTTATAACTAAGCTTCGCCCACTTATAACTAAGCTTCGCCCACTTATTATGCAGGTTTGAATAGAGTTTAACATGATGAAACCTACAGACACAGAATCTCTATTTCAAAGTAAGCTCTTGAATATTTTGAAACTAATTTGACTGAGAGCTGGTGCGGCCTATCGCAGCAACATTTTCCTTTCAAATTAGTTTCAAAATATTTAACATAATGTATATTAACACTTTCACTGATAAATTCCTCATATCTCATTCTCAAAACATCCATACAGAAAAGCTGTTGAATATTTTGAAATTAATTTGACTGGAAGACGTTCTTCCAGTCAAATTAATTTCAAAACATTCAACAGAATAAGTTTTATATCATAAAGAATTTATTTTTCAGAGATTTTTCGGTGAAAGGGTTAACCTGTAAATCACCAAAGATATACAATTCCGACACACTCATGATGGACCATTGCCATGATTGCCACTATCATGACCTTTATCTGAATACATTCTGAATGTGACATCTGCTACCAGGTGACATATCTGATGAAGATGTCGAATACACGAACTTGATTGACAGATCTAATACCTCCATTATAACCTGATAAATAACTTTCTTTGACGTTCAGTGAAGTTCGAGTTTTGTAATTGGATGTGAATATTTTGAAACTACAATGTAGACAAAATCAGTGACAAGCACGCGCACTGACAGACAGACAGTGTGATTATTGTATACCTTTGGGGTTTTATCAGGGCTATAAGCAATACTATAACTAATATTAATACCTGTCTGACAAGTTTCCCTCGGTCCCGTGGTGAGAGCATATCACTAATGTCACTATCCCATTCTGACACCTGCAATGATGGTGACGGTGAAGGCAAAACAAAGAAATATAATATAATTTTTAGATATGCTTGGATTGATGGATAGAAAAACACAGTAACATGACAGTTAGATAGACAGAATAAATTGTTACCGGATATAATACAAGCTGGCAGAAAACAAATATGTGATTAGATGACAGATATAAGTTATCTTTGCATAGACTCAACCAGAATTAAACAATTCACCTTTCCAGAGTATCCATCCATCATCTGACCTCGTATGACGTCATAATAAGCTCAGCTCATGTCTGATGATGTTACAATCATTACGTCACAAAGGGTTCCATATAGACCGTCATCGAATCTCAAATAGTCCAACAGCAACAGCACCCAGTCAAATTAGTTTCAAAATATTCAACAGCTTAGATCGATGGATCCCAACACGAGCGAGGTGTGGGTGGAGCTCAGCTAGAAGGGCGGGGCATAGGTAAAAATGGAAAGGTCCATTAATCAGACCAGGTATGCCTGTCTCATTCAATAGCTTCTATACCTCTCTAGACACAACTTGCTATTTATGATCAACACCATTTTACTCAACACAATGCCTGCCACTTCACATCTAGAGTTAACGCAGTGATACCTGCCACTAAGGTAATATAAGGTAATCATACACACCTCTTTTTCGCTGGCTATTTTGTCATCAGCGGCATTCGAGTCCCAGTCACATTCCGCGAGAGGCTAAAGACAAGAAAAACACAAGCACTACATTCTACATCAGTACAATCACACCTGATTGAAAAACCACCTGCCTTTTAACCTCCATCTAATGTTCAAGACTCGTACAGATAATTGATATTCTTTTACTGAATGTCTATTTGCAGACAAGGAAGACAATTTTAGAAAATTTTCAATGGTATGACTACCTCTAGATCTGTTATTGAGGCACTCAGTTCTGGTGATAAATTTTTAAAAGTAGCCATCGCTTGGCACATATAACTGGACATTCCTCAAGACAACTGCAGAGTTTGGTTTTGGTCAGCGCGATCATTAAAGGGTTTAAGAGGCAATTTCATGACCGTCCATAATTGGCTGACTTTGCCATTCTTGTAACTTCCCCTTTACTGAATACTTTTTGGTGGTCTCCTCGGGGATCGGCCATGGGGGAGTAAGAACTGTCGCCCCTGGGCAACGCCCCCCCCCCCCCATCAAGCAGACTAAGATGAGAACCAAATATCCGGGACCAGTACAAGCAGACAGCCCGGTCGAATCCACTCCAGTTGAAGGCACCTACATCCATATGTCAGCGGGCATGTAATTCCAAAAATACAGGAAAATACAGACGCAGGAGTAGACAAGAGCCTAGCGATCCTACTGGAAGCGGCTGGTCCCTCAACGGCAACAGAAACAATGGAAGTGTTGGGGAGACCGTGTCCCCACCCATAGGGACCCCCTCCCCCACATACAGCTCCGCCTCCGTGGAACTCCCGTCAACACCAGAGTTCGCGCTACCATCCTCGAGAAGCCAGATATTCATGGACTTCCAAACCACCAGAGATGTGAAAGTAGTACCGATGGAGAAGACAGTCCTCACCCAGAAGAAGGAAGAACACTTGCAGGGACTAGACACAGCCCTCCATCAGGAGATTTCTAAAATAATTCAGAATTCCGGTGTGAAGGGCAACATGTGTCACTCCTACGATGTTAACTGCCACATGTGTTATATAATACTAAAAAAATGTGCCAAAAAACTTTGAAACAAAGACATGTAAGAACGCCATAAGACATATGGACTTACATGTACATTGCATTCATGCCACCCTTGACCCCGAGGTCAAGGGACATTATTCCTCACAATCTTAATCGGACTGCACCTCTGCCTAATGATATTTAAGAAATGTAGAAAAAGACATCTTTCACAGTACTGCTTCAATACATAACAAAACTGTGTAACTAACAGACAAAGAAAAGAAATTTTTGGAAATTTTTGAAAAAAGTTGTCTTCTACAAACGCCACGGCAAGTGTTCATGCAATCACCCACATACACGCGCGCCCGCACATACACAGCAAACACAAAAACTGACAAAGATGGGTGATGCACAAAGCCTCACCCAGGCCCATACAGTCACATGAGGCCACTATCTTCCTCTGATGAGTTCAACATTTTGAACGAAATGCTTAAAGTCTGAATCATATCTAAAACCAACAGAGACACACGAGATGTCTCAGTGTTAGATCACATCTTTGAATGGTCACTCCAGATAGGCACCACCGCCTTCATATCCCCAAAAATAGCTGGACAAAATGCCACAAACGATACAGGCATAAAGCCCCCCAAAAAATCCTTATAAAAATTCCACAAGAGTCAGCCCGCCAAAAAAGGCCGCCAAGCCTCCACGCATGCGCACCACCTTTCTGCCACCAAAAGCGAATGGAGGCCCCCAGGGACAGTATATAAGGAACACCCCTGGACCGCACAGGCTATTCAGACTTTACTTGAATTCACACCATTGTGAACAAGCGTCAGGACATTTTAAAAGACTCAAAGTGTTTGAGATGTTGTTATTAATCCCTGAATACTATTTGTGCTGCATAATGTGATGACTAGAGGAATCCAGTTTATTTATCAATCATATGACATCATAATCAACAACATCAAATGTAGGCTGAAGTCATAATCAATTATGTCATGAATGACACGATTTAGTCAGTCATAAACACTTTAAAATAGTTCGTCAAATTGTACGAATTTTATGTCTTTACTATATGTACTTATTAAACATTCTGTTGATATTTTCAAACTAATTTGACTGGGTGACGATACTGCCATAGGCAGCAACAGCACCATCAAATTAGTTTTAAAATATTCAACTGCTTTCCTGTATAGTTTGCAGGAAATTGCGATTCAGAGCATGCAGGGATCGATGGATCCCAACAAGGTCAAAGCGTGGCTAAAACTGGATTCCTCAATTAAGAAGGCTGTGCATGTAAAAGTACATATGCAGGGATAGATCTTAACTTTTTATTCCACTAGCCCGTCGGACTAGTGATTTATAAAACACACTAGTCCACAGATAAGCGTGATAGTCCTGCAAAAGAGCTTCATACTAACATACACCCCCTCACATACACAAATGTAGCTACGCCGTTCGAGGCCGTACTTGCAGACCTGTGATTTCTCGTTATGTGAAGTAGCATTACACTAGTGGGCTGGAGGTAGCCAATCAGATTTCTGCCTACTTCACGAGATAGGCGAGACTTCGTCTACTGACCTAATTTACAATTA
This sequence comes from Chaetoderma sp. LZ-2023a, assembly GCA_034401795.1. Classification (NCBI taxonomy): domain Eukaryota; kingdom Metazoa; phylum Mollusca; class Caudofoveata; order Chaetodermatida; family Chaetodermatidae; genus Chaetoderma; species Chaetoderma sp. LZ-2023a. The sequence continues at coordinate 55,434,991 of CM067371.1, read as the reverse complement.
CAAAAACAACGGTGATCGCGACGCTGTTGAACTGGAAACAGACATTTGCAAATGTTTGCAATAGTTTTGCTCTAAACAAGTTATCTGAGGAACAGAAAATGTGTAGATTGGTTTTCAGTAACAAAAACGGCTAGTTGGTTTACGCGCATGTGTAAATTTGTCTACTTCCTGATTTCTTATCGAGCAATCTCATTGGCGCAAGTTGACTGACCCCCAGTTCATTAATATGTATGAAGCTTCGTGAACTTAGCACAAACATCAAAGGTGTGCAAGCACGGTACTCGATACGGGAACGTAGTGGGAGGGCGAGGATCGTGCAATAGGACGATGGCAAAAGAGCGGGGTCTGGGTACCCTCCCTCAGAAAAAAACACAAAAACAAGTAGGTGCTTATTCATTGTTTTAATTTACCATTAGAATGGCTGGCTCGGTTTTCGGGCTCCATGTTATTTCCTGAGGCCAGCAAACTGTTAAATTTAGCCATTACAGTTACATGTCATGGTTGGGGAATGGTGTTTGGGACTCATTGCTATTAATCAACTAACTAGTCAGCCATGCCAACCAAATTTTAATTCTCAATGAAAATTTATTTTTATATAAAAAATGTGTTTATTTTATATCTAGCTGTTATGGCGCATACACAGTTAGCCTATAGAGATACACTAGCATTCTAAAGAATGGGGCATATTGGAAAATGAATGCATATTATTGGTATAATAATACTTGTCATTCTGAATTCTGAGATTTGTTTTAAAGGAGGCAAATTTAGAAGCTAGTTTGACTGAAATAAATTGCAGACAGCAATTAATCACTTACAAGTTAGTCAGATTGTTTTCAAAATAATTATCAGAGCTTCAACTGTAACATACTTGTATCATGTAACACAGAAGGAAGTGTTAACACTCCGCATTTTCACTGAGTATTTCTTTATTTAGAAGGGGAATTCCAGTTTTTGCTTCCTATTTGGTTATGATGGCACTACGGCATTGAAGTGCTGACAAGATAGGTTATTGGAATTAGAATATTGTTCATTTAATCTTGGCCAGTGTTTTACCTATATAATCCCAGGTTAGAAGCGCTAATATATTGTTTACTCTAATACGAGAGCAGAACTTTTAATATATGTCGGTAAACTAAATCATGTGAAGAGAACTTGCAGTTGTTATTGAGCAAAGTAATGCTTTGGCCTACCGAAAATGTTGTAAATTTCATATTAAAGGTTATTGCTATAATTACCTCTTCAACTAAAATAAGTGTGAAAAAACTAGTTTTTAGAAATAGTTATGTATATTTTGCTGTATTTAATGAAACATTCACAATTGAAAAATCTTCCATCTCCACTGATATGTTATCGTTAATTACAAAATGCAATATAAGATGTGCCTCCATGGAGATTCAGTGTCTGAAAGACAAACTCGAAATTGTTGCAGCCTGCTCTGTGACTAGCGTGTTGATTGCGCCGAGGCATATAATGAATGAAACTCGGGAAACATTTATCGCTCATGTCTTGCAGGATCGCCTTTGATACGAACTCGATCACCAAGCCATGCCTCTATTTTTAGTTTGCATATTCATTTGTCATGTTCGTTCATCTCGTAAGAATTTATTGGTCAATTATTTCTTTCCAAAATGAAATTGCGGGAAAATATCTGAGAAAATCAGCAATTATGGTAACCCATTTTAGGCTGCCTAAAAATAAATAAGGCCGTTCGCCATAACAGCACAGGTCTGCTTCTGATCTCGAACATTCTTTTAGAGTAATATGATGCCCGACCACCACGGCACATGTGCCAAATTTATACTGTGAAGTGTCGTAAAAATGAACCCTCTTATCTCGAACATTTCTTTTCGAATAATATTCTGAACAATGACCACGCAAAATAAGATGCGTAAAATTTTTATTGTGAAGTATCTAAAAAACGAACCTCTTATCTCAACCGTTCGGTTTAGGTGTTTAGAATAATACGAAGCGATGGCTTTAGATAACTCTAGATTAGCCATTTTAAAACTATGTCATATTATATACAGAAACTGGATAATTGGCTTACTGTATGTTGCAAACATTGGTGCATGTTTCTCACAATTTTAAGCATTAGGTCTATCAATGTCATGGAATATTTCATTTTGGCAAGTCTAATAGATAATTTTGACAAGAATTTTGCACTAGTCCACCGGACATGTGACTAATAGACTATGAGTAGTCCGTGTGGGAATCAGGTCATCTCGGACTAGCGGACATGACTTAAGATCAAACCCTGCATATGAAGTAATACATGTCTCTAAATACAAATATATAGAGTAATTCATATCGTGCTTATAAATATACTTGTATATTTGGACAAATCTGCTGCTATGACATAAATTAGCTTTTCATTATTAAGGACATAAATAGAATAAAATTTCAAACCCAACATCCACAATACCCAGCTGTTGCTCACGGTAAGTTATCTATATAAATATCTAACTGGTTACTCTACATGTATATAGTACTAACACTGTCAATCGCTCATATTTCGCTGTCATCAAGGAAAGCATTTCAGTTATTTGGTAACAATTTATGTTTAGGTTTAATCAAACAAAGGTTGTTAGTATATAATTTATTATTATTATTATCAATTTAGTAAACTGGACTGTGTGCATGCATTCATGCGTGTGCATCCATGTAAAGTACACATGTATGCATTTATCGATGCATATGCATGCACAAACACACACAAACACACAGGCGCTCATGCCAGGACAGAGTCAAATATACAACAAATCTACTAACTGAGTATAATATAACACACAAACACTACAAAGTTGTAAAGCATGATATATGTTAGTGATATGGGATGAATAATGAAGATTTGCTCTGAAAATAAAGGAAATCACGGATTTCTTTTTTCATGAGAGAGTTGATACCTACCACCCTGATACTCTATGATATTTCCCAAATATCGACCTAGCTTCAATAAGACTCAGAATTAAAAAGAAACCGCCCCCACTGGGAAGGTTACATACATAACTGACAGTCCAGCGGATGTGCATCCCAAACTCGCACATGCGCGGGGCCGACTCATTCTATTCCAAAATATTGGTTGACCTAATTGCAACATAAAACGCCGATAGACCGAGCCTCTGCGGGGCGGAGAGGCCGGGATCATATTAGGGTGGTAAGTATCAACTCTCTCATGAAAAAAGAAATCTGTGATTTCATTTATTTCACATCAAGAGTATACTTACCACCCTGATACTGTATGATATAGCCAGAATTCGTAAGCGAATTCGGCGGGAGGGAGCTGAAGGTCAGAAGACCGGCTCATCTCTGGAAGAGCAAGCTCTTTTGCTTTTGGAGCACAAAGAACATGTGAAATTGCATATGTAAACACAATCAGGAAATGACTATCAGATAACACAACCGATGTTGAGAGTAATGACCGTTTAACATGCGCTCTCCCCCTCCCCCCAACACCCCTCTTTTATAAAAAGATGTAAGATAGACATAAAGCACTAGGGTCCGTCCGCCATTCCTGTGTACATTGTTTATAACGTGTTAATGCACGGACAGGACACCAAGCCTTTGAATTCGGATCAAACCTAGTCAAAGCGGGTACAACTATAGGCTGACCAGGATATTTTATAGACTGGTTTTTCGCCATAAAGTTAACTCTAGGTAAAAGCCGGAGGCCTTCCCCTGTAACCACAAAACGGTCTGGCTCTGCTGACAAAGCATGTATTTCACTGATTTTCTAGAGAACTTTTGGAATCTATAATGCTTCCGCATTGGTTTCTACAAAATAGTATACTTACCTACTGGACCACTCTATGATATTGTTTCCTAACATGTCTACCCTTCCAAATAAATCCCAATTTAAACAACACATGTCAGGGACCCGTACCTAGATGTGTCTGGAAACTCCCACTCCGGTCACACTGACCGGTGCCGAGTCCAGACCAGCCATTCTCAAAATATTTGCGAAATAGCTAATGTGCAGCTGACCCAACCACGAGGGGTGGTTGAGGGTGGGTCGTGGTCCAGTAGGTAAGCATACTATTTCATAGAAACCAATGCGGAAGCATTATAGATTCTACTTCAATATACTTACCTACTGGACCACTCTATGATAAACACCAGAATTTGACAGTCAAATAAAACTGGTGGGAGGGGTTGAGGTCAGGCCCAAGAGCCTATTTCCCCTCAATGAGAACTGATTAACTCCACAAGGGAGAAGACTGACAATAACTAGAGAATACTAGAATTAGACCAGTTTTGACCTGGGTGATCCCCCTGGTCGCACAAATGCACACACCCCTTTTCTGAACCTAATTAACCACCAAAGAAGGATCAGAAAAAAAGAGAGGGAAAGAATTACTATCTAAACCATGTCAATTCTTCAGTCATGTCAAGAATATTCAGATAGTAAGAAAGCTGCTTCTACTTTCTAGAATTCAGGAATCAAAATCGATATGGATATAACTTACCAATAGTTTTGATTCGAGGAATGAGACAATATAAATGAGACCGTGAGTTACAAGCAAGATACTAGTACTCACCATCTTAGAGGAGTCAAAGCAACTATGGTCACAGCTCAAGAACTCAGGACATCTATCAATGAGACCACCAAAGAACACGCAGTGTAACTGACAGCCCCTTGATGTGTGATGTGCCCCTTACCTGGATGACCGATTAGCCAGGTTAGCAATTGCTAGTGGGTTCGATGTGCTTGAGAGATTGCGCACATAATAATCAGTAAAGGAGGACTCACAATGCCATTGTGCAACAGACATTACCTCTTCCAATAAAACACCATTGTATAAGGCTGTGGAAGCAGCAAGCCCTCTGACATCATGAGCCCTAGCCCTATCAATCTGAATACATGTAGCTATTTTATGTGTACATTTAAGAGTTTCTACAATCCACCGCGAAATGGTGTCCCTAGATGCCCTGCCATATGGTTTCTTATAGCATAACCATAACGATTTTGGATATGATCTCCATGCAGACGTTCTTTTGAGATACATCCTAAGAGATCTAACTGGACACCATTCCGCTGAGGAAGGATCATGTCGGATTAGACTAGGTAAAATGATAGGCTTACCTGGAAACTTTAATGATTGTTTTTTAGACATAAAATTCTGTCTAGGCAATAAACGCCGACCTTCTCCAGTAAGTACAAAGCGGTCATGCTCTGCTGACAAGGTGTGAATCTCACTCCTACGTCTAGCAGAAGCAGCAGCAACCAAGAACACCGTCTTCCATGTGAGAAGCTTCAAATCAATACTTCTGATTGGTTCAAAAGGATGAGCTCCCAACACCTGTAAGGCCAGGGAAAACCCCCAAGGTGGGAGTGCTAACGGTTGTCTTGGCCGCTCATTGGCCATTCCTCTAATCATCTCATTCAGCAAGCAATTCTCCTCACCCCCAGCAGATAGGCTAGGGATGACAGCCGCTAAGGCTGACTTGTATGCTGCCAAAGTTGACGGAGCTAAATGGCGTGAGTGGAATAGCTCACAGAGAAAGTCTGCTACTATTTGAACAGAGGCTCGAAAGGGATCTGTAAATCACTCCGAGCACCATTCTGTGAATCTATTGATTCTATAATTATAAGTCGCGGAAGTTGATCCGCTTCTGGTAGAGGCGATGAATTTCTCTGCCTGCTCAGAAAATCCTTCCTTAACTGAACGTTCCGAGATAACTGCCATGCAGTCAATTGGAACATTTCCGGACGATCGGGGTAATGACGTCCTCTGTTCTGGAAGATAAGATTCGGTAACTGCGGAAGGAGAACCGGTCTGCAGACCAGAAGGTCAAGCAGATCCGAATACCATGATCGGCTCGGCCAGTCTGGAGCGATCAGAAGCACTTGGCATTCCTCCTGTTTGATTTTTTGCAGAACCTATGGAATCATGATTGTTGGAGGGTAGGCGTATTCATACATCCCTGCCCAACTCAACGCCAATGCATCCACTGCAAAGGCTTGCGGATCTGGAATCGGAGACACGTAAGTAACCATTTTTGTGTTCTCTTTTGTTGCAAACAGATCTATGTTGGGTTTTCCCCAATGACTGAACAGTTTCTCGGCTACTGGAAGGTTCAGCTGCCATTCCGTTGGTCGACAAACCAATCGACGACTCAACGAGTACGCCAGGATGTTCAACCTTCCCGGAATGTGTGCCGCTCTCAAGATGATTTTCATCTCCTTGCACAAACACAGGAACTTCCAAGTAATCATGCACAAGTCTGGGGACCGTGTCCCGCCCTGGCAGTTCAGATAACACACCACTGTTGAATTGTCCGATCTGATCAGCACTATCTTGTTCTTGACCTGATCCAGAAAATACACCAGTGCAAACTGCACTGCCAACATCTCCAGGATATTGATATGTTTCAAAACATTTAACCGATTCCACACCCTTGACACTGTCTGATCTTCCAGACAAGACCCCACCCCGCCTGTGATGCACCTGTGAAAATCGTCACCTGAGGAGATGGAGGAGACAACGGAACTCCTAGCAAGAGATTCTGTCGATTGAGCCACCATTGAAGGTGATGACAGAAAGGCTCCAATAACTGAATTGGCTTGAAAAGGCTGTCCCTCCTCTGAGACCACATGGACATCAGGTACAATTGGAGTGGTCTCCGCATTAACGTTGAGCAAGGTACCACATACTCCATTGACACCATAAGCCCAGTAATTTCAGGAATGTCCTGGCTGGAATCCATTGGCTCCTTTTCAGCGTCTTCAACAATGTCATCATGGAGTCCACCCGGCTTTCGGATGGATAAACCATGCCTGACTGAAGATCGAAGAACATGCCCAGGTATACAAATTTCTGAGATGAAACAAGATCTGACTTTTCGAAATTGATCACCCATCCCAGAGAGCTGAGCATGTTTGTTACTACTCGAAGACTGCCTTGAAGAACACAGGAATCGTTGGCCTTGATCAACCAATCGTCTATGTATGTATGAAGAGCCACACCCCTCTTGCGGACTTGCGTCATCATAGCAAGAACCACAAGACCTGAGGAGCGGTGGTGAGACCGAAAGGCAAGACTTTGAATTGCCCTATGCGGCCCTGGAACGCGAACCGTAGATATTTGCGAAACTCCTCTTTTATTGGAATGTGGAAGAAAGCATCTTTCAGGTCTATTGACAATGTCCACATACCTTTTGCTAACCCCGCCATTACAGTCCTTTTTGTTTCCATTTTGAATTTTAGAAACTGGACAAATTGATTCAATGGCTTCAGGTTTAGCACTGGTCTCCACCCACCGGTGTGCTTGGCTACCAGGAACATGATCGAATAAAAACCTGGGCTGTACTGATCTTGCACTGATTGCACAGTGCCTTTTTCGCAAAGAGCATTTATCTCCTCTTGAATCGCTAAAAGCCGATCGGACACCACTGGTACTGGAGTCCATATGGGGTCTGTAACAAGATGTGGAAGCAGCCTGCTTTGGGACCATTCCGGAGAATACCCGTAGGTTATCCAATGAATAACCACGGAATCTCGTACCATGTCTGCCCATTGATGTGAAAACAACTGCAGCCTGCCTCCTAACTGGAGCGGCTGAAGAAGATGACACGCTGTCCATTCGACATTTTCTAAGACAGGAACGATGGAAGTCAACGCAACATGACCCACTGTTCCCGGAAACACCTGAGCGGTTCGAAACGAAAAGGCCATTAAGCCCGGTAAGACCCCTTACCGGACCCACGGCCGCTCTTGGCTGAACCAGCAGCTCCACCCCGGTCACCACACTGGCTGGGCCCGGAACCGTTGCCACCCCCTCTTCCATAGCCATCAACCTTGGCATCCTTGGATGCCAACGATTGAGCCTGGAATCCTGCTTTACCCCAGGCATGCTTCTTCCCCTGACCAGAGGAATTAGTCTGCTGAGCATACCGCGGATTGCGGTGGGAGGCAGGAGCAGGTCTCACAAATACACCCTTAGACTGCTGTTTAACCTTGGGCTTAACAACATCCTTCTTCGGGTATACCTGTTTTAAAGCCCTTCGGGTATACCTGTTTTAAAGCCAAGTCAACCTGGCACAACTTTTCACACCTGTCTGCGACGCCTTCAAGGGTGCTCCACGCTTCACCCCCAAAGAGTTCGGGAGCTCTCATGTCCGCTCCAAGCAGTGAATGTTCGATGTCCCAATTTGGCTGCACCAGTCAAGGACCATACGACGCCTTAAATGCAAACAGCGTGCAGTAGCCCAAGCCAGACAGTCCTGGGCTAGCCGCAGGCTTGGGTACAAGTGCAGGGTATTGCATTTAAATGCAAATGCAAATGTTCGCAAATGATTTAAATGCAAATGCAAATGCAGCCTAGCTCGATTGCATTTAAATGCAAATGCTTGAAACTTATTCAAATGCAAGTGCAAATGCAAATGCATTTACAAATGCATTTGAATATGTGGACAAACCTTTGGTACTGAAATTCGTGAACACCGTAGTATACATCTGTCAACTATGCGTCTGCTGGGCGTCACTATCTTTGGGAAAACATTTTGTAACAATTATGGAGTGAGTTTTAATGTATGAGAAATGATTTTAGATTTTTTAATAATCACTGTTGGAAATTAAAATAATCCATTTCTTTTAGATTTACAAATTATTTAAGCAGGATAAACAACAGTACATGTACTATAAAATATAAATAATAGAATAGCATATTATTATTAACCCAGGAATGGCCAAACTGACCAAACACAGCTCAGCTTCTGTATTGATCTTAAAGAATGTCAATTTTCAGACCAAGAATATTTTTGAAATTTTACCACTAATAACTGGCTCACTTATCGAACTAGTCATTGCAGTGTAAAATTTTCAAAAATAGTCCATTTGTCTGAAAATGGAACTTTTCTATGATAGAAATAATACTTATTTCACCTTTAAGGGGTAACCATTAGAGAATTTAATTTCCTGATTTCTGTTGACTATTTTGAAAGTAATTTCACTGATCGCTATTGTGTCTATGGAAACAACATGTGCCAGTCAAATTACTTTCAAAATAATTATCAAATATAATGTTGAATATCTGGAAAGTAATTTGATTGATAGCTGCTGTGCCTATGCCAGCAACAGTTTCCAGTCAAATTACATTCAAAATACAGCTGTATGCAAAGGTTTCCAGCCAAATTTGTTTCAAAATATTCACCAGCTTGTTCAATAGCTGAATTAAGATTCTCGCATTTCAGGGTTAAAATGTTTAAATGTTAATTCCTATGGCTGAGATACATGTAACACATGACTGAGTATGTGTGTATACTGTAGTTAGACTGAATGGCAAGTGCTTCTAATCACAATGGGTGAACAGTAAATTAACCCAGGTGTTGCAGAATTATCAGCATCTATTACTTATTGATCTTGGTAAATGTCTATTTGCATTCCAAGAAGATAATCTTTGAAGATTTACCACTGAAATGACTGACTCGATTACCAAGCCAGTCATATCAGTCATAAATTTTCAAAAACTGTCTTCTCTTGTAATGCAAATGGATATTCAAAAGACTTGACGAATTAAGGATTAAGAGCTTTCTGATTGAATGGAGTTAACAACACAATACCCTACTCATAGATTGAGCAACCAGAGATATATTACTAAGCTGACACTAATGACTTTGAAAGGATCTTGACAAGAAAGATATAGCAAGTACTTGTTGAACAGATTGTACAGTTAAAAGTGCTCTAGTGACCACCTGTATTTTGGGGCCACAAGATTGCGGTTCTTTAAACCAGATGATTGGATGAATATTATTAACTTTCCTGAAAATCAACATATTGATTAACGCAGCAACAACAATTAGTCCACTTGTTTTATTAACCCTTCTATGCCCAAACCGGAAAGACCCGCCTTTGTCTTGGTCTTTACAAATGCCCATTTGCACGCAGAGAGAAGAGGATCACTGAGCCAATGATTTCAGTGGTTTTGTTAAAGGGTCAATACAGTGGACAAGAGAATGGAGGCACCCTTTCCTAACTAAAATGTGCTGGCTTGCTAAGATCTCAACTGATTTAAGCTAGACTAATTCCAAAATATACCTGATTTTGCACACACGCACGCACGCACACATATATATGTATATATATATATATATATATATATATATATATATATATATATATACTGAGCCAAAAAAGTTTAGCAACAGTGAAGTTTGGTTTGTTGTATTAAAACTATGCGTCCATTTATAACCAAATTTGCAGGCATGTTTCGTCAATGTAATGTCTCGCTGATCATGAAGAAATGCAAATCATTTCTTGTATTTCTCGGTCGCACGCTTACTGCATGTGAAAATGCATTTTTCATGCACTGGCCCACATTGGCGGGTAGCGAAGGCAAAAATTCACCATATTGCAAAAGCAGATAACGAACGTTAACAGAAAACACTTAAAAGTTTACCCTACCGAACATGGGCCCCCGCCCAGGGCTACCCGAAAATCAGCGCCATGAAGCAATGGGAAGACTCGCTGCTGGGCAGAGCATTCGCGCTGTTGCTCGATATTTTAATGTTCACGCCTCAACCATTTCCCATCTCCGCCAATGTGAGCAGGAAACTGGACATGTTAATGACCGACCACGATCTGGCAGACCGAGAGCAACAACACCACGAGAAGACCGCTACTTAGTGACGTCATCACGACGTCACATGTTTGAGACTGCGCCGCTACTGGCACTACAGTGCATGCACAAACTGTGCGAAACAGACTCCATGATGCTGGACTGCATGCCCATCATCCACTTGTTGCTGTTCCACTTACAGAGCGTCACATCGACCATCGGTTTGCATGGGCAAGAACTCATCAGCGATGGCGTGCTCAACAATGGAGCCACGTTTTGTTCAGTGATGAGTCGAGGTTTTGTGTGGATGTGGCGGATGGTAGGCAACGGGTTTGGCGATGTTTAGGAGAATGGTATGATGCAGCCAACATCATTCAGCACGACAGATTCGGTGGCGGCAGTGTCATGGTGTGGGCTGGAATCCATGAAAATGGCAAAACAGATCTTATTGTGATTCGCGGAAATTTAACGGCTCAACGTTACTGTGAAGAAGTTGTCGCCCCTGTTGTCATCCCTTTTATGCAGCATCATGCAGACTTTATGTTCCAGCAAGACAACGCCCGTCCTCATTCAGCTAGGGTCACCAGTGATTTCCTTGAGGCTAACAACGTTCCGGTGTTGGACTGGCCAGCGCTATCACCGGACCTGTCTCCTATCGAACACGTGTGGGACATTCTTGGCCGTATGGTGTGCGAGAACCATCCACATCTTCACAACGTGCGAGAGCTGGAAGCTGTACTGCTCCAGGAATGGGATGCGATTCCTCTTCCTGACATCAGGTGCTTAATTCGAAGCATGAGAAAGCAATGTACGGCGGTGGTTAATGCGCGCGGAGGTCACAACCGGTAATGACAGCTCGGTGTCATTATTTAAATTGGACGCCGTGCTAAAGGCGCGATGCTAGCATTACAGTAACAAGAGACGGTTGTTCAAATTGGAAAATGACCTATCAATAAAATAATATATTTGAATCAATTTATTGTTTTTGTTAAGTAACATTTATACAGTAATATTCTCAGTGTTGCTAAACTTTTTTTTATATATATTATGGCTGAGAGCTACATGTTAAGAAGTTCAGAGTAAAATGTGTTTGATTAATCACAGGGAATTAAATTTCAAATTTTTAGCAACGGAAATGCCATTTTTATGATTTAACCAATAATTTGGTTGAATATCTTGAAATTAATTTTACTGGGTGCTGTTACTGCTATTTACAGCAGCAGCAGCTAGGCTCCATCCTATTTTGAAAAAAAAGGAAAAAAGTAGTGCATTTGAGAAAAACTCAAATGCAACCCTTTTTATACAAATGCAAATTCAAATGCAAATACATGAGATTCAAATGCAAGTGCCCAAGCCTGCCTCGCCATTGACTGTCCATCAATGCCTTAATCACTGATGCTGGCACAGTACTACCGTCCCTTTCTGCATCAAAAATACCCTGCAGGAAAGCATTAGAGTGCGAGAGTGAAGCTGTTGCTGCTCTCGTCGCTTGCTCCACATACGAGACCTCCTCGTAAGGATACATTCGTAGGGGATGGACAGCAGGTTTGGCCTTAACCGGTTTGCCATCCTTCCCCAAAGGAGGACACACTATACCCAGAGTTGCTCTCTCATCAAGCGAAAACTGCGGCGCAGAGACATGCCTCCGCAAGTCATCTAATGGTACCCGGATACACTTACGGACCTGCCTAGGGATCTTAGGCAGTTTTCCGCTAATGAGCGCTGAAGAAGCGATAACCGCCATATCTGTGGTATTAACATCCAACGGAATAAACGATATATGTGACTGCCGCATCTCCATCAGTTTGCGTCTCTGAGCACTGATACCCGAGAGCGCAACTGACTCCTGGACTTCTGGATCCGGCCCAAAATCATAAGAATTTCTTATGAAGTCTGTGGCCTCCATCCACTCAGTCTCAGTTGCCAAAGGACCACATGGAAGGATGGGGTCCGCCCCCTTCATGTCAACCGTCCAAGTCACGACCTCCTTGGCAACCATCTGGTCAGGATCCGCACCAGACCCGGTATCACTACCGGGAGCCGAATGCTCTGATCCAGCCATCTGCAGAGAGGGTGGACTCCGCAAATCAGGCATGAAACAAAACCCTCCGGTACCAGTGCTGATGGAATACCAGACACCATGGTAGCAAAAGCGGCTTGATCAGCCTGCTCCAGCAATGGACCCCATTAAACCAGCGTGGACTGGCTCGGATGAGGATGGACCCCATACAGCCCCTCAGGCCGCATGGCATCCACCTCCATCCGCTCAACGAGGCCCGACTGGGGCTGCTGCAGTAGTTGGTCCTCCTCATCCTCAGGTGCTAGATCACGCCGCGGACGAGAGAACCCTGCTCCTGGCCACAGATCCCGTAATGTTCCGCCTTAGCAGAACCGGTACAGGGCACTAATGGAGCAGACCCAACCAATAATGGACCATCATGGGTGCTGCTTTTATGGGCACCACTAGGCCCAGCCATGGCCGGACGGGTGCCAAGTGACCGGTCCATACCCTGCTGGACCAATGGCAGAGCCACTGCAGTCAATGACATCTGACTCATGAACCGTCCCAATGTTTCATCTAGCATTGATTGAAATGACCCAGCCATTAGCTAAAAGAGGCTAACGCTGCGTCCAGGTCTTTCTTAGACACTGACGCTTTATCTGACTGCTCATGTTGTGATCTCTGGAAGGATTTCCATGTGGATTCTGACCAGGCCAGGCACACATCACCCCTCTGATCCTTGTCCCAGGCAGAACACTTAGCGCACTCGTGACCCTCAAAGATTGAGCTCACGTACTTCTTGCACTTCCCATTACTGCACCGTGAATTATTCTTCTGAAAAATACAAGGGGAAGAAGAACGTTACCATACTGGGGTGCATGGAATGAAATAAAAACACCAGAAGCAGAGCAATCTGGTTTTTGGGCATGAACAATGATATAGGACCCTCCAAAAATTCATTGTTTTATTGAGCCCCATGATTACGTGTGAAAATCATTTAATGACAGTCCAATGAATAAAAAATCATTATTCCACACTTAAACAATTTATTATTACTGTTCATAAAAAAAGTGATTATTGTGAAGTAGACTCAAATAAACACAAGAAATTTAATTCATGACGCATCAAAGTGATGTACCAATGCGATATGAGCCCAGGCAATTGAGAAATCTGACCAAATTTCTCTAAAAAATACATACCATCGAACATAAGAGCACCTACCGCCGCTAAAAACGGCGATTTACGGCGATATATTGAGGAATTCGCCTCTATGAAGTAGGGTCATAAAAACACAAAAGACAGGGTGAAAAATGACAAATTTACCCAAATCAGCTGTCAAAATAAACCAATTTCCACTCCGGCATCCATCTTGAATGATGTATCCTGGTCATTTACGGATGCAGAAACAACGAGTACTCGCTAAGGATCAAACGAGTCCTAATAGTAGCTTACGAGTCCTCGTGAATAAATGGCTAAAAACGGCAATCTGAAAAGTATAACAGATTGACAACCATCCAACAGTAATATTTATGTCCAAAACAACATAATTATGGAACAATATCACCTTTGCAGACGGGGATAGCTCTGAACCAGACATCCTTGACTAATTGCAGGGAAATAAGCCTGAATAACACTAAAACTGTGAATTTTTGGTAGAGAAAACAAAACACCGCACGTTTCATGCAAATATTTTGTGGAATGGCTGGTCTGGACTCGGCACTGGTCAGTGTGACCGGCGTGGGAGTTTCCAGACACGTCTAGGCACGGGTCTCTGACGTGTGTTGTTTAAATTGGGATTTATTTGGAAGGGTAGACATGTTAGGAAACATATCATAGAGAGGTCCAGTAGGTAAGTATATTGAAGTAGAATCAGGATTGCTGGCGGGAATGCGTATGCATACATTCCCTCCCAGCTGATAGTTAGTCCATCTATTGCGATACCATTCGGATCTGGAATCGGAGACATACATTGTCATTTTCGCATTCTTGTTCGTTGCGAATAAATCTATGTTGGGCTTGCCCCAGTGGTTGAACAGACGGTCTGCCACACATTGATTTAGTTGCCATTCCGTGGGAAGAATGCTCATTCTTCGGCTCAATGAGTCTGCTAATAGATTTGAACTGCTTTCAGGGAAATCCTATGATCTAGGCACCAGCAAAGCAGTTCCCATGTCATCATACAGACTGGGCGACTTCGTTCCGCCCTGGCGGTTTATGTAAGTCACTACTGTTGTATTGTCTGATCGAACCTGAACAATCATGCCCTTGACCTTCTCTAAGAAGTGTTCCATGGCTAAGACTACTGCTCGCATTTCTAGCAGATTGATATGTTCTTTTGACTGATCCAGATTCCAAAGCCCTGATACTTTGTCTTCTTCCAGACAAGCTCCCCATCCCTCCATTGATGCATCTGTATACATCGTTAACTGAGGGTGGGGAGGTGACATCACCCCCGCCAGAATCTCTCTTTTCATCCACCATTGAAGGTGGTGAATAAGAGGTTCCAACACTGACACCTTTGAGTCCAGGAATCCCGTACTCTGGGTCCACTGTGTCATGAGAAACAACTGGATAGGTCACCGGCATAAGGCTGCTTGTGGAATGACTGGTTCCAAAGAAACCATTAACCCCAGCATTCTCAAGTAGACCCGTGCCAGGATCATAGCTTGGACCACTCGAGTGAAGACCCGAGGAGCCGTCGATATACCAAGTGGGAGAACCTTGAATTCCCATTGGCGGCCCTGAAATGCAAATCTCAGGAACCGACGAAAGCTCTTCGCAATGGGAATGTGAAAATAAGTTCCATTCCCTTCCTCAATCCTGCTAACACCGTTCTTAGTTTCCATTTTGAAACTCAGTGTGAGGATAAACCTGTTGAGGTTTGAGGTTGAGAATTGGTCTCCACCCTCCAGCGCTTTTTGTCACTAGGAACACAGTTGAATAATAACCCGGAAATTTTTGTGTGGGTTGAATTGCATGTTTTTGTATCAGGGATTGGATTTCTTCCTCATTACACAACCACTGATCTGGATCTCATGGATTTTGAGTCCAGATCGGAACCAGAGACAGGTGCGATGGCTGGCTTGATATCCAGTCAGGATGGTAACCGACTGAAAGCCATCGTAAGACTGAGCGGTCCTGAGTAACCCACTCCCACTCTTGCATGTGGAAGGCCAGGCGGCCTCCCACGGGTGCACCTAAGGATTGAGGTGGACCCGAGAAGTGCAAGAGTTGCGCTGTCTCTGGTGGCTGTCCTAGCAGCACTGGTGTGACCCTTGTGGGTGCCGACCAACGCTGCGTAGGTGGTTTGCCTCTGACAGGGTCACCACAACCAGCTCCAGCCTGCTGAGTGTGGAAGACCGGGGGCACTGCTCGAACACGCTTCCTGCGGAGCACTTCAAAACTGCTCTCACAGCGCCCTCTGGTTGTTCACCAGGTTTACGGTTTGTTGAAGGTGCAGGTATCCTTCACCTCCAAACAATCCTGGACCTGCCACCGGCGTCCGAAGAAGCCGAGTGTACAGATCCTGGGAGTGGCACAAATTGTCAAGGGCAAATGTGCGCCTCGCCCGTAAACTCCTGGTTACGGATCTCGTCATACAATCCAGAGCCAGGTTAATGCCGTCCTGGATGTCTCTCTGGACTGTAAGTGAAGCTTGGCGGGCAACGGATGCTGCTACTACCCCCTGTAGCACCTGGGAAATGTGCGAGAGGGCCGGGATGCTCCTCTCGTACTTCATCCGTGCAAGGCCTTGGGACGACGCCGTACTTCTGACAATGATCTGAACTGATACGGCAGCGCCATGCCACCTTGCGAGGGGCCTTCGCAAGGCGTCCAGTCGGCTGAATGGATGTCTCTGCCGCAGCGAATATATCCAAGATACTGGGGAGAGATGGCATGGTGCTTGTCACCGGCTTCCCTCCTAACCACTGGCGCTGGTCCCACTGGGAAGCCGGTGGATCCACCTGGAGTTTCGGCTTAATGCTCACCAGCCATTGGCAAGCATCCAGCCAGTCCTCCTCGGTGGCCACCTGTGAATGCTCGACAAGCCCAGGGCCTTCATCGTCCTCAACCACATTCACTGGTGGGGTAACAGCTGGAGCTGGAGATACTCCTGCATAGCCACGGAAGCCATACGGACCCGCAATGGCCGGCATGGCTTGCGCCGTGGCTATTCTAGGAGCCAGATTTATGGTGTCATGGGGGGGGGGGGGGCGCGCTAAATGCATGATGTCATAGTATGGGCCTTCCTCACGGTAACTCTCGCCAAGCTGAGGGATACGGTATGGATGGCCATCAGCTCCTAGCCGGCCTAGCCGTTGAGCCGTGAAACCTACTCCCGAAGACGTACATGTAATTCCATGGAAAAGGTCACCGATGGGTCCCCTGGGGGGGGGGGGGGGGGGGGGGCGAATGGATTTCCATTTCCGTGGCCATCGGCAGGCCATAACAGTGTCCTCTTCTTCCTACCCAGAAAGATTAGACGCCAAGCTTGAAAAGGGGTATCGCGTGAGGCACTGATACCTTTAGCCGTAGGCTGTTCTAGAACGTTCGATAAGCGAACGCCTGAGGCCATGGCTTTCGCTCCCGGGTCCACGGGCGAGGCAAGCCTTATCGCTGGACCAGCGGGAGCCATCTCTGGGTCTAAAACGAAAACTGGCTTCCTAAGAGAACCCGCCCCAGAGATGGGAACACTCTGTCCTGGAGCAAATGAGGAAAACAATGACGAACTTGAACCGGGAAGCAAGCTGCGAAGCAACTCCGGGACAAGATCTGTGATGGTCTTCTTCATTTCTCCCATCATCTCAAGACGGAAGGCTTCCATGTCTGGCATGGATGCCTTCCTCTTCTTACCACAAGACTTTGTCAAGTCGCCTTTTTTCATCTGACACCCGGTCCTTTGCCTGCGGATTTATAAAATCAGTAAATACTTCCACCGGTCACGACTCACACACATGGCAATTTAGTAAGACCCCACACGTACTGCACCTAGTGCAGTCATGAGGGAAATAGCGGGCCTTCACGTGGCAGGAAGGGCATTTATTTTCAATAACCCTCTGAAACGACACAAACGGAAACAATTAGTTTTTAGTTATGACTAACCAAAAAACCAATTGCAGAAAGCTAATAAACTCCTTATGGAAAACTTAGACCACTAGATAAGCCAGGGCCATAGAAAAACTATGGACCTGACTAAAGGTAAACAAATCCTAAAAACTTCTTATTCTTCTTCATGAAGACAAGGGAGACAATCAGAATTTGAAGTTGAATACTTGAGAGGTGAATGCTAGACTCCACACTCAATACAAAGATTCATTAGTAGTTGAACTTTATAAACACAATGAACCTATGCAAACCATCAAGAGAGATAAATAACACAACACTCAGTCATAAAATTTCCCAAAAACTTTTTAGAAATAAAGTGACTGAAAATTTTTCTCTCCATACTTACATGTAACCTCAGAAGATAGATAACTCCTGAAGAACGAGTGAAGTCTGCTGAACACGAATAAGTGATCTTAAATCCAAACCCTGTGGTGGTGTGGGGGGGGGGGGAGAATGTGGAAAAATTACTTCTTATGGTAATAATTCCCTCTTCAAACTCATAATAAAATATATGGACCCAGAAAACCAAGTATAAATTATTGTTCAAATGAAGGATACATGTCAGAAATCAGCTAAATGTGTCTAAAAATACAAAGCACAATGTGCGTCAGCTAATATATAGTCCTCCAAAGCATAATGTGCGTTAGCTAATATATAGTCCTCCCCCAAAAAGAGCTAGCCTAATATACATGTATATGTATCCACGAGTTAGCGCGAATCCCGGATATACCATCCGAGTCAACAGGCAAATTTTTTATCAATAAATTTACTAAAGTACACCTGATGGCTAGGACCGGGAGCATCCTCCGGCGCCTTGACAGCGTCAGACATACTAGAATAAGTCAAAATCAAGTTGCTGAACAACTTAAAGCGTCAAGAAAAGCAAAAGCAAAACTATGAAAGCGTGTTGCAATGGCAGGTCAATAATTTGAGAAGAGGAAGAGACAGCCTCGCGCATGCGCGAGTTTGGGCCGCACATCCGCTGGACTATCCGCTGGACTGTCAGTTGAGTAACCTGCCCAGTGGGGGCGGTTTCTTTTTAATTCTGAGTCTTATTGAAGCTAGGTCGATATTGGGGAAATATCATAGAGTATAGGGTGGTAAGTATACTCTTGATGTGAAAGTACTAATGTATCAGATTATATATTCAGTCAATTAGTCAAGAGCCCCGGTGTAATGTTAGCATCTGGATATTGTTGATAATTTGTCTGGGGCTAAGGGCCAACAAAAATATATAATTTATTAAAGCAATATAAGTTTAATACTTCCAGTAGTGATGATTGCATGAATGATACATGTATCTATCATGCCTATATTCTCAAAGACACTGTTTAGACTATAGCACAGTGTAACATATAGGCTTAATAGATGAGTTATCCTTCTTGAGTGTGCTAACTAGTCTATGAAAGAGTTGCCTCCCTTATACTGTACAACTATACTGGGTATATAAACTATGCCATCCAATCTATCAGCTATATAATATAGACTAAGCATTTGACTAAAGGCCAGTCTCAGTATCGGCCATATTGGCGTCCAGTTGTTATTTTACACACAGTATAATACAACCAGTCATTACAAGAAACATTTTGCAACTAGGAATGTGTTCTATTAGCATCAAAGCATAATCTAGTTTTTCAACCAGTAAAGCAATTTATAACGATACATGTAGGCTCATGATAAAATTCTGAATTCATTAAAAGACCTTGATGTAAGAAGCCAGGATTAAAACAGTACTATAAAGGTATGGCACGACACTATTCTACTTGATAACAAGACAGTTACCTACAGGTATATGATTAACATCTTAATGCTCAAAATTTGTCTAGCAAATTTAAATTTCTGCTTAGTCAATGCGCCATCGCGAAACTGTGTGAATTGTATGTTATTGGTGAATTTACAATTTTATAACTGTTCTATTGAATGGCAGAAACAGCTCCAAGTCAAATTAATATCAAACTATTCAACAGTTTGACATGAGTTTATTGTTTATTATGTATCTTGAAATTGAAATACTGGGAATTCATGGTTCACTGTTAAAATTGATTCAAATACACACATATGCACGACAAAGTAGGCAGAGTTTAGCTAGAAATGGGCGGGCATAGTTAGAAATGAACCCCTCTATTGTTTTGCTTGTGATCAGAGCACAGTGATAGTTATTTTTAAAGTGAAATGTGTAAATTCTCCATCAATGAAGAGATAGATAGAACACTGAAATTTCACATTGACAAATTCAAATTCCATAAGATAAATGGGCTCTTTTTGGAAACAGTGATGGCATAATTTATCTGACACAGCAGCATCATAGAGTAACGTGGTTTCTAAAATGTAAATCAGTCCCTTTTCTACCAGCTCTTTAATAACTAAACCTTTCACATCAGTAGTGTAATAAGGGTTAACATAAAACAAAGTCATCAAATATATTATTTTTAAACACAGAGCCTGCAGTCAAACTTGTCACAAATTTTCACAACCACGCCCACCCCTTCCCCTCTACACCCATTCTCAAAGGAACACCTGTAGTAAATGACTATTTTAGCCAGAAAGTGTGATTTCTTTCACAGTAATCGGCCTTATTTAGCTCATATCCAACTTTAGACATTTCTTTAAGGCTATTTTAGGCATATATAATCTACTATGACAGCTTTAACACAGATTTACTGGAAGTAATAGCAAAGTATTAATCAAACACAAGGATGGATTACGATACAGGAACAGATTAAATCTGGAGTCGTATTCATGCAGTGCTAAACTAGAACAAGCAAAGAAAACACACAAGTGGTAGGAACACACAATAGCGAATGAGCAAACCTTCGCTTGCTTTAACTTTGTGGGTGGTTCAAAGTTAGTCTCCTCTCTCATCTGATAGAATGATGACTGTCAAAGGAAACAGTTAATCCATTAACACTCATATCAGCCAAAAACAGTTTCTGCAGTGGTCTTGAGAAATGTCCATTTGCAAACAAAAAGACTAATTTTGAAAATTTACCATTGGAATAACTGGCCCGATAACCGAGCCAGTCATTTCAGTGGTAAATTTTCAAAAATAGTCTCTTGGTCTGCAAATGGACATTTTCTATGAGAAAATTAAAATTTTCTTGGATAAATTTCAGGGCTAAAGGGTACAAATATACTCTTGCAATCTATAGATACCTGACAGAGATAAACTTGCTCAAAAGATTACTCGTCCCATTGGACTATAAGATGGTGTTTTTTATAAGCCATATAGTTGGAATCTGATGACACGTGTTATTACCAAGATATCATAATGTTTTACCCTAATTGAATTACCGAGATTGAATGGGTTGACCTACATACATAGCTAAACATTTATCTGCGTGCAATACATATTAATAATAAACACGACAAAGGTGATGGATGACCTGCATGTCACACCATTGTGCTTACTGCACAGGCACATCGCATGCCACTGAAGCCAGTTTGATCTCCACCTTTCAGAATTTACCACTATACTCGTAAAGATTTATCAGGAAAATTGAAATTTAGTCAATATCCATTTGCAAGTCAAGACAATAAATGTAATTTTCAAAATTGTCCACTAACTGAGCTATCTATTCCAGTGGTAAAATTTCAAAACAGTTTTCTATCATGTGTCAGATATTGGCTTGCAAATACACATTCCTCAAGATCAGAGGGTTTTTCCAGACTGGACCATTAGAGAGTTAACCGTTTAACACTCACATCAGCCGAAAACAGCTTCTGCAGTAGTCATTAGACATGCCCCTTCGCAGACCAAGAGAAGACTATTTTTGAAAATTTAACACTGGAATGACATGCTCGAAAACCGAGCCAGTCATTTCAGTGGTAAATTTTCTAAAAAAAATAGTCTTCTCATGGTCTGCAAATGGCCATTTTCTGAGAAAACTAAAAATATTTTGAACAAATTCGAGGATTAAAGGGCTAAGACCTTTCAACAATATAGGGTGGCTACAAATGGCTTCTTACGAGATGGCATCTACCAACTCACGCAATAGCTTCAACTGATGTTACATGGAGAAGAGTTCAACTAAAACATGTAAAATGGCATCTACAAATATTCCTACTGGTAGTTAGCTAAGGTGCACATATAAACTAACAAATATCGTTTAGTAATTTGTGAACACTAACCCTTTAATGACTAAATTTGATCTAAAAAGACCCAAGATATTTGCTTTTTGAATGTCTATTTGCAGGCCAAGAGACGACTATTTTTGAAAATTTACCACTGGAATGACTGGCTCGATTATCGAGCCAGTCCGAGCCAGTCATTCCAGTGGTAAATTTTCAATTAGAATTCTCTTGACCTACAAATCGACATTATTCAAAACCATTGCAGAGGCTGATTTGGCCGGCTTCAGCATAAAAGGGTGAAAACTCACTTCTGTAAAAAAAAAATACATCATTGAAAACGTAAACACAATGAAAATGTACATTTGACCATTCAAAGAAAGCTCACATGTCAATAAACAAACTCTACTCGTTGTACCAAACAAATAGTAGATCACATGTCAACATATAACAATGTCCACAGCACAAATTCTCTATTCACTCAAACAATTTTTACATCCTGGAGAGGTAACTAATTTTTCCTTAATATCAATCATCCTATGATCGGGACCAACATTTTTGGAAATAAGTGCTCTATTGTTTGGTCACCTGATGGTTTCATGTCACGGTTTGATTGCACACACAAGATCACTCACCTTGATTGGATGTCCATTCGCAGAGCTTTGCAATGCCGCTTCTATCTGCGCATCATCCCGCTCACTGCTGGTCTGTGAAGAAGATGACAAGAGTATGCGCAGGATCAAAATGCACCATAGTAGACAAATTAATCCACCATGTTTTCTTTAATAAACTTGGCTCCTAAGGTCTTACACGTACCCATAAGAACTAGCTTTGGTTTCAAGGGAAATCAGGCAACTGGTTTTGAATGATGCTTAAATGCTTTTCTAAAGAATAGCACAAAATCCAAAATGGCCACCATGCAAACATGCCAAATTGACCAATCAGCTTCCTGCCAAATTTAATTGAAATCAGTCCAGTGGTTCTTGAGAAGTCACTTAAAGGAAAATGTTTATGACAGACAGATGACAGATGGACAATGGTCACCATGCATGGCATACAAATGTAACCCCATCTGGCGTAATAAAAGATCAACACACTCAGGGTTCAAACTCACTTCATAGTTCAATGACTTAACCCTTTAATGGTCAAAGTTTTATCACAAAAAATGAAATTTTTCCTCAATATATGCCCATTTGCAGGCCAAGATAATACAATTTTTGAAAATTTATCACTGGAATGACTGGCTCGATTATCTATAGTCTTAGCTTCGCCTGCAATGGACATTCCTCAAGACCACTGCAAAGGACGGTTTTGTCTGGCTTGACCATTAAATGGTTAAAGAATGGTGTTGATACATATTTTCTCACTATCATTCTGTGCAATAGATAACATTTTGGAAACAAAAAATCTTGGTTTTGAACCTGAAATATCAACTGCGATAAATAAAATTCAAATTGAATAAATACTTTGTTGAATATTTTGAAAACAATTTGACTGGGAACTGGTACTCCTTATGGAAGTAACAGCTCCCTGTCAAATTACGCTCTAACAAGAGAATGCCCAAAAAGGGTGACATACCCCAAGCACGCCAATACAAGTGTATCCTTAGGCAGCAATGTTTCCCAATTAAATTATGTTCAAAATATTGAACAGCACATTTTATTTTTTTAGGCAAATATTATTATTTTAGCTGTACTGTAATACCAGTACCTGTTTCCAGTTTTTCAGTATGCCAGGTTTTGCAGGCACAACTTCCGATGTGCCCGTGGAGTCCCAGTCGCTGTCATCATGACACAGATCATCTGTTTTAGGTGGGATGTTTTCACTAATATCCGCTTCACTTATGTCCTCAACATCGCTAATACCAAGTTCCTCCATTAAAGCTAGATTAGGCAAAAACAGATCACGTATTTAACCATAGATATCTATTACATAAATTAACACACTTTAAAGACTAGCTTCTTATTAGTATTTGTCACACAAATCTTTTCCAGGATGCATAGTCTTGTACAATCTGTGCAAACATGTTATTTCCTAAGCACAACATGAGAGTACTATGCATTTGGGAAGATCATAAAACTCTAAGGCTGTAACCTGGGCAGACCAGTTGTGCAATGAATTAATATGAATCTAAATGTAAGCAACAAATTAATTAGCCATCACAGAGATGTACATTCCATCACACCACAATCATATAGCGTGATAATTTTTTAAAATATGGCAATCAAAACATAAATTTGAAATGGATTCATCATAGCAGTAATGCTCGGCTAATTAACAGGATACATTCCACCGACATTTAAAACAAAAGGCCCAAGGGCATGTGGCGCTCACCTGGACCATTAGCATTTGAACCATTTGCATTTAAATAGATACATTGTATGATGGATAATTTTCGGAAAATTTTCGGGGAAATCCAAGATGGAACCCCCCCCCCCCCCCCCACACCAAAAAAAAATTCTACCATGATAGGGTCACTCTAGCCAAATTTGTTTGAAATATGTTAAGCAACTAAGAAGCGTTTTGACAATTTCTGGTAAATCTTTCATAAAATCTAAGATTTTCACCAAAAGAATTGATCAATCAAAATTCTGAAAAGAATTTCTAGAGCCTACCACCATCGAATCCATAGGTGAAATTTGGTTGAAATATGTCAAGCAACTAAGAAGTAGCAATTTGACAATTTCCGGTACGTTCTTCATAAAATCTGATTTTCACGCAAAAAAATTCATGTATCAAAATTCTGAATGGAAGTTCTTAAGCATCTATGGCCATAGGATCCTTTCAGACTAATTTGGTTAAAATCGGTCAAGATGGTAAGAAGCGATTTGACAATTTCCAATACATTTTAAATAAAATCAGATTTCACCCCAAAAAATTGATGAATCAAAATTATGTATGGAAATTCTAGAGCCCATCATCACAGGATCCTTTCCGCTAAATTTAGTTGAAATCGCTCAGAATGGTAAGGAGAAGCAATTTGACAATTTCCAGTACATTTTTCATAAAATCTAAGATTTTCAACCAAAAGATTGATAAATCAAAATTCTGAACAGACCTTCTGGAGCCTACGACCATAGGGTCCTTTCACCAAAATTTGATTGAAATTGCTCAGAATGGTAAGGAGAAGCATTTTGGCAATTTCTGGTACAGTTTTCATAAAATCTCAGATTTTCACCCAAAAAATTTGATGAATAAAAATTCTGAATGTAACTTCTGGATCCTACGGCCATTGGGTACTTTCAGCCAAATTTGGTTGAAATCGGTCAAAATGTTAAGGAGAAGAAGCATTTTGATCATTTCCGGTAAATTTGTAATAAAATCTAAGATTTTGACCCAAAAAATTGCGGAATCACAATTCCGAAAGGAGGTTCTGGAACCAAGCCCAATAGGATACATTGACCCAAATTTGGTTAAAGTCTGTCTATTGGTTAAGGAGGAGTAGCGTTTTAAAGCAAAAGTTGACGGATGATGGACGGATGGTCGCCATGGCATAAACTCAATTGGCCCTTTGGGTCAGGTGAGCTAACTAGATATCGAATATTGGCTTTATTGTGCAATTAATACATAATTGAAGCAGACAGTGCTTAATTGCCATTTTAAGGAAAAGCTGCTTTTTGTTACATTCAGGAACTATGCAGCATAGTTAAAACACATCTGTGTGTGGTATATCGTCTGTGTCCTACAGCAGATCCAAAAATGTGTTCCTTGCGGAGTAAATAACAATGTGTAAGGGCGATAGAGAATCATACGCACACTATATATCTAAACCAATCAAACAACAGCATCTGGTCATGTGACATCACTAAGGGATAATCATGATTGAAATACACAAGATGCGGTAGACAATGTACCTTTCTGAGATAGACATTACAAGGAGGACGAGGACGTGGACACTCGCAAGTGATATTGTCATTGTTACATGGAAATGAAGCTCAAATAGTTCAATCTGACATACTGAGCATTAGGGATCCCATTCATTTGCCGTTGTTGGGATCGATTGAACTTTGAATTCCCAGAATCCCAATATCAAGGTAATTATCCAGGTGAGCTGTTGAATATTTTGAAACTAATTTGACTGGGTGTTATTGCTGCCAGACTGTTTATTAAATAGCAAAGACATACATATACAATTGGTACACTTTTCAGTGTTCATGATGGAGCTAGATATGTACATCATTCGTTACATATTTTGACTGTGACGTCAGCCTACATGTGACGTAATTGATTTTGACGTCATATACTTGAGTGACAGATGAGATCTCTCCATTGTTAATACGCTAACCCTCAAATTTTTTCAAGACAAGTTCAGTTTTCTCATAGAAAAATGGTCCTTTGCAGATGAAGACAATTTTTTTAAATTTACCACTGGAATGACTGGCTCGGTCATTCCAGTTGTAAACTTTCAAAAATAGTCTCCTCTTGATCCGCAAATCATTTCCCAAGACGACTACATAAGCCATTTTGGCCAATTTCAGTGTTAAAGGCTTTACCAATGACATTCTGTCTGTCCTATGTGTTTTATATTTACCTCATCTCCAATCAGGAATCTTGGAATCCAAAATAAATTAAATTGTCAATTGTTGATATTTGTGTTTTCCTTTCTAAAATATGTAAACATTTTATCCATATTTAATGAAATTATCACTGGTTGGTTACTCACGGGTATAGTAGAATTACAGTGACGGGCATATATTACTACATGCGTTATGTTCATGAAAGATGTTAGAAATGAAATTGCAATTAAATATAGTGCATGTGCGTGCATTCGTGTGTGTGTGTGTGTGTGCGTGCGTGCGTGTGCACATGCATGTGTAATTTTTCTATGTAAACGTGCTGTCAACAGAAGTATGCATTAACACATTAGTCATGTTAGTGATAACAGATATCAGGGTACTTACTGCTGCTGCTGCTACTGCTGCTGCTACTACCACTACTACTACTACTACTACTACTACTACTACAGGGTTCCTAGAACTAATACTTGACGATAAAAACTACATATAGAAGGTGCAATAACTGAAATGCAAGAGATTAGTGAATTAACGTGCACACTATACCTGTAAGAATGTGAGATTAGACTAGTCTACAAATATTTTTTAACTTACACACGTTGATCATGAATTGATATTATATTATCCGTATAAACCATCGGGATTCTTAACTTTAAATCATTTTCAAATTATAATTGGTTTATGTTTTGGAAATGTTATTGCTGAAAACTGTTGCAGTATAAGATACCAACAGCTTTCAGCAGAATGGTTTCCAAAATATACACAAAATTTTCTTTGTTACAATTAACATTTTGACATCAGTGTGATAAGGGTTAAACAGTGAAAATGAAATTGGTTAATCTGTCTAACTTATCAAACTAAGATGGCATGAAGATATTTGTCGAAGAAATTAACTATTTGGACATTCAACAATGTAGCTTACATGTATAGTCATGATTGTATTTAAAGGAAAGGAAAAGGGAAATAACAAATGATGTTTATTGGTAATTTCATACAATATTAAATAAACTACCACCGGTAAAAAACGGAAATGAAACGGGATTATTTGAGAAAAAGCATTTACTAAATCTAGGAGCGCTTAACTTGGAACCAATTGGTGATGCTGCTGGTACTTCGCACTCCGCCGTGTGTCAACTGTGTGTACAGGCATACCACATACTTGAATATAACAAAAGCATACCTGAATATAGTTTTGCAAGCGGTATGAATAGTATTCTCTATAAGCGTCGATGTATAGTGATTAACTCGCAACTGTTAATTCACTATTGATCCGTTTCAAACATTATATTTGAGTCACTTTTTCTGGTGGAACCAACAAGTTTCGGTCAAAATGATTTTAAAAAACACTGCTGGTTTCCAGGGTCACAACATGATACCCGCTGAATATTTTGAAGATTGTGTGACTGAAAGTATATCCTGTCACTGGAAACAACAGCTTGCAGGCAAATTGTTTTAAAATTAGACAGTATTTTACCTGTAGGAAGTAGTGGCTAAATCAGCTTACGGCTGATATAACTGAGATTATATGACCAGCTGTAGGGGATATCATTTATTCACTTGGCATACACCAGAGCACATAGGACTAGCTGCGTCACTAATTGGTTCTGGCCAGAGTGACATACATGGTATTTAGCTTTGTACCTTTTTCAAATTTTTCTGATTTATTTCTGTTTTTTACTGGTGGCTATAGGTTGATTATTATATAAAGCTCTCATTTAACAGCATATGTTAGTTCCCTGGTTCTATTCATTAAAACAATTACATAACAAGGGAAGTAACTCTTGTTTATGGAATATATAATATGCGAATCAGATGCTTTCCCTTTCGATAACAGAATGTTTATAAACGACAGAATCTATGCTAATGACTAGCACGGTTATCCCAGTCATTCCAGCAATCACGTTTCAAAGATAGTCTTTCCTTGCCCTACAAATAAACATTTCTCAAGACCACTGCAAATGCTGACTTGACCATTACAGGGATAAACAATCGTACGTCGTCACATGATCACTGAACCGTATCCACAAATGATTAAAATATATGCTAATCGTGCACTAAACTATATGCTACAACTAAAACCAGCACAGCAAAAAGCATGCATACCACTCCGTTTTGAAAGGCCTGTAAAAATAAGTGAAAGCAAAAAATCATGCAGGGTTGGAAGAATGCATAATGCCTCGAATCACAGATTCAAACTCTCAATTTTCAGATACTTCTTTAAGCACAATATGGTGCCTTGTGATCACAGGAATTTGCATGCGTACTGACACCAGAAGTAGCGACAAATCAAATGAGTTTTCTGGAGTTATAGGCAGGGTGGGTGGATGGGTGGGTTAGATTTGTGTCTTATTGAGCAAATACTGTTGATACCATTTGATCATCTGATTTTTATTCTATATGTATCATAGATGATATTTACATGCTAAAGCTAGGATTCCATTAATGCGTAGTATGCGTATCCGAATGAGTGATTAAATTTGAACGTACATGTACATTTATGTGTGTCCGAAAGCAGTGATTTTATTCAATTCTAGGCTAATCAAGTGGCAACTACTACTACTCCCGCCGTTGTTGCTGTTGCTGCTACTACTACTATTACTTCTATTACCCACCCCACGACAAACACACCGACACCCACCACCGCCTACGTGTCTGAGGTATGCCGAAATAGGAAAGCTGGTGATTATCAATCATTGGGCCTACAATAAATTTTGACAAAAAAACATCTATTTCTTCACATCCACATATTTTAGCCATATTGTTCCATACATGTTGTATGTTAGTTTGTAATTGGCATCTTTATGGTCAGGATTGCTGGCATCAAAGAGGCAGGAATATTTTCTAACTACTTCTATCAACCCTTCACATTCCTGCACGTTTAATACGAGGTTCCCTTTCACTTTTGGAATGCATGTACAAAATAAAAGCACATGGATTTGCGGAAAGCCCACTAATGATGCAATATTATTGTAATTTTCAAGGATTCCTATATCTGAATGCTGTCCATAGCCGAATGGAATCGCTACATGTAGTGATCGGATTCCGATAGGTTACGCATACGCATACAGACACATTGAATCATACTACCTTTTTGTAATTGTAACGGGAAAAAATTTCGGATACGGATACGCATTAACGGAATCCCAGCTTTAATCTAGACCAGGGCATTGCACATACAATGTAGACCTGTTGATGCCACGTTTACACTGCATAAACTGAACATGCGAGGGAAGCCTTAGAAAAGGTGAATTGTACTTTTCTAGATTAATATTTAGCAATTTCCATCACCATTTGTATCTTTATTCAACATCCATTTCAAAATTTTTAATTCGGAATCATTAAAATTAGCAGCCACAAGTCTTTAGATTGTGAATCTAAATTACAAATTATGCAAGAGCAGGAATGGGAACAAGTCACATTTCCATTTGGTATTATTAGTTTAACAATTTAAAGATGAAAAGTGGCCTTAAATAATGTCTTTTGGCAGGCTAAGAGAAGTTTTTAAAATTTATTACTGGAATGCCTCGCTCGATGACTGAGCCAGTCATTCCAGAGATAAATCTTCAAAAATAGTCTTCTCTTAGCCTGCCAAAAGACATTCACTGAGCAAAAGCATCAATGGAGGAATCCAGTTTTATCTATGCCCACATCCATCTCTAGCTAAGCTCCATACACGCTTTGCCCATGTTAGGATGGATCGATCCCTACACTCACTGAAGCTCAATTTCCAAAAAACTATACTGGTTAGCTGTTGAATATTTTGAAATTAATTTGACTGGGTGCTGTTGCTGTCTAGGGCAGCAACAGCACCCAGTCGCATTAGTTTCAAAATATTCAACAGCATGTTTATTATATAGTAGACACAATTTGTACATCAACGCTTAGTCCGTCATCAATTACGACTTCGTGACGAACTTAGCTACATCATTCATGACGCAATAGATTTTGAGATCAGCCTACATGTCACATAGTTGATTGTGATGTCATATGATTGATGGATAAACTGGAATCCTCCATTATCTTGACCATTTATCACCATTAAAGGGCTAATGCTGCTAGGCATGGAAAGCAATATATTAACCCTTTTAATGACAAATTCCTGAAAATATAAATTCTTTACAAATGTATATCATTCCATTGAATATTTTAAAATTAATATGACTGGACGCCATTGCTGTACAGGGTAATAATGGCTTTCAGTCACATTAATTTCGAAACATTCAATTGATATGCTGTTTAATTGCACCGAGATTGAAATATGTAGAATATATTGGTGAAGGGGTTAAATTTCCAGACTTTAAACCAATTCATGTAATAAGTTACTTGTATACCTGACTGGGCCGAAACAGTGCTCTATATTTAGCTATTTGACTCCGAAAATGCCATACGAAAAATCCTTTACAGGGTCGCACACATTCAGTTAACTGTCTGAGTGCAGCAAGCTATATGTACCACAATGATTTCAGTGTGCAATAACGCTGGACCTGGTGAATATTTTGAAAATTATTTGACTGAAAGTTGTTGGTGGCTAAGCCACCAACAACTTTCAGTCAAATTGTTTTCAAAATATTCAGCATATCTAGATTTAAACCCCATGGAAAAGGTAGTCTGCAGAAATTCAACAGGCAGACAGTTACATAGTTACATGTGCATGGAGTTAACAGGAGTTGTTCTGCATAATTGTCTTGAAATTCAGATACTGGTACAAAACAAAGAGAAAAGGGGCAGATAACTTAAATCTTGACTAATTGTTATGATGGCCATTTGAGAAATGAAACATTTAAATTAAAGTTCAAAACCATGAAATTCACGTCCACATACAAAATACAAGTTGATAAAAAATGGCAGTAAATGTGAAGGCGCCACATGTTGCCAAAAATACATAAAAGCAGAAATTAACTCATAAACAGTAAATTACAAGCAAGGTTTGAACACATGTAAGTACATGTATTCTTTAGAATTGGATCATTACCATAATAGTACATGCAGGAATCTTCACCCAAGACTACCTACCTTTCATTTTTTCCTGTGACATCCTTGCAACAGGTGGATCTGGAGAGACAGACTTTGGCGGCCCATCTGATATCAACTATAAAAGCAAGAAACAAACATCTGCAAAAGCACAGCACATAATGGCAAATAGGTAAATACTGATGACTATTCATAAGACAATGCAAAAGAATCTCTTCAAATAAAACCAAAAACATGAGGAGATTTATGCTTAAAACCTATAAACATTTAAATAAATATTATTTTTAATAAGAGAATTTTCTGCCTGTCCAAACTTATTTCGCAATACTGGTACCTAGAAAATACAGTACGAATAACAGTTTATCAACAATATGTACCGCGTACTATTTGTACACTTATTTAGAATGATTTTAATCCTTTCATCGATAAATTCCACGTTTCTCAATCACAGGTCAAACAAACAGGAAAGCTGTTGAATATTTTGAAATTAATATGACTGGAAGCCATTGCTGATGCCTTAGACAGAATGTTATGCATTGTAAAGAATTTCCTTTTTCAAGGCTGTCATTGAAAAGGTTAATAGCATTTTATAAATGGATTCCATAATGATCATAGAATACATTGCATATCCACAGGCAGCCATAATTGAAATCCAATCCATGCTATAAGGCAAATAAGAAATGTCAATCTCTAGCTTTTAAGATGGAATGTGTCGATCAAAGCTCACATCACAGTCCAGCTATCACCAGCATTTGTGGTCAAAATCATCTGCTTCATTAAGTCAGGTGGTCACAACCACCTATCTAAAAGAGCTACCATCAACTGTCATTTCAAATACATCTACACATATATGTATATAACAACAGACATGTATCAAGAGATGATGACAGCACAGCGTTAAAGAAATTTAACATATACTGGGGGAAAAGCAGAAAAGAAACGAAACAAACAAAACTAAGACAAGAATGAGAAAAAAGTAAAACAAAAGTGCAACTATCTTAGTTAAATCGTCACTACCGTTGTTTCATTTTTGTTTTTGCTTTGATTTGGTTTTTGGTTTTTACTTCATATTTTTGGGGGTGTCCTTTTCAGGACATATATAATGTACCATACTTCTCATTCCTGAACATAGATTGGTGCTCAGCAAGGTGACCTTTACAAACAGGTTTGAATACATACATGTAGAAAAAAGGTGCATCAGTCTGCCAGTTGCCTTTACCATGTCAAAATGTACTAGACTAACATTCAGAAATTCAGCAGGGTTGTCCATCACTAGTACTCCTCATCAATCAAGCACTTGACTAATTCTGTCACATTGACTGCATTCTACTAACAAACATAATTACCCTAAAATAATTTACATGTGTGTATGAAAGATTGTCTTTTAACCCTTTAATTGTCAAATTTGAAGAAAAAAAATCTAAATATTTTCTCATTGAATGTCCATTTGCAAGCCAAGGGAAGACTATTTTAAAAATTTTACCACTGAAATGACTGGCTCAGTTATCGAGCCAGACATTCCAGCATGTTCAGCGGTAATTTTTAAAGAATTGTCTTCACTTGGTCTGCAAATGGACATTCCTAACACCAATGTTGCATGTGGCAGTTTTGGTTTGCTTAACCCTTAAAGAATTAGCAAGCCAATACCTCTTAAAATACACCAGCACCGATCACTTGATCCCGAGCATGCTTATATATCTACCTGTGCAATCCCTGTTGTGCTACCTTTATCTGATGCATCCTCGTCCAAGGCACTCTAAAACAAAGCAACATATGTTAGTCATTCAGCTTTAAGTACATGTAGATTGACAATGGAGCACAGAATGTGAAATTTAAAACGTTAAGACAGGAAAGTTGTTGAATATTTTACAACTAATTTGATTGGAACTTGTTGCTATCATCAGCAAATTATTTCAAAATATTCAACAGAGTATTTTTTACCGTTTCATAACAAATATGCACACAAAAGCATGCGTGTAAACACACACACACTTAAGGATGTTATATGTCACTGCAATGAGTTTAAATGGTACAACATACTAAATATTATTATTTTGAGAGCTATACCGCAGCACAGAAATAACTTAACAGGTTTCCACAACAAAGTCAAACGTATTGTTGAATTTTTTTTAACATAATGGACTTTTCCAAGTTTATCCATTCATCATATGATGTCATAATCAAGTATGTGATGTCTAGGATGATGTGATAATAATGATGTCATGAATGATTCGAAATAGTCCGTCTTTAGTGCTTAATAGTCCGACAAACTGTAAGAATTGTATATCTTTACCATTTAATAAATATTATGTTGAATATTTTGAAACCAACTTGACTAGAAGCTGTTGCTGCCATAGGCAGCAATAGCACCCAGTCAAATTATTTTCAAAATATTTAACAGCTTACCTGTATAGTTTTCCAGAAATTGATAGTCAGGGAGTTCAGAGTTTGATCGATCCCAACACGGAAGAGATGTGGGTGGAGCGTAGATAGTGATGGGCGGGGCAAAGCTGAAACTGGGAATGGTCCATTGGATTGGAAGGCAGAAATATCTTCCAAACCATGCTCAGTGTTACTTTTTACTAGCATGTTTCCCTTTTTGTTTTTAACTTATTTCTGAGCTGTAATGTACAGATACAGTCTATAACAATCTGACAATAACTCTATAAAACAAAGTTTTGTGCTAGAAATTCATTTATTGACGCTTGCTGCTCCATGGTAGCCATTTCCTGGTACTCGGCCATTCAGAGTGTCAAAGTATAAGATTCACGTATATACATGTATTTATGTGACCATGAGTTTCAACTGATACAAGAACACATACCGTCATTTCTCGACTAAAGGCCGCCCTCGAATATAGGACGCTGTCTCAAATTTGACCAAAATCCGCCCAAAAAACAGATGTATTCAAGTATAAGATGCTGTTAAATTTAGAAAAACGCTCCTTTAAAAAGTAGAAAATTGGTATCAAAAATTACAATCACTCAGCACTATATTTAATGTACATGTATGCCTAAAAAATATCATGGTGGAAGATAACTTATTAAATAGGACTGCCTAAATATCGTGTATCTTCAATAAAGATCGTTTATTACATTAAAATCAATCCAATTTTGGCATAAAATGTCGCCTTGAAAATATAAATGTCAAGTGACATTAGGAATATGTAAGATGGTCACTAGTTGTAATGGTTCTTTTGCGATTGGAGGCACTGTGTGATTTTATGCGCTAACGGGAGTTGGTTATCTGGCTCTTTTGTGATTGGAGGAGCTGTGTAATCTTATGCGCTAACGGGAGTTGGTTATCAAACTGGTACAGGAACATTCAGTTCCTATCACGCAATGATGATATATAGCAATTTCTGAATCCAGAATATTTAGATCCGAGTACTCGCTCTAATTAGAATCAAGATCTTTTGCGATTGGAGGCGAATCACTTGACTTATACATGCATCTTTTCTCGACGCCATTTTATGTCAAATTCTGGATTAATTTTGATGTAATAAGTGATATTTATTAAAGAATAAGCAATATTTAGTCGCCCTAATCTAATAATTTCACTTCCGTTTAATGTTTTTGGAGTATAGATTAAACAGTCGGCAGGCGACGTGAATTGTCTACCATAACAAATAGTTCAATTTCCATGGTATAATCTTTGACTTTTTAAGAAAAATTTTGACCCAAAAATGTGCTCAAGGAATGTTGTCGATTATAGAACGCCCCTCCCCCTTCCGAGAACATGTAATTTGACAAAAAAACTGTTTCCTTTAGTCAAATTTGTACGGTATATATTTTTTAATTACTTTAACAGGAAGCTGTTGTTTCCCAGTTAAAGTAATTTCAAAATATTTAACATGTCATCATCGTGTTCAGATTGTCTGCAGTCTGGTATCGAAAAAATTCATGATTTTCTTTTTAATCTAGATTTATTAAAATAACGAAAAATTGTGCCCCAATAATTAAGCCTTTGCTGGTCAACCCAGTCAAAACCTGCTTGGACCATGGTCTCGAGGAATGTCCATTTGCAGGCTAAAAGGTGTTTTTTTAATTACAACACTGGAATAACTTTCTCTATAATCGAGAGCCAGTCAATCTAGTTGTAAATATTCAAAGATAATTTTCTCTTGGCCTACAATTTCACATTCACGAAAACCTAATCTCACAACTTTTTAACACATCCTAACCAGTAAAGTGTTAACAGTAGTCACAGTAATTCAATAATATGCAACGTCAATACACATAGATCTGTAGCACATGTGCACCATACTTACAATATTATGTATTTCAGATAATTCCTCGTCACGTTTGAATGACACTTTTCGTCTTATTGTCCGCGGAGAATCATCCTCATCCAGAGACTTCATGGTGATAAGTGAATCCCTCTGAATCGATAGTTTTGGTTCTCCCATAATCTTACTGGCCTCCTGGGCTGATAACGGGGGTAAACCGTTAGACCAGCCTTCTTCCGCATAACCACCACTTAATTCAGGTGAATCTGTTAGAGCAAATAACCATTATTGTTGGTATACAGACTGGGATGTTCTCAAATGCAAATGCCGGCCATAAATTGTGAAATATTTACTTTTGAAGATTTTAAATGACAAATATTTACATTTGCAAATTTAAATATATTTGAGAAAGCAGACATTAGCAACTAAGCTGAATTTCAGACTGAAGATCTAAACATTTACATATTGATGGCAATACAAACTGTTTGCTTGTTTGCCTATGCCCAGTACATAGGCTTAAGGCTTGCACGATTATGTGATCAAATCGAAAATTGTGACTATTTTTTAAATCATTATGTTATATGATTAAAAATTAAATAATCCAATAATCGTGAATAATTTCTACTACATACAATATTTCAAAACCTACAATTTAATTACTCTTTAATGCGATCGCACCTCCTCCTCCACCCCAAACATTCAAATTTTGCTCAGTGAATGAATGTCCATTTGCAGTCCAAGAGACGACTGTTTTTGAAAACGTGGTGGCTCGAGTATCGAACTAGGCATTCCAGTGACACGTTTTAAAAAATTGTCTTCTCCTGGCCATGTTGGCCTGCAAATGTATATTTCTAAATACCATTGCAGCTTTCATCATTCATATATACCTTTGTTGTTATGTCTGGATAATCTGTACTCAGGCTGATTAATCTTATATAATCAATCGTGATCACTCAAAGCAATAACTGCACAAGCCTACCAGTACATATACATGTATATGTTAATAGACAACTTTTAGAATTAATTAATCAAAAGATGCTCTGAGAACTAACCAAAGTCATCACCTTCATGCTGATCATCATTCTCCTCTTCTGATAAAAGTGGTACAAATTTTGCCAGACTTATCTTAGGGGCAGCCTGTGAACATAGAATTAAGATACACGTAATATTGGCATGCAGCATGGCAGCAGCCAGCATGGTGTGCTGAACGATATCATTATAACTCAGCAATATTGTATACTAAAGTACTCATCTTGTCCTCAGAACTGACACAAGAACTTCCATAGATACCATACATGTACTTGTATTTCAGCAAATTTAATATATTTTGCATTTTCTAAAGCAGCTTATATTTAATACATTGTTATTTAATGATACATAAACCCAAATTAATATATTAGCTTTCAGGATTTTGAGTGGACATGTTAATCCAGTAATAAAACTGATTTAACCTTTACGGCTCTGATGTCAAAATTTTAAATTTCAAATTAAATTAAAAGATGATCTGTCGTAGTGAGCAACATCATCTACCAAAAATTATTGAAAAACGTACACCCATTTCTTTGTTACTGACAGAGTAAAAGATAGAATATTGACATCAGAGTGGCAAGGGTTAACAACAAGTACCCATTTTTACTCTTGGGTGGCGAGGCAAAGATGAGTGAAAGTGTATCTTATTTGTCAATGATTGGGTTACAGTTTGTAATGAGACATGAACCGGGGACTCTTGCCTGAAACGCTACATGTACAAAAAAAATGTACCTACAAACCACGCAGTCCTCAGCATGTTTAGATATTAACCGCTTTAACGATGATCAATACGGATCAGTACATCAGAATATTTACACTGACATTTTGTACTAATACCTCAGGACAAAAATTAGTCGAGCATTGTAAATGCAGCATTTATACAGTACTCACAGTTCACAAATAAGGTAACAAGTTTCCAAAGCAAAAACCCAAACATGTTCGTTGGTACAATTTTGAACACGATGTAAGAAATGTTCTGTGGAATATTTTGAACATATTTGGATTGGAAGACATTGCTGTCTTAGGCAGCAATGTCTTCCAATCCAATTAGGTTCAAACTATTCAATAGTATGTTTTATTTTGTTTTGGAAACATATTAAGATAATGTTATTTCTGAGCCGTATTGTATCATATTTTAGGATAATCCATCCTTTAAAAGTCAAGAATGCTCAAGAAAATTATTTTGGAGACCAAGAAGAGAATATTTGAAGATTTACCATTGAAATGACTGGATCGAGCCATCCTTCCAGCGGTAAATTTTCAACAATACTCTACTTGAACTACAGATGGCTATTTCGCAAGACCAGTTTTACTGTAGTTTCAACAGTCACATTTTCACAAAGATTACGCCAACTGGTTGATGAAGTAAGCAGTTAACCTCTTTGCCTTAACGTATATACTTTTAAAAGCTTGTCCACCAACATCATCAGACACCCTAATTACCATGACATATATTTATTGCTTATTGACCCTGTAATCTGAATATTCTAATTTTGAAACACATCCACATGGCCTCATGGAAGGATGGATGATGTTTGAAGTCATTTTTTTTAAATAAAATATTTTTGGACAACTTTGTCATTTTAAAAGTAATCACCAGATATGCTAAACTAGAATTTACTAAATATCGTTAACTGAATGTTATATTCAGCAGTAAAGAAACATATATTAAATTAATTGACAACAATGTGCACATTAACATGGACAGAAATTGGAGCGGACGATTGTGAAACAACTGGAACCCAAAATAGGGGAATGGTTCTGGGAGTGGGTGCTAAATAGTCTTGGAGGGTGTCTAAGACTATGACAAATCTGGAAATCTGAATAAATCTGGAATATTCCAATCTCTGAACGTGCATCAAACATGTCGAAGACAGTAAAATTGAAAAAGAATGGCATGTGTCAAAATACAGCTTTCAATAATGTGATTAACCCTTTAACACTCATACCAGCCAAAAACAGCTTCTTCAGTGGTCTTGAGAAATCTCCATTTGCAGACCAAGAGAAGACTATTTTTGAAAATTTACAACTGGAATGACTGGCTCGAAACGAGCCAGTCATTCCAGTGGTCAATTCTCAAAAAAGTCTTCCCTTCGTCTGCAAATGGACATTTTCTATCAAAAAATTTAAATTTTCTTGAATAAATTTAATGGTTAAAGGGTTAAACAAAGATATACACTGCATCGCTTACTTTAATTTATATGCTCTTGTTTTATTCAGATGGGATTTGAGAATACAAATTTGAAAATGAATTAGCTTATTAAAGATGTTTAAGCTAGTGCTCTATCAGCCAAAAACCATAACAAAAATTGTCAATAAGCTAAGATGCGTTTTCAATTCAAGTACAGCCAAACAATAACACTTACCAGTCTGATGTCAAAATTTGAAATTTTCAAATTAAATTAAAAGACGATCTGGTCAACAAATTTGATGATAGTGGCATTAGCCAAAATTGTTTTAAAATGTACACCAGTTTTGTTGCTATTGACACAGTAAAAGATAGATGATTGACATCAGAGTTGTAACGGTTAAGCAAAATCTTACATTTTTGGCAAACACGTTATGGCTGAACCGAGTAAGCACTAAAAACATGTTACACTTGCATAGATGTACAAGTCACTCGTTATAGGGTATGCAACTAGAGCCACAAAATGCTGGCTTCCTAATGCAGCTGCCTCTTAGGACAACCTGCCTTAAAGAACCACCATTTTGTGGCTGCAAAAGCCCCGTGGTCATTTGCAGGGTTTACCTGTATTAACTTGAATGTAATAATTGAAAGAATGATCAAACCTTATGGGAGAGTTACCTATTATTTTGAAAATCATTTGAATGAAAGCTGTTACTAGGCAAAGAAGTTGATGTACATGAATCTATTATTTTGTATGTAGCTCTAAACGCGTTACACAACAAGTGATACTTAAACTGAATACAGAGTTATTATAGTTACAAGAATGACATTAATCATTGGTACTTAGATACCATGTGATGTGATAAGTACCCAAAGTACAAATACCAAACAAATGTGACAAAACATTGAAGAAAATATTTAAAGAAATAATATGTATATATATTTATGTACATATTAGAAGAGATTACACAGAATATATATATATATATATATATATATATATATATATATATATATATATACAAAGGTGCTACCTCTATTTCAATATCACTGCCACCATCATCATCGTGCTTGTTTGAAAATAAAATAAATTATTTAAAAATTTTTACAAGTACATTATATTGATAGTCAAATAAAGCGACAGGCTTTTACTAATTAAAATCCCAGTAGCTCAATTTTAAAGCAACAACAGAATCATGACAGTCAATGAAATCATCCAGTTTCTCAGTCAATCATGATGTCATAATCAACTACACGACATGTAGGATGATGTCATAATCAATTATGTCATGAATGACTCGATTTAGTCCATCTTAAACACTTAATAGTGTCAGGTTGTACAAATTTTATGTCTCCTATTTCATAAACATATTGTTGAATATTTTGAAACTAATTTAACTGGGTACTGTTACTGCCAAAGGCAGCAACAGCACACAGTTAAATTAGTTTCAAAATATGACATGGCTAACCTGTAGTTTTCAGGAAATTGAGATTCAGTGAGTGCAAGGATCGATCGATTGATCCCAACATGGGCAAAGCGTGGGTGGAGCTTAGCTAGAGATGGGTGGAGCCTAGCTAACACTGGATTCATCCATTGGCATGTTTTCTGAGAATATATAGATTTCCTTACCCAATATTCTAAATATAGAGGATACTTTTAAATAATTCTTTACAGTTGAAATTAGGATGACTTCTTATGAGGAGACTTCAGCTATACATAGGTATGGCATACATATGTTACATAATACCGTGGCAAATTCCAAAAGATGTTGAAATTCTGAAATAACATCTATTCTCAGTGACATTAACTCTTTCACTGACAAATCCCAGAGAATGTATACATGTTGTATATATATATATATATATATATATATATATATATATATATATATATATATATATATATATATTGTTTACGATAAAATGTATTCTGTTTGAATACTTTGAAATTAATTTGACTGGAAGCCGTTACTTGCAAAATATTCAACAGCTTTCCTGCATGGTTGCTTTGAAAATTAGATATGGCATGTATGGGGAATTCATCGTTGAAATGGTTAAAGTTTGATTTACTGACCTAAAAATCTTCTTCATTTTCCTGCATATGAAACAAATGCAGAACTTTGCAGACAAAGGTTGAATTAGGTTTCATTATCTGGGTACATGTATCACGTGGTTGCTTTACCTATCTACACATGCACACACTTTTACTCTTGCTTGAAGCAGGAGTAATGTACGAATTTGTAAGACGTGATACCGTTATCCGAATATACTCTAGGTCATTCAGATATGTAATCGGGGTAAGGTTTAGGAAAGTCTCACTTGAGGAAATATATGAACACAAAAAATCTAATTTTTGCGGAAATAATTTTAAAATTTCACACACGCACGCGCACACACACACGCTGTACCTTATATGGCTTGTCATCTGTGGCCAGTGAAATATCTGTATCGTCCCCCCAGGAATCGTTGCCTGCTCCAGCACCTCCTGATGCTTTACTGATTGTCTCATCACCAGAATCATCACCTTCGGATTTAAAATCATTAAACAGACCAGTAAATAATTACAGCCAAACCTACATTCAGAGACGACTTGTATTCTAGGCACAAAAGATGGATGGCAACCTCTGAGACATATCCTAGCCTCAGTCGGGTGGAGTAGGGAGGGGGGGGGGGAGGGGCTCAAAGGAAAAGTATGACCGACTTGGAAAAAGTATCCCTATTAATGGTAACAAGCTGAATCCATGGATAATGTGAAATCCACCATTTTTGTAATACACGCACGAGTGCTTGCACGCACACACATTTGACAATTACATGAGGGGCGGATGACGATACTCTATAACCATCCATTGTACCCGCCTCAACCACCACACATCAGACTTCTAACTGTATATGAAAGAAATGCTATGAATGTTGGCTAGGTAGCTAGGCTGTATGTCACACCACAGTCTACACTAGCTTTGACCTAAATAATGTACTGACACTATCGGCATCAGCGCAACTAAATTATATATATAAAACTACATAAATGTGTATTTTATGTACCATCCACATTTGCAGCAGGCACACCAAACTGTTCATCTTTTCCAGTAGCCCCTCGCTGACTGTCACCAGAATCTGCTGATGGTCCGGCATCATCTTCACTGACCTGTCTCTTCAGTCGTAGTCGGTAGTCATTCAAGATGATCTGGCAGTCCTGGTGACCATTCATCACTGCCACGTCACTAGCAGTCCAGCCTGATTATAACAGTAACACAAACATCACTCTATCAAGTAGTACAGCAGTAAATAACAAACAGCCTGAGGCAGATATCATGAAGCATTACCTGAAATGGTTGTACACAATGTCTGGCTGAATTGAGGTGCTGTTGTTCTCTATTCACTACTACATGTATATCAGTTGATAATGGCAATCTTTTCAACAATAAAATTAGTTTCTCAATTTGAAAGTGGCCAAAGAGATAAGAAATCTATATATGTATTGAATACTTTCTAACTATTGGAATAGAATTCAGTACGTGTATATCACAATTGATTATTTTAGATTTAAATATTTGCTTTAAGTTACTCTCATCATGTCATGGCTGTAGAACTATACCTATTGCAAATACATGTACTATAATCTATTTTTGAAGAACTACTGACTCGAGAACCATTGATCAGATTTGATTAAAATTTCAACACAGATATGGGTTTTTTTTAAATCAAACACATTTTTATTGTTTCAAAGTAAGATTTGCGATTGAGTCACGAGTTGTCATCAACTTAGTTATGTCTTTCAATCTAAGATAGATACAGCACATTTCAGAAATAAGGTATCTTGTTTCCAAAGCAAAATAAAACGTACATGTACTGTTGAATACTTTTTGACTTAATGCCATTACTGACTAAGGCAGCCATGGCTTCCAACCAAATAAAAGACCAGTTCTGGTCACAGTCGTCCGACCAGGGCTTTTTAGTCCCACCCCAATTTTGTATTCCAACAAGGGAGATAACTCTGGTGTCTGGACACATTTTGCCGATATGCAATCCACATCGAGGTCTTGTCATAAGGAGTTGACATTCCAAATTTGAAGTAAATCCTTTCAAGCTAA
Organism: Chaetoderma sp. LZ-2023a; assembly: GCA_034401795.1. Lineage (NCBI taxonomy): Eukaryota > Metazoa > Mollusca > Caudofoveata > Chaetodermatida > Chaetodermatidae > Chaetoderma > Chaetoderma sp. LZ-2023a. The sequence goes on along the minus strand of CM067371.1, from coordinate 55,392,298 downwards.
CTGAAGTTATCGAGCGGAAACCACATATTTTACGATTTTTCAAGAAATAAAGGGGGATAACTCTGGTGGGTCTGGACAGATTTTGCCGATATGCAATACCCACTCAGGCTGGTTATTTTACGATTTTTCATGAAATGAAGGGGGATAACTCTTGTCGATATGCAAGCCCACCGAGGTGTTGTCATAAGTTGACATTCCAAATTTGGAATGAATCCATTAACGCTAACTGAAGTTATCGAACGGAAACCACATATTTTACGATTTTTCATGAAATGAAGGGAGATAACTCCAGTGTTTCTGGACAGATTTCGTTGATATGCAATCCCCACCGAGGTATTGTCATAAGGAGTTGACATTCCAAATTTGGAATGAATCCATTTAATCTAACTGAAGTTATCGAGTGGAAATTTGACGACGATGTCAGGGGACTAATTAAGTCCAAAACATCCAACACAAAATTTCTAACATTGTGCTCAAAATTGCACTGTTTGGAAATGAGTACCTTATTTCTGAGCTATACTGTATAAACCAGAAATTCACAGGTTTGTTCTTGATGAAAGAAAGCATGAGAACATCTGACAATAAATTAAAACCTGAAGCGATGCGCGTCTGAAATCTCTGGTTCAACCCGTTAGCTCCTGTACGTAGTGCTGCAGCCAAAATGTCTAATTACTCTCCTTCCAAACAGGGATGATGGATGATATTGCAATCGGGTCTGTCTGTCTGTCTGTCCAGAGCTGTATCTAAGAAATTCCTGGTCAAATTTTAAGGAACTTGCAGTACAAGAGGATTTCCAGACTTTGGCCATGATCTGGATAAAGGAACCCGAATTCTGATCCAATCAAATTCTGGATCTCTGAATATCTCGGAAACTACTGGTCTGATTTGGCTCAAATTTTACCAGACTCAAATTTTACCAGAAGAAAGGGTGCGGCCATACACTAGGAATCCACAACTTTGGGTGTGAGCAAAAAAAAATCCGGAAAATCTATTTTAAAAAAAATGGAAAATCCAAAACCTTTTCCAATGTGAGAACAATGGGAGGACTAGGGTCTGTAATCTATGACTGCTCTTGGTCATGTTGGTATACATGTACATTCATTTATACCCTGTGCATGTGCAAATAAACAATCACAGTAACCCTTCATAATAGAAAGCTAAATTCTTTATGATGTAAGGAATATGCTGTTTAACTCTTTCACCGACACATCCCTGAAAAAGTAAATTCTATACGATATAAAACTTATTTTGTTGAATAATTTGAATTTAATTTGACTGGAAGCCGTTGCTGCTTAAGGCAGCAACGGCTTCCAGTCAAATTAGTCAAATTATTGAACAGTATTCCTGTATGTTTGCCTTGAAAATGTGATATGTGGAATTCATCGGTGAAAAGGTTAATATTCTGCAACTAATTTGACTGGGAACAGGTTCAAATTAAATTAGTTTCGCAGGATATCTCTATCCATGTAGCTGTCTTGAAATTGAGACATTCCAGGTTAATCTTAAGAATGGTATTGCTGACATATAACAGCAACAGAAGTCAGCAATGTCATCCTGAAAAAGAAACTGACTAGGAATTCACTAGGATTATAGTTAAAGAACTGGTCACTAACAAACTGTGGTAAAAGTGTAAGCAACAACACTATTAGAAAATCTGTTCCATACCTCTGGATTCTGTAAGGAAGATGTCCGCATTATGTCGCAGGAGAATCTTTGTCATGGAAATGTTACCCTCCTGAGCAGCAAGGATCAGTGGTGTCCTGAAAACATTTAAATTTAATTAAGAGATGGTAATTTATGGAGGGATCTGAATCTGATCTATAATTCAAGTATCTACACATGTACATGTATGTCATAGTCAAACGACAATGTAAATATACATCACTTGTTAGACGACATTGTAATCAAATGAATGTACATCACTTGTTAGACGACATCGTAATCAAATGAATGTACATCACTTGTTAAACGACATTGTAATCAAATGAATGTACATCACTTGTTAGACGACATCGTAATCAAATGAATGTACATCACTTGCTAGACGACATCGTAATCAAATGAATGTACAGGTATATCACCTGTTAGACGACATTGTAATTAAATGAATGTACATCACTTGTTAGATGACATTGTAATCAAATGAATGGAAATCACTTGTTAGACGACATCGTAATCAAATGAATGTATATTACTTGTTAGACGACATTGTAATCAAATGAATGTACATCACTTGTTAGACGACATCGTAATCAAATGAATGTACATCACTTGTTAGACGACATCGTAATCAAATGAATGTATATCACTTGTTAGACGACATCGTAATCAAATGAATGTATATCACTCGTTAGATGACATCGTAATCAAATGAATGTACATCACTTGTTAGACGACATCGTAATCAAATGAATGTACATCACTTGTTAGACGACATCGTAATCAAATGAATGTACATCACTTGTTAGACAACATTGTAATCAAATGAATGTACATCACTTGTTAGACAACATTGTAATCAAATGAATGTACATCACTTGTTAGACGACATTGTAATCAAATGAATGTACATCACTTGTTAGACGACATCGTAATCAAATGAATGTACATCACTTGTTAGACGACATTGTAATCAAATGAATGTATATCACTCGTTAGATGACATCGTAATCAAATGAATGTACATCACTTGTTAGACGATATCGTAATCAAATGAATGTACATCACTTGTTAGACAACATTGTAATCAAATGAATGTACATCACTTGTTAGACAACATTGTAATCAAATGAATGTACATCACTTGTTAGATGACATTGTAATCAAATGAATGTACATCACTTGTTAGACATCACAATCAAATGAATGCACGTCTGGCCAGGAAAAGGGTCAAAGGTCTGACAGTAATCTTTTAAATTGTATGCACTTGGCCAATTTACAATTTAATAAACATTCTGATGAATATTTTGAAATTAATTTGACTGGAAGGTGTTGCTGCGTATTAACAGCCACCCCCCCCCCCCATCAAATTAGTTTCTTAATAGTTTACATCTATACTAGTTACATGTACATGTACCTTGAAATGGAGATTCTGGGAATTCATGGTTTGAAGTGTTAAACTCGACTCAAACATTGGGAATAACCTGGGCAGAGCTTACTGTAGCTAGAAATAGGCATGGCATAGCGAGAAATGAATCCCTCAATGGACCTTTCCAAGTTTATCTATCCATCATATGACCTCATAATCCACCATGTGACGTGTAAGGTGACATCATAATCATGATGTCATGACTGACTTGATATAGTCCGTCTTTAACGCTTAATAGTTTGACATGTGGTACGAATTGTATGTCTGCAATTTAATAAATATTCTGTTGAATATTTTTTAACTAATTTGCTGTCATAGCGTCCAGTCAAATTAGTTTCAAATATATTCGACAGCTTACCTGTATACTGTAGTTTTCTGGGAAATGATAGTCAGGGAGTTCAGAGATCAATTGATCCCAAGCAGGCTTAGATTCAAGTGCAGGGTGTTGCATTTAAATGCAAATGCAAATGTTTGTAAATGACTCAAATTCAAATGCAAGTGCAAATGCAGCCTAGCGGCATTGCATTCAAATGCAAATGCAAATGTGTGCAACTTATTCAAATGAAAGTCCAAATGCATTTGAATATTTGCGCACACGTCTGGTGCTGAAATTCGGGAACACAGTATGCATCTGTCATCTATGTATCTGCTGGTAGTGAGTATCTTTAGTAAAGCTTTTTCCAAGAAGACAGTTTTAAAAGTTTTACCACTGGAATGACTGGCTCGCTTAGTGAACCAGTCAGACCAGTGTAAAAATTTCAAAAATAAGTCTTCTCTTTATCTGCACATGGAAGTTTACTATGAAAATATAATACTTATGTCACCATGAAAGGGTAACCATTAAAGCATTGAATTTTCAGATTACCAAATATGGTGACTATTTTCCATGACAGCCATTGTGCCTATGGAAGCAACATTTGTCAGTCAAATTACTTTCAAAATAATTATCAAATATTGTGTTCAATATTTTGAAAGGAATTTGATTGATAGCTGCTACTGCGTCTATGGCAGCAACAGATATTCTGTTGAATATTTTGAAGATAATTTGACAGACAGCTGTGGACCAATGTTTTATAGTCAAATTTGTTTCAAAATGTTCATCAGCTTATGCAAGACCTGAACTAAGATTCCGCCACTTTAAGATACAAATGTTTAGATGTTAACTTTGTCTGAGATCATCTTAGTCACATGTGGCTGAGTACGCGCATATAGTCAGACTGAATGACAGGCGTTTATAATCACAATGGGCAAACAGTAAACTAACCCATGTCACGCAGAATTATCAGCATCTATTAATCTATTATGTATTGATCATGGTAAATGTCCATTTGCAATCCAACAAGATAACTTTTGAAGATTTATCACTGGAATGACTGACTAGATTACCAAGCCTTTGGTGGCCAAAACCATCCTATGCTGTGGTGTTTAGAAATGCCCGTTTGCAGGCCAATCATCATTCCAGGGGTCTTGTATGTAAGGGAGATTATTTTAGAAACAAATTAATTAAAATTTGTTGGCTTGCTAAGATATCAACTGACATAAGTCAAACTAATTTAAAAATATGCATGATTTTACATATGTATATTGATGGCCGAGCATTACATGATAGGAAATTCAGAGTGAAATGAGTTAATAAATCGCAGAGAATTAAGTTTATAATTTCTAGCAACAAAAATTCCATTTAATTGATTTAAGAAACACTTTGGTTGAATATTTTGAAATTAATTTGACAGCGAGCTGTTGCTGTTATTTGCAGCAGCAGGTTCCAGCCAATTTTGAATGAAATGCAAAATGAGAAACGCAGTGTCTTTGAAAAAATCAAATGCATTTGATAACTCACATGCAAATGCAGACCTTTTCATGCAAATGCAAATACATGGGAGTCAAAATGCAAGTGCAAATTAATGCAAATGCGTCAGAAATTTGATAATTGCATTTAAATGCAAATGCAAGCGCAATTGCATTTAAATGCAAATTCATTTGCACTTGTACCCAAGCCTGACCCCAACACGGACAAAGTATGCGTGGAGCCTAGCTAGAGATGGGCGGGGCATAAAACTGGAAAGGTCCATTGAGAGACACTGTTTGTGGGCGGGGCATAAAACTGGAAAGGTCCATTGAGAGACACTGTTTGTGGCCATTCATGGAAGTACCGCAATAAGAATAGCATACATATACAAGTACCTATTTATTTACCAAATGATTAATCCACATTTAGCTACATGTATGCCCCTCCCGCTCGGAAAACACAGCTATCTTGTCGGGATCAGTAACTTTGATCTACCGCCTGAATAGATCTGTTTAAACCACACATCAAATTACCTACAGCTTTACTGGTATATTTTTGATTAAGAACACAACTGCTCTACCGTGCTACAAATCATTAGCGCACGGCCCGGTAAAGCGGCATCAAAAATCTAACCGTATAATTACAAAGAGAATTTCAAAAATTCTCTCTGCGTTCCAGTCCACAATCAACACGGGCTGAGAACTACCTTTTACAGACAAGTACAAGACGCATGTTTAAGAACCCGCGCAAATAGGGACATTATTTTATACGGAATCTTGATATAACATATATTTCCATATCTCGCATCTGCAAAGACTACACCTCAGCAACAGTATTTCGGCCATCGCCCTAAACAGCACATATGTTTCTGATCAACCACGTGTTTCCAAGGGCCACATGACTTTTACTGCTATTTCCAGTAAATTGGATCAAATGCTTTAAACAAAAGAGCCGCCCAAATACGCGACTACCACAGCATGATGGAGGAGTGGTAAGGGTGAGTCGGGGTAAATACCGCTGACGTCACCAGGCTCCCACACACCCCATCGGGCGCTCCAGCCTAAAATTAAAACAGGCAAGTTTATAAGCATCCAATCTGTAAAACCGCATCACGCTAATTAAAAGGTTATGCTCCACGGGAATAAGTAGTACCCTGTTTTATGTTGATCAGAGAATTTTGAATGCGCTACGGTAAGACTAAGTTAGTGAGCCATTCCTCTTATAATTAAAAGTACTCCCTTTAAACTGGAGGAATTAATCCTGTGACGATTAAAATGGGAGAGAAAAACTTTCCATATAGGGCTGACCGAATCATATAGGGCTGACTGTTAGTCATCATCCTCTCGCGGCTACTTTAGCTAATGTACCAGCAGCCAGACGTGAAATTCTACCCTCAGTCGCGTCAGGGAGCACTATGCCCCCTCCAGTCACCACATCCACACCGGTCCTGAAGCAGAGCAAGAAGCACAAATCTTCCGCAGAATCCAGTCCGGCAGCACCCGCATCTGTAACCAGCAACAAAACCATAACCACTACACCCGCACCCGTATTGTCCGGAGAAATCGCGTCCAGTCAGCCTATATCGGTAGTTATCACGCCGCCTACAGAGATGGAGATTCCAAGCTACCCGCAGTCGCCATCTCCTCCTGCCCTGACCATAGACGAGGGAGCGGGACCATCGCAGCCTACATCCATTAGCATCACTCCGACCCGTGTCATCCAGCATCCGCATCCCAGTCTTTCTGATCCAGCAATCAGGAAGGTGACTACGCCTGAACGACCATACGTGGGAAAAGGACATATCGCTCACACGCAGGGCATCCAGCCTGTGGCCAATGTCACCGCGAATCGCCTTATGAAGTACGCCAAGTCTCAGAAGATGTCATCACCTGCCACATCCGCTCCCGCATCACTGCCTCGGCCTACAATACGACTCACCGCCACCACAACGACAACCACAACGACCATCACGAAGACTGCAGCATCAGCCGCCTCAACACCAACCAGCACTAACGCCGCCGTACGAACAAACATTCTAGCGTCAGCAGGAACTGCAAGAGACATTATAGACGCTCATAGCCCCGCAAATATCACTTCAGACATTTCCGAAAGCGCCAGTGATAGTGAACGCATCTCAGCATTAATAATTCCTCCACCGTGACCAACCACCGTCAGCCGCGGGACCCAGACCCAGTGGGGAAATTTTTCAGCAGAGGTGTGATCATTTGTGTTGCAGTAGAACATCAGTGGTGCGAATCATGGAAAATTACTATTTATTTATTTATTTTCGAAATACTTTTCTTTTTATTATATATGTTATATCAATTGAATGCCGTCCCTAGGATGACTACGGTTATCCGACACAGCTGTGCAACTTAGTTGCCCAGCTGTGTCCCACCCAAAATGAGCACTGCGGATTCCGGTGTTGTAAGAACGTCGTGTGCGACGTAAAGTATACAACACCCTGCAGTGCAATAATGTCATAATCCCGTCACGCAGTCTCAGCTTTGCTGAGGCTGCCTGATAAACTAACTTTTGTGTTTATTATTGTTCTATTTTTCTTCCTGTCTTAGATATCAGGACGGCTATGGGGTCAGCGAGAGCTGCCCGTTGCGGACCCGCTATAACGGGCCGCAAATATTTTTAATCAGGATACATGTTGCGTACCCCTTGATTTACCCGGGGTGTACAAGTAATTCGGCTGTAATATTTTAAATACATGTACCCAGTACCACAGGTAGTATAAAAGGAGATGACATCCAGAACTCGAGAGCATCCTCGACCAGGGGCCGAATAGGTTGGATCTGTATGCAGCTACTATCAGCAAGACAGGCATTAAGCAGATCACTTCTGTCTCGGGAGGTTTCTCTTCCGTAGCCACAGCAGCAATCCAACCCACCACACTAAAAGCAATTTTGTATCTCCCGATTGTGCAGGATCATTTTTGAAACTTTTGAATATTGTTCACGAATACATCAAGAACTAACTTGGAACACAAACTTCCGGTGAGGCCTTTCCCGGCCTGAATATGTGATTCTACAGATGTAGAGGCAGCGATGTTCTTTGGTGGATGACTCGCCGGATCTGCTGGCCACGCCAAAAAGTGGTTATCCAACCGTCCCAGCACTGATCTCGTGAACTTTGCCCAGTATGTCTGCAGAGCTAACTGACGTACCCCGCACCGTTAAGCTTAGTTATGTATCTTCATCCGTATTCAACAACCCCCGCTTATGAACGGGTTGTTATCAACTTCCATCTGTACCATCGGTGTACGGGAACTTTCGTCTTAGCGGTAATGTTATTGTATCTCTTACTGACTACTCGTTAGACATTCTATATTGTGATTACAGTCCTGAGTTCGATCTGCTCCCGTCCTGGACTGCATGTGGAAATCCTTTTTGCGGGAACCGACATGCGGGAACTTTCCAGCTTCCAGAGAACGTGTCAACTCATGTCACACCAAGGATGACGTATCAATTTCAGCAACACGATAGCCCATGATTAAGAATGGCTACCGATTATTCAAATAACTATACTTAACATTTTAATTATTCCGTTAGTTACATTTTTAATCTTTATACTTTGTATAAATGGTCCCGATGACTAAAAGGAACCGTAACGGTCTTAGGTCCACTAGTTATAATTTCTGTATCTGTTTATACATGTAGTTAATCTTATTTTCTGTAAGGTGTTTTTACTAACCGCACCGTAGTAGGTCTCTCAACCTGTACTTTATATATTATTCTGATCATTTCACATTGTATTGCTTGTTCTGGTTAGTTTTATATATGGCAAATAGCCATCAGTATATATGTTTTGTTTATTTATAGAAAAATATACGACTGCAGTGCACGTTGGAAACACTATACAGCAACATTTTATATGCAGCACGTTCTCCCGCCACCAACAATTTTTCACTGAAGTCGCTGTCCGTGCTATAACTATGTTTAGTCTGGCATGCTACCGACTAAAAGACTTTCTATTCAGCTCGATAGGATAGGTTTAATATGATTAGACACAATTTCTTCATTAGGAGACACATAGTGTACGCCTCTTTTCCGGGAGTTGCGATAATTTAGCCCCGCACTCTGGCAAGGTTGTGTAAAATTGGCCAACATACCTAATGGGCCTCATATTTATAAGTTATTGTCTCTCTTCATGTTCCACTAAGCCTTATGGCTTCTTAATTGTTTGGATGTCCCTATCCGCACCATGGACTGATCCGACCCTGGGAATCTATTGTGATGATCAGGGTGTGGTGTCACACCCATTTCCCGCGTATCTTCTGATACTTAGTAGTTAGTTATCCTTGCCAAGGTAAGAAGCACTGCGAAAACATATCTTAATTATTATTTTCTTTTATCTGCTGGACAGTCCTCCCGCACAGCAGTGCATAACTGGGCAACTTGCGTTTAAACCTAACGTCACGTTAAAACGATAGCTCCATAGGACCGGGTGACGGGCGAGATGCGCATCCCCACAGAATTCTGTAATAATGTCCGGGCATGTTATTAGGATCTGCTACGCCCTCACGGGAAGGACATTCACGGTGGGTATTCATCTCTCTTAACCCCACCGTAATGATAGATCAGTTGCCTAAACTTGCTTTTGTGAAAAGTGACCAATGTCCTGTGACGTTTTATGTGGTTACGGAGCAAGATTCCGGAGTCTTAGGGCATCCATCCTCAATGACAGCCGTATCTAAAAGCTAGGTAGACGCCAGCCATTTGCGGCCTAAAATGGTTCTTGTCTCTCAAAACTAAATGTTAGGTTAGGCATAGAAGGCCCGCACAAATAAAAGCGGCAACTACTAATTCAGCATATTGAGAATTACATAAGATGGTGACGTGGGAATCCTTCGGGAGTCGCTCGTCTCGTCTTCACATAAAACAACACGCAACCATATAGTCATAATTTCACTAGGTATGGTCTTTTCTTTATGTCATTTTGGTTGAATATTAGAGTAGGCCCGTTTTTGGCCAGTACTCTTCTCCCGCTTTAAGCGATGGCGACATTTTTCTGTGACGGAGGCCCGAGCGATGCACTTGCCTCTCGCAAGGATTCAGTGACGATGGCCCATGCGAAGATAATGCTCCTCACCCAAACTAGCACTAGGAGTAGTGCCCGCGTGAGGCACTTGACATTTCGACACTATAAAAGATAATTTTCTTTCCTTTCAGCTTAGAGGTATAATAGCTTATATTAAGTTAATTAGTTATCTCGTGTACGGGAGCCTCCCTTGTGGGGATACCTCTGCGGACCTACGAGTCTGTGTGGTACCTCCGGGAGCCCCACGTTTAAAGGTTCATCAGGCTGTCTCTATGTCTTGTATTTTCGTATGCTCATTTTTATCTAGCATACTTGACGGTCTGTTTTAGGTAAAATCATTGCAGACTTATTTTAATTAGGTCACCAATCAAATCTTGTAAGTCCATAGATCACGAAATTGCTATGGACAGGCATACCGGTGACACAAACTCTTGAGATGAGACTGTAGTGTTTAAAGTTCGCGACGATGGTCGCACGGCCCCACCGGAATGATGGAGTTCCACCGGCCTTAGGAGCCGGTCTTTGTTACCCGTAGAGCAGTATCGTATGGGATCCGTAACCCCGAGTCCGGAAGCTAACCAGCGTCATCACTCGTCGTGCACATGCAGTGCGGTGAGTCGACACCAGACACCGGAACGGCCCGACACTACCCGCGAGCTTCACTGTCCTGGCTTGCGCCAAGCCAGACAGATGGAGGGTGGTTCCATCCTGGACGGACTCGACCTCCATGCTCTCCACCCACGGCATCTCAGGCCGCAGCAATCTCTCCTCCTCATCTTCAGACTCCGAAGAGTCACCAGACGAGGAAGCACTGGAGCCGTCCTGGTGGACGGCTCCCATGCCTGACGGACCGGCCACCGCTACTGGACCACCCGGAGGTGGCCACAGAGACAGAACCCATCAGGCCTGAGCCCGACGGGACTGCCAGGGTTGCCAACGTGGAGCGCCCCAGGGGCTGAAACGGATGCTCCACGATTTACTTTCAGACCGCCTGACCCCGCGTCAGACCCTGCCAAGTCCTTCCGGGCAAGGAACTTGACCATCATATCGGACGACGACACTGCACAAATATCACACCTACTATCAAGATTACAATTTGTACATCTAAAGCAGACATGGTCCTTGAACAGAACCCTCACGAACTTATGGCACTCATCACATGATGGCGGGGCTGGCTTGGCCTATAAATAAGCACAAACCTACAATAAACAGGCGGAACGAAACAGGAATGGAAGGCAGACAAATAATTTTCATATAATTTGACCATAAATTAATGTTAACCCTCCAGCACCCCACCCCGCAACGTTAGAGCAAAGATTGCATTGATTATGACGACAAGAACGAAGCGTGCAAGATACACACATATACTGATCCTGAAGGATGTATAAACGGAAACAGGAACCATATCGCATAGCATTCGGGGTTTATTTACTAATAAATATAAACTATACTCCTAACGAAGGCCAAAACGATATGTGAAGAAACAACAAAATGTAAACAAACTGCTGCAGAACACGGTAAAACCGCAGACCACAGATCTTAATCAGGAATTTTCAAACCATCGATCATTGCAAACAGATCGTGATAACACGCCACACTTGAAAATTCCAATGTTTTTCTGGTACAAATACAGTACGTAGCACCCAGAATCAGATGCGCGAATTAATGAAATATTTTCTTCACATAAAAATCCGCGACAACTCGGGTGTGATGTCACCCACTCGGATCATATGGAGAACGACGTCATCCAATTTTCGTGTTAAAACACCGCATAGCCAACACCTTATTACATATCTACCGATCGCCTGTTGGGGTTAAAGGAAGGCGACCAATCTGGCATATTTCGTTGTTAACACACGTCCCACATTCGGAGTCAGAAACTGGAACATGCGACACAGACGAAATTTTGAAGACTTAAGTCTTTTAACTATGGAATAACATGGAATTATACAACCTGGATATCATCGGCTACTTCCATGGTAATCCAAATAATCCTTAGAGAGCGAACACAAAGCTATCACAATCACAGAAAAATGACTTAGAAACTTTAAGAAAAGCCAAGGCACTTCCAACTGCAAAAAAGCATGTAGCTCTTGTTGCTATGCAAACACGAATGAGCTTCATGGCAAACGGGTACTCAGCTGTTGGGAGCTGGGTACCCGGTTCTAGGAGCCGGTAAAGCTTAGAAAGTCTAGAATCCTAGGGCCAGCTATCCAAGATAGCTTGTATCAGAAGTAATAGAATGGTGAGTATTGATTGAAGGAGAAACAGGTGATGCGTAGAAGTGATAATGAAGTTGCTTACGGACAATTTTCACTACGATTAACCTATGTCAAATCTCGCTAGTCGGCATGTTTCGCTGCGCTGGATGGTTATAAAAGTTAAATGCGAAACTAACCGATGCTTATGATTCTTGCACTAGATGTAAAACGTTCAGGGGCGCATCGCTACATTAATTCTCAACCGGGAGTCATGATTTTGTGTTTCGTAATATTTATAATTTTAATTTTTAATATTATGTCCAGCTGTCTTTTTTAGGAAAACTTTCTCATATTTACTTTTGCCCCTTCTAGGAAATGTAATGTACCGCTAAGTTTGATTGGATCCCGGGTGGTTGGAGCCGTGGAGTTGGTATGTACGCCGGGCATTACACAATGCACAGATGAATCTTTTAAACGCATTTAAAATTTGCCGTCTGTCTCGTTTTGCTTTTAACAATGTGCTTGGCACTATCTCTGGGGGACATCAAACAAGTTCAAACTTGCTTATTTACGCATTTAATGCTCGTTCTCAACGCATATATTTATTATTTTAAATGTATCAAAAAAGTTAACTAGATGCGTTGTGAATGCAATGTGTTTTTAAAACCGATGCTTTGGAAACGGGCCTTCAACGCATCATGCATGCATTTCAGACCCGTTCGTACGTTAAGTTAACTCTGAGCTGTACTGTTTTTAATTGTGATGCCAGCCTACCTGTGACATATTTGATTATGACGTCATATACTTGACTGACAGACTGGATTCCTCTATTATGACATGTTAAAATTCAAGCTTACTTGGCTGGCTGGGCAAAGCTGAAAATCAACTTACATGTATATAATTACATGTATGTACATGTACTTGCATCAAAGGTTAATTTCAGTCAAATACATATAATGTATGTGCACAAGTTACTATTGTATGCTCACAAACATTTCAATTCAAACAGTTGCACAATTTGTGATGCATCTTGGTCCTGATCAGTGGATAAAAAAATGTTACAAATTAGTAAAATTACAGAATGCAGACATGGCAGATACATGTATTACTACCAATTAGACTGCATATATCACGGTGCAACAAATTACAGACTGCGGACATCACTACAAATTAGATTGCGGCCATGATTAGATCAAGCCTGTTTTATGTCATTGTTTTATTTTTCAGACGTTTTAGATAATTACTGATTCTTCATCTTACTTTTGATGTGAATCATGTAAATCAATGTTAGCGGCATCTCGTAACAGAGCATCAGCGATTTCATCCAGACCCTGGAGGACAGCCAGATGCAATGGAGCATAACCTTCCTAGGAAGTGAAAACATAAACAACAAATGTAGGCATTCACAATACGGATCACATATGTACATCTGTTTTATTAAATAAGTACACACTCTATGTACACATATACAGCCCAGCATATCAAAACATTACAAAATGACCAAACAAACACGTCAATTGACCTTTCCAGTTTTAACTATGCCCCTCCCATCCCTATGTAATCTCTGCCCACACCTCGCTCATGTTGGCATCGATCGATCCCTGAACTTCTTAACTATCAATTTCCAGAAAACTATACAGGGAAACCTGTTGAATATTTTGAATCTAATTTGACTGGGTGCTGTTGCTGCCTAAGGCAACAACAGTGGCCAGTCAAATTAGTTTCAAAATATTCAACAGAATATTTATTAAATGGTAAAGACATACAATTCATACAACGAGTTGGACTATTAAGCGCTATAGACGGACTATGTCGAGTCATTCATGATGTCATAATTATGATGTCAGCCTACATGTCACGTAGTTGATTATAACGTCTTATGATTGAGTGAGGAAATGGATTCATGAATTGATTTAGGGTATGAGCTATCGACCTAAGGCAGCAATGATGTCCAGTCTTACATATACATGTAGCTAAAACTAGATTTTTAGTTCTTTCATGGTCGGGATTTGAGAAGAGAAATAGAATTTGTGCTTTAAGTGAATGTCCATTGGCAAATCAAGAGACCATTTTTGAAAATATACCACCGGAATGACTCGCTTAGTTATTCAAGTTCTGTTGTTTCAGTAGTGAGATTTCAAAAACCAAATTCCGCAAATTTATGGACATTCCTCACACCTACTACACAGGCCAGTTTGGGACAACTTGACCATTAACCTTTTAACACCCAAGCCGACCAAAGACGGCATCGGCAAGTCTTCAGAAAAGAAGACTATTTTTGAAAATTTAACCACTGGAATGACTGGCTCGATAATCGAGTCAGTCATTTCAGTGATAAATTTGCAGAAATAATCTCATCTTGGTCTGCAAATGGACATTTTGAATGAGAAAATTGAAAGATTCAAGAACAAATTTGACCACTAAAGGGTTAATACATGCTTAAGTAATACCTTATTTTGAACATTGGCGTCGGCACCGCTCTGGAGCAATATAGCAACAATCTCCAGCTGATTGTCCTTGACAGCATAGTGCAAGACGGTTTCTGAATTCGGGTCCCTCGCATTCACCTCTGTATTGTAGTCTAACAGCAGTTGAACACATGATGTCTGATGACACTCCACAGCCTGAAAAGTATCAATACAATACATTATATAGCACATTGTTAACCCTTCAACCCTAGCAATCCAGAAATAACAAACTCATGTTGCTGTAAGGGATATTCTGATGAATATTTTTTTAATTAATTTTACTAGCATGGCTTGGGAGCTCTACGTTATGCTGTATTAACATGTTCTAGCTGAATCAGTTATAAAAATTTGACAACTTTCAGTAGTGTAGAAATTGAAATTGAGACACTGGAATTTCAAGAGTCAAAGTGGTAAATAACAGCTTGGACGCTCAACAGGTATAGTCAAGATTTTCTTAGCCTGAAAATAAACATTCATTACCAGTTAAGATCAGGTTAATGGTTAAGCCAGCCAAAAGCAGCCTCTGCAATTGTTTTGAGAAATGTCCATTTGCCAGCCAAGAGAAGACAAGTTTTGTAATTTTATAAATGGATTTGACTAGCTCAATTATAACTGACTCAGTCATTGCAGTCGTAAATTGTCAAACATAATCTTCTCTTGGTCTGGAAATGGAAAGGCACACTCCCCAACCCCACCTTAAAAACAAAATTTTACATGTACATTTTCTTAAATCTTGACCATTAAAGGGTTAAGCAGTTTTATTTTCTTGACAAATTTTGCCGCTTAAGCGGCTAACTGCAGCGTTTTTGCAGATGACATATTCCAGGGGTTACATCTCTGGATCAGCTAAATAGCTTGAGAACAAGTTGACTGCAAGTTGTTGGTGGCTAAGCCACCAACAACTTTCAGTTAAATTGTTTTCAAAATATTCAGCAAATCAAGAATTTTTGCCCACTGAAATTATTGTCTGGTGGCTTGCAGCAGCGTGGCAGTTAAAGGGTTAAATTATTGGGTTACATTGTATAATTGTCATAATTGTACACTTAGCTGCCTGCCACACACCGCCCCTAAACACACCTCAGATAAAGTATTGATCATGTATACCTGAACAGTACAGGTGATTGAGTCTCCAGCTGTAAATTATCCAGAATGTGAAATAATTACTGTACCTGAACATAACCCACGCTAATCACACTGCGGAAAATGGCACTAATGATTTTCATAAAAATGTCTGCAAATTACAAATTAATTATTTAACAAGTTCTACTGATCCTGCATCTGTTTATTTATGTCTAGAGTCAGCCTAACTGGGTCATTGTCAATTGTTTCCATTATGTGTGGTTATGTACATGAGATTTGGCACTAAAAGACTGTGGCCTTTAGTACAGGTGGCCTTCTGTCGTAAAAAGACACCAGAATGAGCCGTTCAGGATTACGACAACTGTTTCTACTGCGTTGTATTACATGTATCAGATGTTTCTTAGGTGACAAATTGCAAATACCACTTGGCATTTCCGAATACGTCATACATGTCATAATTGTAAGAAAAACTTAATACACATGCCCCACTTTAATACTAATATAGTGACACATTTCTGATCAGTTTGGATAACATATAGTGAGGGTCCCTACTAACCCTTTAATACGCATATCATCCAAAAACGTCTTCTCCGGCGGTCTTGAGAAATGGTCATTTGCAGACCAAGAGAAGACTATTTTTTTTAATTTACCATTGCAATGATTGGCTCGATAACCAAGCCAGTCATTCCAGTGGTAAATTTTCAAAAATAGTCTTCTCTTGGTCTGCAAATGGACATTTTCTACGATAAAATTTGGGTTTTTTAAACGAATTCGAGGGTTAAAAGTTTAAACAAGGTGCCATTCACAGCCCAGTGTAAATTTCAAGCTATGCCTCGCCCATGTATAGCTAAGCAGCTCCGACGTTTTACCGGTCATGTCATGTGTTGGAATCTATAATTTGAAACTTTAAAATCTGAATTCCCAGAATCACGCATATATATATATATACATGTATAATTGACACCAATTCACTTAACCCTTTAACACTCACATTGATCAACCAAAAATGTCTTATGCAGTGGTCTTGAGTAATGTCCATTTGCAGACCAAGAGATGGGCATTTTTGAAACTTTACCACTGGAATGACTGGCTCATTAGCTGAGCCAGTCATTCCAGTAGTACATTTTCAAAAAAAGTTTTCTTTTGGTCTGCAAATCGACATTTTCTGAGAAAATTTAAATTTTCTTGAACAAATTAGAGTGTTAAAGGGTTAATGATGGTTGTTAGTGTGAATGACTTGTATTAAAATAAAATATCTCTTCTTAACATGCCTTAAATGTCAGCCAATTGCAGCCTGGCAAATATAAACACATGTGACTATTATTATGCTGGATCACCTCGCGCACCACCACCCTCCATCGGAAATTATCCAAATTCCACAAGACCATAAATTAATATTCAAATCAGGGTATCCCATTTCAGGGAAATACCATACCCAGTACATGGAGGGGCTCAAACAGACACATAAATAATTTGGCTAAAGAGTGTTGCGGCCTTAGACACACATGTCTTACAAATTAACTTCAAAATACTGAATGCATTGCCAAAAGTCCTAACCTGGAACTCGTTGAGGAGGCTATAAGATATCTTTGTACATGCGAACATCTGGTAAGATGATATCCCAATTCCTTACATGGCATGAACTTATAACAAATATCCCATTGTTCACTTAACGCTTTTGACAACAAATCCCGGAAAATGTATATTCATCACGATATAAAACCTATTCTGTTGAATATTTTGAAATTAATTAATTAACTGGAAGCAAACCTATTCTGTTGAATATTTTGAAATTAATTAACTGGAAGCAGTCAAATTAATTTCAAATTATTCAACATGTTTCTTGTATGGTTGCGTTGAAAATGAGCTATATGAGGAATTCATCTGTGGTTAATTATGTAGACCTGCACACATTTGACAACGGTTGCTGATTAACCCTTTGAACCCTGAATTACCAGTATCCAAATTTCAAGGTAACATCACGGGAAAGCTGTTGAACATTTTGAAACCAATTTCACAGGAACCTGTTGCTGCAATAGGTTCCCAGTCAAATAAATTTCAAAATATGTTCCAGTATCCTGCAATTTATATGGGCAAAAGTGTGATCGCGACGCGTGCTCGGGTGTATGTGTGTGCGAGCGATATAATGCATGCATGCACGTGCGTGGTGGTGACTCCCGTGATGTATTTTGGAAATTACCGATCCGATTTGGCTCAAATTTTAATACTTTTAACAAACGAACTTGCTGTGCAAAAGGATTTCCAGACTTTCCAGATAAGAGAACCCAGAGTTGGAGTGGATCAACTTCTGGATCTGTGGATACCTTGGAAACTACTGACCAGTCTGGTTTCGCTCAACTTTTAACACAGAAAGGGGTGAGACAATACAGTAGGGTCCCACAACTTTGATCCATAAAAATCAGGACAATCTGTAAAAATCCGCAAAACCTAAAACATTTTGTACAGTGACAAAAACGGGATCCGGTGAGGGCCTGCAATGATTTCTCTTGTTATTAACCCTTTAATGGTCAATCTTTTTCACAAAAATTGAAATTTTTCCTCAGTGCATGTCCATTTGCAGGCAATGCTAAGACAATTTTTGAAAATTTATCACTGGAATGACTGGCTCGATTATCGAGCCAGTCATTCCAGTGAAAGATTTTCAAAAATAGCCTTATCTTGGCCTGCAAATGGAAATTCCTCAAGACCACAGTAGAGGCTTGTTTTGTCCGGCTTGACTATTAAAGGGTTATATTGTAAATGACTTTCGAACATGTCGAATCTGGGCTTTTGCGTTCAAAGGCTTAAAGTGAAGTTCTACATTGTACATGCGCATGCATGATTTATAACTGACTGTGAATGAGCAAAATAGTGAGGTGACAGACAATTGGGTCTCAAATAATAACAATCTAGGCGGAGTGAAAATTGGATGGACAGCCAGTCAGTCCCTGTATATGATCCCACCCCACCCCCACAACAAACCGCCTCTCACACAACCACACTGATTTGTCACAAATGTCAAAAATTTGACAGACTAACTAACAGACCAATATATAGCACAAGTTTGTGGGTCACAAGAAAAGATTTTCCTATAGTCTGACTAGGTTTTTTTGTTGCGACTCACAAGTGCACTGCTATATATTGGTCTGTCAGTTAGTCTGGACGGAAAAAGCATATTTGCACTGGAAATCTAAATGACTTTAGCCTTAACTAAAATTTTGCTGAAACATACCTGTACTGTATGTAATTTTTTGCCTAATGGAATGTTTTAATATTTAAGGGAGACTAATTCTCTGACAGCTGGGGCATACATGTATGATTCATCATATAATACCTACATGTATCTGTACATACCTTCATGAGTGGTGTCTTGGCCTGATTGTCTCCAACATTTGTTTTGGCCTTCCATTCTAACAGCTCTTGTACAATATCTATATGTCCTTTAACACAGGCCAAGTGTAGTGGAGTCCTACAACAACACAGATTTACAAATGTAGGCGAAGACCTGGCTGTTGTGAAGTGTATATAGGCCTAATTATATAATTTTGTCATTGAATTAGGCAATTGCATATTTTGTCTTGAAACTACCAGATCTGACATACAAATTGTATTTTTACATGTTCGCCATTTGAAGCAAAATGGAGCGTTTACAAATGGTCAGCAACATGTGCAATACTTTAACCCTTTAATCCTCGAATTGTTCAAGAAAATCTTAATTTTCTCATAGAAAATGCCCATTTGCAGACCAAGAGAAGACTATTTTTGAAAATTTACCGCTGGAATGACTGGCTCGGTCATTCCAGTGGTAAATTTTCAAAAAAGATTTTCTCTTGATCTGCAAATGGACATTTCTCAAGACCACTGCAGAAGCTGTTTTTGGCTGACATGAGTGTTAAAGGGTTAAACTAAAAATAATCGACTATAAAACAAAAATCTGAAGAGTATTTTGAAACTAATTTGTCTGGAAGCTGTTGGTACATGTACACTCGACAGCATCTGTGACTTCCTGCCAATTTATTTCCAAACATTATTGAAGAACCTACAAATGCACATCTACATTCCTCAAGACCACTCCAAGGCCAGTTTTGGCCGGCTTGATCATCTGGTTGTCCTGCAAGGGTGCAATAAAGTTATAAATTTGGGGTCAAAACGCTAAAGCACTGACTACCAGATTAATTAACATATCAATATTTGGGTGGACGGTTGCTTGTTGGGTTTGGAAGAAGTCTGATAAATTTGGGGTCAAAAGTTCCAAGATCAAGATGATTATTTTAACAAGAATTCCCTGGAATTAAATGTCTCGCCTGTCTCCAGTTTGTCAGTCGCATTGTCCTTTGCCCTTGTGACCTCCTTGTTATTATGCTTCTTCCAAACATCATAGGTAACCATGTATTCAATTTTAGCTCCAATAGGATTAACCAATCCTGAGATATAATTGATTTGCTGAATGGAAAAACTTACGGCTGAAAGCAGAGGTTAAACAGCAATATTAGAATGGGCTTGACTTTTGACTTGGTGACCTCCATGTCACCATCCTGTATCCTCCTGGTATAAGTAACCATGAACCCAAGTTGTGTTCCATTAGGGTTAAGCATTCCCGAAATATAACATGATAAGATTTGCTATGCGTGAAAACTTAACATTGAAAAATAACAAAGTTTTGTAGAGGTCAGAATGACCGTGATCTTTGACGTTGTGACTTCAGTGTCATCATGCTGCTTCCTAACATTAAAGGTAACAATGTACATGTATCTAAGCCGAGAAGTTTTCCTAAACGCCAAAACTTAACATTGAAAAAACAGCTTGTGCCCTCAGTATCAACATGCTCCTTCCTAACATTATAGGTAACAATCTATCCAAGTTTAGTTCCAATAGGATTAATGAATTCTGAAATATAAACTGATTATTAAAGTCTTGCTAACATTGTTGATGCCGTCGCCATCAGAAGTGACACATATGTCCCGCTTTCTGCTTCGCAGGCAAGACAAAAACCATTTTGTTACATGTAATAACTCGTGTTCTATTTGAGATATCTTGACCAGATTTGGGTAGAAAATTGCCTGTGGGATCCCGAAGAAGTTTTATAACTTTGGGGTTAAAAGCTCAAATATCGAGTTAACAGTGGCATAATAAAAAATTCTTCCAATGCGAATGACACTTAGTATTGCACAAATTTGTGCTTGTTTACATCTAGGTAGATGTAGTACATGCAGTCAATGGCAGGGCTTCCACTAATTTCTAAACACAGGAAGTCCGGAACTTCCTGGGTAATGCTATTGGGAGTACAAGCAAGAAACATGGAAGTCTAAAATGGTTCAAATACATATGATTTAGTTAAAAACATTGTTTTTAGAGATGACAGGGCCAAAAAAGAGGAAGTCCTGGACATCCTTGATATGTTTTTGGGGAGTCCAAACATGAACCTTGGGAGTATAGGACTCCCGGACTTCCACTAGTGGAAGTCCTGCAGCTACCGAGATTCTAAATAGACTGTTGATATATTGTGTAATGAACTTTAGCACTGGCCATGAATGAAAGTGGCTCCGAATACATGAATAGTGTTATTAACCCATTCACTGACAAATCCCAGAAAAAGTATTTTCTAAAGTTAGGATATAAAACTTATTCTGTTGAATATTTTGAAATTAATTTGACTAGAATCGATTGCTGTCTTATGCAGCAATGGTTTCCAGTCAAATTAATTTCAAAATATTTAAGTTTTCCTGTATGGTGGTGTTGAAAATGATGAGATATAAGGGAAATTTATAACTGAAAAGGGTAACAGTAGCGCTTTCTGATGAGCTGATTAACCGCGACAAACACTGTATGCCACGCACGCAGCCGCTTGATGCCACAACTGTGGTGTAGTGTTTTTCATGGCATTTAAATTTTGGACATCCCAGGGACAGCAGACCCCAAATCTAGGGGTCTCAACAAGAAATCTAGGGGTCTCAACAAGATATCTGGGGGTTCCAAACTGAAATTTGGGAATCCCATGCTGTTTTTCTCATTCATGCTAAAATTAGACACGTTAGAGAGTGAGATGGATGCACAGCCATGAATTATAGGGGTCCCATGCTGGATTGTATGGGTATGTTTGAGCAAAAACCTGTAAAGCTCATTAATATATAACAAGCATGCAAGATTCTCAGGGGTTACACGGGACCACTGCCTCAACTTTTGGTGTCCCCGGTTAGATTTTTGGGGGTCTATACCCTCAAAAAGACCATTATTAGAAACCCTGGTACAGTAAATATGTGTAACGTTGTGTGTGTGTTCAATTGTTAAACTGTAATATACTCCAATGCTAGAGCACATCTACTAAGCGCTGCAGCATCCTCAAATTGATAGAAATTACAACAACTTCTGGCTCTTTTTACCACACTCACATCCACTATTTTGAAACCGGCAATACTAGTTGCATACACCCGTAAATTGTACTCGATAAATATATACACACCCAGTCGCCTATTGTAATACCATCTATTACTGTTTCTATGACAACCTTAATTATGAACACAATAATTGCTCAGTTTACGCAAACCAGCCAGGAATGAGCTTGAGATCAGTTAACCGCAAACCACTCATAGAGCTAAAGGGTTAAGTATTAAATGCTCTTAAAGAGGCAGCCGCCATGAGTCTACAGGCTTTTCTTTCGAATGTACATTTTAGCCATTCTTCTCGGTGCTGCATGTACACCCTGCACTAAAGGTTCTTTATAATAATATATAGTTACTACACCCCATATATATATATACATATATATATATATATATATATATATATATATATATAATTTAAGGATATAGTTGACACTGTCATTTTGACGGTGCTCGGACAAAATCCCACCGGACATAATCCCACCAGACAAAATCCCACTCGGGACATACTCCCACCCCGACAAAATCCCACTAGGGACCAACAAAAATCATTAGGGACCAACCGGGATCAAGTCAAGAGCGCATAGGAAACATATGTGGGTATCATATTTCGAATAGTTGTAAGCTTGTAAGTGATTTCTGGGCTATTACATCCCTTGACTTTTTTAATTCAATTCAATCCAAATAAATTTTATTTGTTTAATTATTTAAATATGAGGTGACGGCCGCCTTACATATAATACTTATGCATGACATAACATTACAAACCATGAATACACAGGAGACATTAGACTGTTACATACATTTATCTGTTCAGTGCTTGAAAAACATTAATCCTGGGAATAGACAGGTGTGTAGTGTAGGGACAGTCGGGAGGGAGGAGTGGGGTTCGTCATGTTAATTAATTAATTAATTAATTATTATTAAATGTGCACATTCAGAATGCATGAAAATAAAATTGTTTAAATTGTAACATTTTAGAGGGTTAATGTGTGCACTTCAATGTAATGAAGCGAAATAAATCTTAACATATGATGATATCATCCTGTAGAAATTATTATATAATGTTTTTAATTGCGAAGTTGAATTAGGGACTCGTGTCTCTAATTCAATTTCACAACTTAAAAAATTATATTAATTTATGTGTAAAGAAATCGCCATTTGCTAAGATTTATTTCGTTTGGATACATCCAGGCACACAATGTAAACTGCCAAAAGTGTACAATTTTGCCAATTTAATCTTCAAGCATTCTGCTGTGAATGTGTACCTTTAAAATTATTATTATTATTATTATTATTATTATTATTAAGCCTCGAAATGTGCCATAACCAAACGGATTGTTCCCTTGTTGGCTAGGTAACTGGAAACTGTTGCTGGCTAACATGTTCCAGTCGAAGTTATTTTCAATTTAATCAGCATTTTATATGTTTCGATAAGGGTGGTCATCTAAGATAGTGATAGATAGATAAAGATGTGAAAAGGATGAGGGTGGCTGTATTGTGTGAATGTAGTACAACCATGTTAGTACCAACACAAAACTTTTCTGTTCTGGAAAAATTGAACACTCAACAAACAAGTCCCGCGCAAAGCTGTTCTGCCGCCACTGCCACTACTACCACTATCGTATGATTCAATGGTACTCATTTTACAAATTGGTATTATGTATGGGTGGGATTTTGTCTGGTGGGATTTTGTCCAAGTGGGACTATGTCTGGTGGGATTTTGTTCAGGTGGGATAATGTCCGGGTAAGATTATGTCTGAAGAGATTATGTCATGGTGGGAATTTGTCTGGTGGGATTATGTCTGGGTAGGATTTTGTCTGGGTGGGATTATGTCCGGTCAGATTTTGTCCGGTGGGATTTCGTCAGGGATTTCATTTTGACTGTAACCACCTTATTAACTAAAGGCTACCATTCAACAGTTACTTTTCGCATTATCTAATTATTACATGTATATATTATACAGTTGTGCCGCGAGCGAACACCCTCTGCTACAGACATGACAGACACCACTCCATGCACAAGGTATACTGCGGCTTTCTGTATGGTCCTCAAACCTTTGAGCTGTCGCTAACATCACCAGTATCAATGTCTGTTGTTATCCGACAGTGATCCCTAGCATGAAGACCCTGTGTTTGTTGCCATACGTCACACATGTATCTACTAACTAACCTAATCATTAGGATAGTGCTAGCCAAGGACCCATGCACCCTGGTGGCATAAAATTGTACCCAGGCTAAAATATCAACTGCAGCTTAGGGCCTACATACAGGAAGTGCAGGTCACACAAGTCACCACAGCACAGAAGGACCACAGCTTAACAACCCATTGTGGCACCAACTAAATTTATATAGATCTACGCTAGTACAGGTCTGAGAGACGTATGGCACCTTGCTCATCTCTTTCTTCTTTGCCCTGTAGGTGGGGCTTAGAATACACCTTCCATATCCTCTGCGTGTCGTAAGAGGCGACTAAAGGAGGTAAGGGGTGAGGTAACCCTGACAGAAACCTCGAGTGCTGAAGACGGAGGTTCCAGGCCGCACGGCGCACTCTAATAAACCATGGATCCACGCACTTAACGCTTATGATCATGTCGATAGTCACTTACAGGACTGGCGGTATGATCAGCGAACGAAAAGAAGATCTCTCCCTTCCGCAGGGGCTAAGCCTTGCACACAGTCAAGGCCTCATCCCCGCCCCCTACAGATCCTCTACCTAGCAACCATTCAAGTTCTGTCAGAAGTGAGAAGTCTGTGACCACTCTCAGATAATCATCGGGTCTGCTTGAAATTCCTTACCATCCAGTCTTGGAGAGACACTGACTGCCTTACTCAATCTCTACATTTCTCTTTTTTTTTGGCACCACAAGACTACCCATCACAGGCATGGCAGGAGCCATACGCAACATCCTCCTAACCGCGGAAGGAATAAAAGCTATTCTGGGAACTACTACAACAACTCACTGTTTGATCAACAAAAGGAGCTGGCATCCAACTAATCATCAGAACATAGTTTTTCATCTTCTTTCTTTTCCTTATTTTCTCTGTTCACCACCACCCGCAGAGCTTCAAAAAGCAAAATTCAGATTCAACTACTGAGTTGGTGTGAATGCAGATCCGGACCCACAGGAACTCAATTCTGCTAGCCAACATGATAGTATTCAATCCACTTTGGAGAGTATACGTAGTGACCAGCAAACGTTTGATGGCCAGCAGGCCAACATGGACACCAACAATGTCCTTCCCTTCGCGAGTGTATCTTGGCCTTCTTCCGCTGCGAGTGTTAACCAGCGCATCAGACACTGGGAAGAAACCTGCAGGCCTGAGATGTCGCGATGACTACCTCGCAGCAGGCATCTCCACGCATAACTATCCGCGCGCTAAGTACAGAAAACTGCTGGGGAGTTTTCAAATAAAAACATGACATTTTTGTAATTTAACCCGTTCATGGTGAAGCTTATCGAAGCCGCCTCTCCACTTAGATAGTGGTCTTTAAAAATGGAGGATTCCAGTTTATCCATCAATCATAATGACATATGATATGACAAAATAATCAATTACGTGACGTGTAAGCTTCTGCTGATGTCACAATCAATTACATCATGAATGACGTAGCTAAATCAAACGCTTAATTGATTACGGACTCTGCGTTGTTGAACGAATTTGATGTCTTTTCTATTTAATAAATATTTTGTTGAATACCGGTATTTTGAAGTTAATTTGACTGGGCGCCATTGCTGCCATAGCCAGCGGCAGCACCCAGTCAAATTAGTTTACTTGTGTTGTTTTCTGAAAAGTGAGATTCAGCGAGTTCAGGGATCGATTGATCCCAACAGTTAAAGCTTGGACGACGCTTCCCTAGAGATGGGTGGGGTATAGATAAAACTGGATTCCTCCATTCTATTTGAAGGCTAAGAAACAGATTCTGCCTAGCATTTCATAGGGAAAACTTGCCAGAGCGCGCTGCTAGATTAACAGCTCTACAGAAAATGATATGTTTTGTTAGAGCCATAGAGCACTCTAGCAAGTTTGAAACATGTTTGGAGGTGACTCGCGAAAAACAAAACATGTTTTAATCTGTGAAGTAATTGCACGCGAAACAACGTCAGACGTCACATCGAGGCATATATGACGTGCAAGCAGCAATGGTTTCTGGGGGAAAGTGCTCTGTTGAAGAATAGTTTTGTTAGAGAGAACTTTAATAGAGCGACCTTTTGAAACTATTTTTCCACCTCTTACTGATTATTGAACCAACTGATTCCTGAGATCCATAAGTCTAAGGCAGATTCATGATTATTTATTTACATGATATGGATATATTTTTTAAACTGACCACAGAAATGGCTTGACAGAAACAAATAGAATGTCAGTGATAAACTCTTCTCTATGCCTGTCAATGGATAATAAATTAGCAAACATTTTAATATTCTTCAATTCTTGACCAAATTTAGTTATTAAAGTCACGCCGCACGGGCCTTTGAATTTTCGTCCATCCATCCCTCTACCACATAGTCCCACTACTATATATAATATACATAGTAGAGGGAATATGTCATGTGGTAGAGGGATCAGGGATAGATGGGCGAAAATTCAAAGGCCTGTGTTAAAAGGTTATGGGAAATTAGTGGTCAGACAAATTTTAACAGTACAAGGGTTAACAAAATAAATTAACTTTTAACACTAGCATCAGCAGAAACCATACCTGTTATCTTTATCGAGAGGGCTGGGGTCTTTCCGTGAAAGCTGTCGCACTTTGCCAATATCGCCATTCCATGATGCCTTGTGCAGTTTGTTTAGATCTTTATCTCGAATATCATAGCCGGCAACGGTATTTGAATCCGTGTGTTTTAATGAACCAACTGATTCCCGAGATCCATGCTTTGACAAAGACTTTTTGCCCAGTCCTTTGAAAAATTTCTTCATTACCTCAACTTAAATTGTCAGAATCCGGAGTACGCAATCTGTTAAATATGCCAAATATTTGAGATTCGATATGTTTAGAACGAAACTTGAAAGCGTCCGTCCGCCTTTTGAAAAACAAGCCTAACCATGCTCAGGAAACTCTCGATTCGGCACTGTTCGAACTGTCATTTTTAATCGAAGCCGGTCGGTTGTTAGAGAGTGAACCATTAAATACGATGTGGCGCAGCGGTGTAGCTCGTTCAACTCTGCCGACAACTTCGAATTTAAGGTCCTGTCTATTAACAAAAAAAGGTTCTGTCTAGCTGTCTAGCTGTCTGTCTGCGTACGTACACGCATGTATACATGCATGCAGCATGCGCGCGTATGCGTGTGTGTGCGTGCTTGGATGTGTGTATGCGTATGGGTTTGGTGACGTAGTTCCGGTTTGAAGAGGACATGAAAAATTTTATGAAGATATTTTTTTATTCAAAGTTTAATATACCACTCTTAATTGTGCTCATTACTGGTTTATTTAATCCTAACATTATCCATAGTTGATTAGGCGCAAATTTACTGAGAAGACCATCTATGAGAAAAACCAATCATGTAAATATGTTGAATGGCCAGTTTGAGTTTACAGCACATTGTTCATTTAACCTAAGTGGTCTGTGACGTCATAGTAACGGAATAAACAAGCATATTTTTCGGACACTATTATATGGTTTTATGATTAATTTGTGCTAGAAATCTCCTTTTCTCTCCTGCCTGAGAGTAGAAGCATACAGTGAATCATCAAATAATCGTCACAGGAGTCTATTTTCTCGCCGAACCTGGAAAAATTACATTGTGACATCCGTTTTCGTGACAAATAGTCACGTCGCCTATCATCGACTGTGACGGTAATTCTGAGATTACTATCGGGTATATTCCCTGGAACTCAACTGCTGATAAAGCATCAGTTTAAATCTACAAAACCGTCTTTAATTTAATATCTGCTTGCACGTCTGTTTTTCTGCTGTTAAAGCTGAACATCAATCTTAAATGCTGTGATAGGGATGATGGCAGATATCTTTAAAAATTGCCCATTTAACTCTGTCCAGTGTGACCAGTCACACGTTGATGGCGTTATACCACAGTACACGAATCAGGCATCTCATGTTCCTAAACCCAGCAATAAGCCATTTGAGGAAGTAAACGAAAACCAACACAGGCCCGCTGCAAAATGTGTGTCATTCTGTACCAGTGAACTCATTATATCCTGGATGGCTGCACTCTTCATGCATTACTATGATTATTTGGGGGAGAAGGACACCTTCGCAGTGGAATGAACTGATAACGAAGACTCTAAGAGCACTACTGATCAGGTCAGTGCTATAGCTGAAACTCAAATAACGGTCCAATTTAAACCGCATGGATCAAATGCCAAGGTAAGAGAGTATGAAAAGGCCCTAACGATAACTGTGTATTTCAGTACTTTAACCATAATGGCGCAAGGAAATGCTATATCTGAGTTCATCAATGAGGAGTTTCCGCAACTATTAGCGGTAGTAAACTATATTATGGAGAATCTATCTATCACTACGTCCACTAACTGCACCTTGCCACATGATTCGGGTTCTAGTACGGCCCCACTTGTCTGTTCTCAATCTGGTTCATGGGATCTGCTTTCACCCAACAGCATCAATCCGGAGAACATCACCCACAATATGGGGCCCGTGGTTACACCAGCTACCATTACCCTTAATGATCTCAATGGAACAGCTAGCAATACCATAGGGACTCAGACAGCCAGAGTAGTGGATGATATGAGGCCACTAGAACAAATTGCAAACTGCCTTCTACAGTTAAGTGGTGTTAAGCTAGCTGTAGCTAATATAGAAGAGAATGTTATGGAAAAGATTCTCCAAGTGAAAGATGAAAACACTGAACTAAAACTCCAACTAATGGAGAATGATGTTAAGAATCTGCAGGACAAGAATAAATATTTAGACAGCGAGAACAAAGACATTAATCGGGAATTACAGGCCCTAAAAGCAATAAAAGGTGATGACCGGCAGTGCAAGCAACACGAAAAAGAAATATCCAGTCTTAGAGACTGCAGTTGTAAATTAACTGCTAAATTCAATGAACTACAGGCTGAGATCTTAAGTAACGAATTGCAACAGAAAAAAAATTCCGCTGAACATGAAGTTACACTTAACAGAATGGAGGAGAATAAGCGTAGCCTTTTGCGAGAGCTAGAAGTAGCTGAAACGCGGAATCAGAGTAAAATTGACAGCATTGATTTACTGGAAAAGAAGTATGAGAAAATAGCCTCCAAACTGGATAAAGCGACTGATGAAATACTCAGCTGGAAGGTCCATGATCAAAGGGAGAAAGTGTGAAAAGATCCATGCTATGTGTGTGTGTGTGTAATTCAGGAACTCAGCCAGAAGCTCAACTTGTTACACCCAGAATCGCACCTACTCAGAGCAATGACATTTTATTAGTAGGAACCTCTTTGCTTAAACATGTCAAGCCAGAAAATCTACTCAGGGATTTTAGAGTAATGCTACAAATAAAATATCATGATGAAGAAGCAGCAAAATTTATCAACGATTATTCAGACCCTCAACCCGCATGTGTTGTATTCCAAGAAATGAGTAACAGCATAAAGAAGGATGATAAAGATCACATCCAGTGTGCGGAAGAATTGGTGCGGCTTATAGACAGCACTAGGATGAAATTTCCAGGCACAAAGATTATTGTATCACTTCCACCTGGCCGTGGTGACTGTAACCTACACTTTAAGACACTTTCTGCTAACCTGTTAATGAAACAAAAATTACTAAATTATGATAATGTTTACATCTGTGACAATGGTAACTTACTAGTCAATGACAGGCCATAAGCAAAGGATTTTGAAAGTGATGATATACATTTAAATTCTGCAGGCACTAGCAGGCTAGTAGGCAACATAAATGACATTGTGTGCAAAATCCCCGACATTGATTTGAAAAAGGGAGAGTAGCCAAACAAACAGGACTCCTACAGAAAGGGAAGTGACCCCCGAGCAAACTACCATGGTCAGAGACACGAATGCTCTTACCAAAACAATGTGCTAACTCCTCAACACAATTGGAGGACACATCAACAACGGTGGTCCTATGCTACAGCTGCTTCATGGGACCGATTAGGATATCGCACACATACAAACTATTTCCCTAGGCAGGATGATTTGAACTCGGAGAATTACTATTCATATAATGCATAGATCCACTCTTTCAGTGTGTGCTTGGAATATCGAAGGGGTAGGTAACTTGTTCATTGGTTCTAAACTTGATCGTCCCGAAGCTAAAGAAATTTTATCGTCTAAAGATATAATTGGGTTAATAGAAACCTATGTTGGGTCTGATGACTATATTAATTTAGATGGCTTTGTTAATGTTGCCCAAACTTGCAGACAATACTCTGGCGGAATAGCGGCTGTAGTCAAATCTAATATCAGTGAAGGAGTATGCCAGGTCAACTCCCGCAACATACCATTTGATATAGTTTGGTTAAAATTATCTAAAACATTTTCATTTGGCAGCATGATATGTATCTTGCATTCGTTTATGTCAGCCCCAAAAATTCTTCATTTAGTTTACGAGAAGGCAATGATTTATATGCCAAACTGGAAGCTGATATAGCACACTTCTCCCCGAAAGGACAAATCATGCTTGTTGGGGACTTTAATACCTGTACCTTAGATATGGAGGATATCATCATGGAAGAGGATGACAGTTATCTACCTCTCCCTGATGACTATCGATTCAATAAACCACTGAGGAAAAGGCTTAACCAGGACAAAACCTCTAACGCATTTGGTAATGAGATGCTTAATCTTTCTGAAGCCACTGATTTACGGATTCTGAATGGCAGAAGATTAGGTGACTGCTTTGGTTGTCTCACCTGTCACAAATATAATGGGAGTAGTACTATTGATTTTGCCCTGGTTAACCACTCACTGTACTCGGTAATTAATCATTTCCATGTGCACGAATGGCGTGAAACATTATCTGACCACTGCATGGTTTCCCTTTCCTTAGACCTGAAACATCAATCAACTGCTAACAGTCAGCTTAAACTTCAAGCTCCTACAAATCAGTTTAAATGGGATAAAGATTCACACTTTAAATTCAATCTTGCCTTGAAATGTCCTGCTATTATAAACAAGCTTACTTATATTGAACAACATGGGAATTCACATGAGATACTTGCAGATGACCTACTTGATGTATTTACAGAAAACCTGATTATATTGGCTGATAAGTCTTTGCGTAAGAAAAGGTACTTTAAAAAACATATGACTCGCCAAAATGGTTTGACTTGCCATGTCTGGAATTAAAGCGAGAATGTAAAAGGCTTAGTCGCCTGTTAACAGGAAATCCGTTTGACACCAACATCAGAGAACGTATGTTTGCGGTAAAAAAGAAATACAAATCCCTAATTAAAAGTACTACGTGCAAATATAAATCAGATATTTTGCATAAATTAAACATGATACATCACAACAACCCATCAGCGTATTGGAAACTGTTTAATGAGTTAAACTCTGGAAACACCAGTAAGCCATCTAAATCAATAGATGCAAAAACTTGGTTCCTTTACTATAAGAAATTGTTAGGTACTACTCCTCATGAGAATCCTGTCCTAGATGATGTAATTAAGGCTGAAATCAGGGAGCTTGAAGAACAGCCATGTTTCAATGAGTTAAACTATAGGATTTCGTATGAAGAGACTAGGAATGTTCTAACAAACTTAAAGACCAACAAAGCCGTAGGGCTTGATGGTATTGCCAATGAGATGCTGAAAGCTGGCGCGGATATGTTTGCATCCCCACGCACTGTAATTTTTAACACATTTTTCTCTAGTGGTGAATACTCCGAGAAATGGGGGGCCAGGCTTATCACCTCCATTTTTAAGGCCAGAAATCCAATTAACCCTGACAATTTTGGGGCTATCTCAATTTGCAGTAACTTGGCTAAAGTATGCAGCTCCATTCTTAACAATCATCTTGTGAAATATGTAGTGGCACATAGGCATAGAGCTGAAGAACAAATTGGATTCAAAAAGTCCTCTCAGCCAGCCGATCACATGTTTGTGTTAAAAAGCCTCATTGATGCCTACACAAGTCCCAAGAGTGGGAAGCTGTTTGCGTGCTTCGTGGATTTTAGCAAGGCATTCGACAAAGTCTGGTGGTCCAGTCTATTTTATAAGATCTTGAATGCTGGAATTAGGGGTAATTTCTACTCAGTAATAAAAAACATGTATAGCAAAATATACAGCTGTCTAAAGCTAAAGGATGGGCTAACTCATACATTTCAGATATACCAAGGCATTCGTCAAGGAGAAGTATTAAGCCCTATGCTATTCTCATTATTCATAAACGACCTGCCTGTAGAGTCAGCCAAGGGGAACACATGTCATGTTGATCTGTGTGACAGTAAACTACAATATCTCATGTATGCCGATGATATTGTCCTTTTGTCAGAATCCAAAGGTGGCTTACAGCAGTGTTTAGATAATTTAAATAATTATTGTCATAATTGGAAACTTGAGGTCAACCTTTCGAAGACAAAGGCTATAATTTTTAACAAAAATGGCAGGCTGCTGAGTGAGAATTTCACATTTAATAATCACTACATCGAATGTGTTAAGCCCTACAAATATTTGGGAGTGGACTTTAGTAACAATGGGTCCTTTACATTGGCTAAGGATAATTAAAAATTCAAAGCACAAAAAGCTACCTTTAAATTGAAAAAGTTACTATGTCAGGAATCTTTATCCCCCAAAGCTGGATTAAGTCTGTATGATTCTTTAATCAAGCCTATTGCCATGTATGTGTAGTTCGGATCGACCGGTCGGATACCGGCCATACCAGCTGAGCTGGGTACGCACCGCACATCCTGAATTCGTTTCCTGAACACGCCCCTCTGGGTAGAGCCATAAGCGTATATAGGCCTATGGGAGAGCTAGCGTGTCGAAAAACGACTAAGTTCATTAAAACGCCTGATGCGCATGCGCGCTAGGACGCTGTTTATATGGAGCGCGTAGTTACGACCTAGATAGGATGGCGCTTTTAGTGTACCGAGATGGTACCCTGTAATCCTTATTGATTGCATGTTCCCGTTAAATCTGTCATTAATCAAGACCAAAACTCGACGGGCTTTCCGAATCTGTAAACCATTTCAAAATCGGTCAAGAAATGGCTGAGTTATCCACGGAAAACCCCTTTGTGATTATCTTCAAAATATTGCCGTGACGTCGTAACCACGTGTACGCAGAAATTCTAGAATGTTCTAGAACATTCGACTGCGTCATTATTAGTTACGCGTTGATTGGCTAGTTCTCAACCGATGATTGGTTGAAGCCTGCGCTTAATACTATTTTTGACAGAGCGTGTATTTCACAACCAAGATAAGATGTCGCTTTTAGTGTACCGAGTAGGTACATTGTAATCCTTTTTAATTACTTATTCCCGCCGAATCTGGCATCAATCAAGACCAGAATTCAACGGGCTTTTGAAATCTGTAAACCATTTCAAGATCGGTTGAGGAATGGCTGAGTTATCCAGGGAAAACTCTTCATGATTATCTTCAAAATATTGCCGTGATGTCATAACCCCGTGGCTAGAATGTTCTAGAACGTTCGACTGCGCTATTATTAGCTGCGCGCTGATTGGCTCTTGCTCGAACGATGATTGGATGAAGCCTGCGCCTGTGACGTCACGAGGAGTATAAAAGGAGAAGCGATCCAGTGATCGAGAGCATCCTCGACCAGGAACCGAACAGGTTGGGTCTGTACCAGCTATTACAAGCGTGACAGACAACACGTGTCTTCCTTCGCTATGTGTCAGGTTCTTATCCCGTAGCATGCAGTTCTCCAACCCACCGCACTAAAATAATTTTGTAACTCCCCATTTATGGGAGGAATTTGGAACTTCTGATAATTGTTCACGAATACTAACATCTACATTCGGAACACAAATTTGCGGTGAGGCCTTTACGGCCTGAATATGTGAGTCTACAGATGTAGAGACAGGATGTTCCTTGATGGATGACATGCCAGATCTGCCGGCCACACCTAAAAGTGGTATTTCAATCGCCGCCGCACTAATATCGTGTCGGTTCTTTCGACTTTCGACCGCAGCAAGTAAACCCTGCCCGGTGCATCTTCAGAGCTGGCTGACGTACCCAGCACCGTGAAGCTTTGTTTTGTATCCTTGTTTGCCTCTGACAACCCCCGCTAGTGACGGGTTGTTTACACCTTCCATCCGTGCCATCGGTGTATGGGAACTTTCTTCACCACATAGTACTATCGTATCTTTTACTGACTGCTCGTTAGACATTCTATTAGGCCTACAGCACTAAGCGATGCACTCCCGCCATGAGTGTTCTTGCGGAAGTCTTGTTTGTGGAAAACAGCTTGCGGGAATCAACCTGTGGGAACTTTCCAGCTTCCGGAGAGCGCATCATCCCATGTCGACTACGCATCGACGTATCAATTTCAGTAACGCGGTAGCCTAACTTAGGAATGACTACCAAGTATTCAAGTAACTATACTTCACATTTTAATTATTTCTCTATATAGGTTTCATTAATTATATTGTATCCGCAATAACGGTCCCGATGCCTACAAGGAACTGTAATGGTCGTATGACCGCTAGTTATAATTTCTGTATTTGTTGATAATTTTTCTCATTTTCCTCAATGTGTTGCTAACCGCACTATAGTAGGTTCGTTAACCTGTACTGTTATATATATATGTTGATCATTTGACACTGTATTGATTGTTCTGGTTAGATTATGTATATATATATATATATGGCCAGTGGCCATCCATTCATATGTTTTGTTTATTCATAGAAAATATAGGACTGCAGTGCACGTAGGAAACACTATACAGCAACACTTATATATGCAGCACTTTCTCACGCCACCAACAATTTTTCACTGAGGTCGCTGTCCGTGCTATAACTCTGTTTAGCCCGGCATGCTACCGACTAAACCTTTTCTATTCAGCTCAATATGATAGGTTCAAAATGATTAGAGACATTTTCTTCATTACAAACTGTGTAATATATTCTTCTCTTCCGGTAGTGTGATAATCTAGCCCCGCACTCCGGTAAGACTCATAAGTAAGATTGTGTCGCTCTTCGTGTTCCACTCAGCCTTGTGGCTTCTTAATTGTTTGGATGTCTCCATCCGCACCATGGGCTGATCCGACTCTGGGAAACTATTGGGGTTTCCGAGCGGTAATGGGCAGGGTGTGGTGTCACATACACATTCCTGTGTATCTTCGGATGCTTAGTAGTTAGTACTTTAAGCCAATGTAGGAAAGCACTGCGAAAACACATGTATTAATTATTATCTTATTTACTGACAATCCTCCCGCACCGCAGTGCAAAACTGGCAACTTGTATATAAACCTAATGGAAGGTAAAACGCTTAGTTCCTTAGGACCCGGTGATGGGCGAGATGCGCATTCCCACCGAATTCTGTTTAAATGTCTGGGCATGATATTTAAATCTGCCACGCCCTTGCGGGAAGGACATTTACGGTGGGAATTCGTCTCTCTTACCCCCACCATAACGATAGGAGAAATGGTCTAACAATGCTTTTGTGAAATGTAACCCATGTCTTGTAATGTTGTATGTGGTTGTGGGGTGGGATGTCCGGATTCTTATCCAGTTCGGAGATCCTGCTACATAACATGTATGAGGCTGTCTCTAGTATTGATGTCTTGGGGCATCTGTTCTCCATGACAGACGTGTCTAATAGCTAGGTAGATATCAGCCAGTTGTGGCCTAAACCAATTCTTGTTCTAAAAACAACTAAAAGGAATTAAGCAAAGCAGAAGGCCCACAGAAATAAAGCGGCAACTACTAATACAGCTAACCAAGAACTACATAAGACGGTGACAAGGGAATCCATTGGGAATCCTCCGTCCCGTCTTCACATAAAGCAGTGCGCATCCCTATAGTCATAATCTCAATAGGTATGGTCTTTTCTTTTTAAAGCATTTTTGATTGAAATATTATGGTAGGCCCATTTAAAATAAGAAAAATAAATAATAATATAAATAATAATAAAATAAGATAATAATTAATACATGTGCTTTCGCAGTGCTTTCCTACATTGGCTTAATGTACTAACTACTAAGTATCTGAAGATACGCGGGAATGTGTTGCCTATTATTCTTCTTCCGCTTTAAGCAGTGGAGACACCTTCCCAAGACGGAGGCCCACACGAGGAACTTGCCTCTCGCAAGGATTCAGCGATGACGGTCCATGCCAGGATAATACTCCTCACCCAAAACTTGCACTAGGAGTAGTGCCCGCATGAGGCACATCACTTTTCGTCCGAGATAACCTTCTTCCTTTCAGCTTATAGGTATAATAACTTATATTAAGTTAACTAGTTAAGTCTCATGTACCGGAGCCTCCCTTGCGGGGATACCTCTGCAGACCTACGAGTCTGTGTGGTACCTCCGGGAGCCCCATGTTTAAAAGTTCATCTACCTGACTCTACGTCTATTTAATTGTTTAGGTAAACTCATTGCATAGACTTATATTTTTAGGTCACCAAATCAAATCTTGTAAGTCCATAGATCACGAAATTGCTATGGACAGGCATACTGGTGGCACAAACTCGTGGGATGAGACAGTTGTGTTTACTGTTCACGACGATGGTCGCCCGGCCCCACCGGAACGATTGAGTTCCACCAGCCTTAGGAGCCGGGTTTTGTTTCCCGCAGTGCAGTCTCGTACAAGGTCCATCACCCCGAGACCGGATGCTAACCAGCATCATCACCCGTCATGCACTTGTGGCACGGCGAGTCAACATACTACACCGGAATGGCCCGACACTACCCGGCGAGCTACATATGGGTGTGAAATATAGGGTTCATCCCTTTGTTCCACATCTCTGCAAGGACTCTTCAAGAAATTTGAACGTCTGTCTGCAGAGAAAACTCTTCTCAGTTATGCACGACATATACTCGAACTTGGAAAATATTCCACAACTGATGCAGTGCGGGGTGAACTGGGGCTATTTCCAATAGGAATTTCAGTAATGAAAGCAGTCTTAAAGTACAGACTCCGTCTAGAAGAGGCCTGCCCAAACTCCTTGCTTGGCATAGCATATACCACCTCTCTAAAAGGCTAGCAAGGAACCGTGCTAGCTCATGGGTAGGACCAGTGAATGGATTAATCGGAATCATCGGAGGGGGTTATGCCCAAATGGAGAACTGTATCAAAATAATGAAATATGAACTGATAATCAGATGGAACAGGTCCCTTGCCCGATCAGATTCAAATAAACTTAGAACATATGTTACATTTAAATCGAATTTCACTTTTGAAAACTATCTCACAACTGTTAAGAATGGTGAGCATAGAATTGCATTAACCCGCTTAAGGATATCTAATCACAGGCTATATATTGAAACAGGTAGATTTACCCAGCCAAAAACACCAATCGAAAGTAGGGTATGTAGCCTGTGTAACTTAGGTGAGATTGAAGATGAAACTCATTTCCTAGTTCGATGTCCCTTCTATCAAGATGAACGAATGATTCTCTATGAACATATTTACACATCAAGTGTGAATTTTCAAACTTTAAGCTGCAAAGATAAGTTTATCTACTTGCTGACAGCTGATAATTCTGCCATAAAAGAAGTGGCAAGTTTTTGCTTCAAAGCTTTTAAAAAACGATCAACGGCATTGACACAGTAAGTGCCAATGTACAGGTTACTTTACTACCCTTGTGTACGGTGTACCTGTGCTATATATATATATATATATATATATATATATATATATATATATATATATATATATATATATATATATATATATATATATATATATATATATATATATATATATATATATTGCAGCTATGTAGATATGTTAAGCGTTAATTCATTTTTGTAATGCCACATCTATGGGTTGGATACAATATATATTATTATTATTTTTATTATTATTATTATTATTATTTAATAAAGAACAACAATGAAAACAGATGAGAAAAGGCAAAATGTAAAATATTGAAGGTCCAAAATGTTTGTATACAAACGCAGACAACTTAGACAACACAATCTTTGAATTAGAATCGCTAGTGTCAGAAATGAATCCGGATATCTTTGGAATACCTGAAACATTGCCTAAAAATTTTGAAATTTTAGATATAATTAGAACCATGATAAATCTAGATCTTTATGATAGATATGACAGTAAGGCTATGAAAAGAGACAGAGGAGTATGTATATATGTTAATAAATCATTAAACTCTCAACCAGTAACATACAAGAACTTTCAAGGAAGCAGTATGGTGTTCGATTAAGCTGAGTGACAATGATTCATTATTAATCGGCTGTGGGTAGAGAAGCCCATCCTCATCAGACTTTAATGATCGGATGTTATTAGATATGGTTATGAAGGCAAATGAGGCGAATCTATCTCATCTTCTTATCATGGGCGATTTTAACTTACATGGGATTGACTGGACTAGCTTGTCTTCACATCACAATGATGACAACTACACTAGTAAATTTGCACAAGTTATAAGCGATTGTTTCTCGACTCAACATATAGATTTTCCTACAAGAGAGAGGATCGGTCAAACATCGAATACATTAGATCTCTTACTAACGAACGTTGAGAATTATGTACAAAGCATCAAAAAGTTACCTCTACGTGGGAAAAGTGACCATATTGTTATATTCTTTGAGCTTAAGTGTTATGTTGAGCTCACAAATACTGAAATAGTGACTACATACGTGTACTACAAAGAAGACTATGACTCTATTAAAATTGGCTTAAAAGAAATTAATGGGGAAACTATTCTATTAGGCGATGCAGAACATTGCTCGAAATTATTTACAGATAAAATCAGTGAAATTGTGCCAATGTGTATACCAACTGCAAGAGTATTAGGGAGGAAGAGGGCGTTCAAACCATGATGGATGAATAAACATGTATTGAGAAAAGTGAAAAAGAAACACAAGAGTTGGCAGCACAATGCTGAAACAAGGAACTATGTAGATTACAAACTATACACTAGAGAAAGAAACGAAGTAACAAAATCAGTTAGAGATGCAAAGCGAGAGTTTGAGAAAAAACCGTCAGAGGAAGCAAAGAAACCACAAAAAAGATTCTGGAAATATGTATATTCAAAATCAAGAGTTAGGTCAGGAATACCAGATCTAATGAAGGACAATGGCACGATAGCTGAAAGTAATGGTGACAAAGCAGTGGTTTTGAATAACTTTTTCACTACTGTATTTCTGACAGAAGATAAATCAGTAATTACAGAACTTCAACCCAGAAATATAGGAAAAGAACTAATAGAATATGAAATATCAGTAGAGGAAGTTACAAAGAAACTATTGGCATTAAATTCAGCAAAATGCTGCTGTCACGATAATATGCACCCAAGATTGTTAAAATCAATAGCAAGCGAAATCAGTGTTCAGCTAACAATAATATTCAACAAATCGTTGCAAAGTGGTCGGGTCCCGGAAGAATGGAGAGTGGGACACATTACTGCACTATTTAGGAAAGGAGAGAAGAAAGAAGCAGGAAACTATAAACAGTTAGTCTCACATGATTTGTATGTAAAGTAATGTAATCTATTGCTAGAGAGAGACTAATGAAACACATGGATGATAACCAGTTATTTTCAGACCCTCAATAGGCTCTGTAAGGGAAGATCATGTATGTTACAATTATTGGAAATTATTGAAATGTGGACGAAAATCTTAGACTCCGGAGATGCACTAGATGTAGTATACCTATACTTTAGTAAAGCATCCAACACAATACCAGATGAAAGACTTTGTAATAAACGTAAAGCTTATGGCATAACGGTACAGATATTTTTGTGGATATCAAACCTTTGAGAGACCGCGAGCAACTTGTGAAAGTACATTCTAAATTGTGTCCTTTGTCTAGTGTAACAAGTGGAATCCCACAAGGAAGTGTGCTTTGACCCATCTTATTCCTTATTTTTATAAATGATCTTCCAGATGTATAGTTGATGGCTGCATCTAGATGTTTGCAGACGGCACAACATTATTTAGTAAGATGGTGGATGCTGAGGATAGGGACAAATTCCAACAGAATCTCAATAAATTATGTGAATGGTCCGATACCTGTTACTGGGGTCCAACTTAGACAAATGTAAAATAATGCACATTGGAAATGGCAATCCTAACTACACATATACCATGTCAGAAAATCGACAAAAAAGGGTAGTCACCACGGACACTGAGGAAAAGGACCTGGGAGTAACCTTTGACAGCAAGCTATTGTTCAGAAATCATATAAATAATTGTGTGCATAAAGCCAACATGTTGCACGGGTCGACCGGTCAGGTACCAGCCGTATCAGCTAAGCTGGGTATGGGCCACCCATCCTGGATTCGTTCCTATAAGCCCCCCCCCCTGGGTAGAGCAATAAGCATGTATAAGCCTATACGAGAGGATTTTCGTCATGAAAACGACTAAGTTCGTTAGAACACATGGTGCGCATACACGTGCCTGTCGCTGTTTCGATGACACACGTGCAGCATGTCCAAGAGCGAATGGTACTTTTAGTGTACCGAGTTGGTACTTTTTAATTGTTATAAATTAACTGTTCCCGTCCCTTCTGGTACGCATCAGAACTAGAATTGTTCGGGCTATTCAAAACTATAAACCGTTTTAAAATCGGTTCAGAAATGGCTGAGTTATCGCCGATGTCTCCCTGTAAATTATGCTCAAAATATAGAAATGGCGTCATAATTGCGTATATATATATATATATATATATATATATATATATATATATATATATATATATATATATATATATATATATATATATATATATATATATATATATATATATATATATATATATATATATATATATATATATATATAAATATATATATATATATATATAGTTAAATAATCAGTGATTTGTGTAACAGGTGACTTACTACGTGATCTTCACATCTATATCTATCACTATATTTAGATAATTGGGTACACGTCACAAGATCACAGTGCGTTGATTGGTTGGTTCAGCGAATTCTGATTGGTTGAGGCAGCCAGTTATGCCATCCTCATGAGTATAAAAAGGGATGATTTCAGTAGATCGAAAGCATCGTCGGGCGGTGGCCGATCAGTCGGGAGCTGCCCAACGTATGGGAACCTGACGAAACAACCGAAGACAGATATATACATCATCTCGGTTTTAAGAGGTTTTCTGATCAGCCCGCACCAAAGCAGTTCCCGTCTCACCGCATCAAGAACTTTAGAACTTAAATATGTTCCTGTTTTAATTACCATCTATAAGTGAACAGTTCTTGCAGTGAGCACTTGCAGGCCAGTCATGTAATTCTACAAGACGTAGCGAGGCGATGTTCCTCTGTGGATAACTCATCAGATCTGCCAGCCACGCCGAAAAGTGGACCTTCAACCACCACACTGCATGTTGTGTGTGTCCTGATTTATGTTTTGACCGCAGCCAAGTAAACTTTGCCTGGTGCGCCACTAGAGCTATTTGGCGCACCCCGCACCATTAAGCTTTAATATGTACAGGCATAATTACAATTATATTAATAACCCTTCCTGTTAATGGGTTATCATTAGCTTTCTTAACTTACTGTCATCGGACGGGAACTTTTATCACTACAGTATTATTATGTAGAACTTACTAACTATTCGGTACACATTGCTTATACTGTGTTTCACTGTTCTGAGTTTGTACCGCTTCCGCTCTGGGGCAGCATGCGGGAACCCTGTCTTGCGGGAATTCTACATGCGGAGGTGTATCCAGCTTTCAGAGAATGTGTCAACTCACGTCACGAGTATAGTGACATCTCAATTCCAGTAACATAGTAGCCCATTATATAAGAATGACTACTGAGTATTCAAGTAACTTTACATGATATCTTTAATTACATCTTTAATTACTATAATTTATTACCGTAGAAAGGTACCGATGACTAATAGGTACAGTACCGTTCCTCGGACCGCATCTTATTATTTCTTTATATTACTGTTTATAGTTATCCTTGTTTACTGTAAGGTGCTTTAACTAACCGCACCGTATTATGTATATCAACCTGTATTACCTTTATTCTAATCTAATCATATACTGTTACTGTTTTGTATTTGGTTAGTTAGGTATATGGCCAGCGGCCATCTTGTTGATATGGTTTGCTTATTTGTAGAAAACTTAGGACTACAGTGCACTAGGAAATACTATACAGCAATATTTATATATGCATCACTTTCTCCCGCCACCAACAAAATTACACTGAGGTCGCTGTCCATGCTATAACTCTGTTCAGCCCACTGACTAAACCTGACTATTCAGCCCGATAGGATAGGTTTAATGTGATTAGAGACAATTTCTTCGTTAGGAGACACATAGTGTAGGCCTCTTTTCTGGTCATTGTGGTAATCTAGCTCTGCACCCCGGCAAGGTTGTGTTAAATTGGCCAATATACCTATAGGGCCTCATATCTATAAAGTTATTGTCTCTTTTCATGTTCCACTAAGCCTGATGGCTTCTTAATTGTTTGGATATCCCGACCCGCACCCTGGGCTGAACCGACTCTGGGAAACTATCGGAGGTTTCCAAGCGGTGATGGTCAAGGTATGGTGTCACATACACCCCCCCTGTATCTTAGGATACTTAGAAGTTAGTTATCTTTGCCCATGTAGGAAGCACTGTGAACACATTATAATTATTATTTCTTATATCTTTTAGAATATTACCCCCGCATCGCAGTGCATATTGGGCAACTTGTGTATAAACCTAATGTCAGGTCAATACTTAGTTCCATAGGACATTGTGACGGACGAGGTGCGCTTCTCCACCCAACTCATTAAAATGTCTGGGCAAGATGTTGAAATCTGCCACGCTCTCACGGGAAGGACATTTGCGATGGATATTCGTCTCTCTATACCCACCGTAGCGATAGGTCAGTTATAAAGATCTGCTTGTGGCAATTTCACAGCACTCTGGTTGAATAAAGAGTGGCCCTTTTTGGCCAACACTTTTCCTCCGCTTCGGCAGTGGGTGCATTTTCCTTTAACGGAGGCCCGCATGAGGCACTTACCTCTCGCAAGCTATCCAGTGACGGCGACCTACGCGAGGTTCCTACTTCTCACCACAATTTTTATTGCAGCTAGAAGTAATGCCCGTGTGAGGCACCATGCCTTTCGCCACGCTAGGAGTTTCGTCTCCTCATCTTTTTCAGCATAGAGGTATTATACCTTATATAAAGTTAATTAGTGATCTCGTATGCGGGAGCCTCCTTTGCGGGGGTACCACTGCAGACTCAAGGGTCTGCGTGGTACTTCCGGTGTCTCCACGTGTAGAGGTTCATAAGCTGTCTCTGTATCATGTATTATTTGAATGCTCTTTGTTATCTAGCAACCTTTACAGTTTATATAGGCTATATTTTCTTAGTTACTATTTTTAGACTTATCACAATCCTTGTAATCCATAGCTTCAAGATTCCAATTCGTGGGCTGACACCGTTCAATTTAATGTTAGAGACAATGGTCGCATGGCCCCACCAGAACAATTGAGCTCCACTAGCCTAAGGAGCCAGTCTTTGTTAACCGCAGGTAAGTGTCGCATGGGATCCGAAACCCGGAGACCGGGAGATAACCAGCCATCTCGTTCGTCGTGCACATGTGTCCCGGCGACCCGACGTCACACACAGGAACAGCCTAACGCAACCCCACGAGCTACACACAAACTCCTATGTATAATCCGAACAACATTTGACTACTTGGGGAAGAAAATGTTTCTGAAACTGTGCAAGGTTATGGTGAGACCACATCTGGAGTATGCTAACGCAGTGTGGAATCCAATACTGTTACTGTGTTGTAATCCGCCTGGTTATCAGGGTGATGCTAACCATGTACGCCACACTTCCGAATTAGTAATCAATTTCATGAATTAATCAATTCAATTTGATCAGTTTGATTCAGATAAACACAAATACATAGATTCTAACAAAGCATTGAACTATATGCTCCGTGAGGGTGACCATATGGCCACCAAGCATTCTCGCCAGTCGTGGTTATATGTTAAAGTTAGAATACCCTGTCATTTGTGGCTTAACCTTGATCTGGACCCTAAAACTAAATGACAGGATAGGATCTGACAGAAGGACCGCATAAATAAAGCGGCAAC
Organism: Chaetoderma sp. LZ-2023a; assembly: GCA_034401795.1. Classification (NCBI taxonomy): domain Eukaryota; kingdom Metazoa; phylum Mollusca; class Caudofoveata; order Chaetodermatida; family Chaetodermatidae; genus Chaetoderma; species Chaetoderma sp. LZ-2023a. The sequence continues at coordinate 55,348,108 of CM067371.1, read as the reverse complement.
TACTAATTCAGTACCTTTGAACCTACATAAGGTGACAGTGTTGAATTCCGGCGAAATCATCCACCTCATCTTCTAGTAATACAGCGTGCATCACATTAACTTATAATTTCACTCTGTTGTCTCTTTTATATAGCATAGTTTGCCATCTCTCTTCCTCCGCTTCAGCATTGTAGGCATTTTCCTGTGATGGAGGCCCATGCGAGGCACTTTCTTCTCGCAACAAATAATGTTTGTGTTAGGGGTTAATTTCGTTTATATTAAACTTGCTAAGTAGCCACACTAGGACCCTCCTTTGCGGGGATGCCTCACGGATTATGATCTATGAGTACCGCTGGCGAGGACCATGATGACGAGTCTTCAGCTTGACCATATGTACTTGACTTCTCTCTTGTAGCAGCAAACGAGTACCATTCTTTGTCTGTTACTTTGTATTTAATGTATGTATTTAATTATGTCTAGGCTCCAGATGGAGCTAGTGGACCGTCACATCAGTGACACAAATAGCGTGGATGAGGTCGTGAGGTTCAACTTCTGCGGCAATGGTTGCACAGCCCCACTGGAACGTGAACATTCCACCGGCTCTCGAAGTCAGTCTTTGTACAATCCAGAGACGTGCAACACCAGATCCGCAACCCAGAGATCAACAGCTAACCAGAAGCTTCACCCCAATGTGCCTTGAATGTACTTGCGGTGCCGTGGAGCGAGAGTATCCATCGAACAAGCGCGCAACCCCAGAGGCTACACTGGTCAGTGTAGGAGCTGTGTCAGTTTTATGACACTTTGTTAAATCTAGGTAAAATGTTGTTCGTAACAGAACTTTAATGGCCGGTGTATGATTTAGGCCAGGAGTGCAAATGTGGATTAACCCTTTCAGACTGAAATGTTAGACATTTATTTTCAAATGCAATAAACATGAACAACAAGCAAAATACTTACAGAATTGTCTCAGGCTGATGCCTCCTTATTATGCACGGGAATGTCAGTCTTCACTGACAAAATCCAAAGAACTGTTCACCCATGGTTGTGCAAGTAGACCTGAGTGTCAATTACCTGTTAGCGCATATATCAATGATGGTTTGAGCAACACAGACTCTTTGAGTGAACTTTACAAACTGAATTTTCTAGTGCTCGAGAAAGATGTGATAATTAGAAATTAGTAACCTCAAGGAGGAACTTAGACAGAATAGTCAAGGGCAGACAATGAGTGTAGCAGGAACGGTAGCAACACACACATCTATTGTGCATTCACTGGATGTGTGTACACAGACTCAATCCATTTTTAAAGCCACATGGACTCAAGAAAATCCAGCTGCTCCAGAAACAGTATCACCCCAGGTCAGTGATATGATCAGGTCAGAAAACAAACCTGCCTGCAAAGCACACACAAAACAGGCCACTTGTTCACACAAAGCAAAACTTACCAAAACATCTGAACAGAGAGTGAAAAGGCAACTCCAGATCAACACAGAGCTATTCCAACAAAGATTGAAAATATAACTTTGAAATTGACTGAAAGCTATGTCAACCATCATGATGATAGTTGCCAACAAAACCATGACAAAACTACTAGGACTCTAATAATTGGTAGTTTATTGACAAAAGGAATTAAGACAGCCAGTTTAGCCCCCTGTTGAAAAGTAAATACAAATAGAGGGGCTACGATCTCATCATTACTAAGTAGGGTTAAGATAATGGATTTATCATCAGTACAGATGCTAATCCGATAATCGATTATCAATGACTACATATATCTACTTGATTACCTTCAGTGCTACTACCCACAACTGACCATTATGATCTCTGCTTTACTACCACGCTTGGACAATTACAGTAGAAACAACACAGTGTATAACGTGAATAAGGAACTCAAAGTCGTCGCCTCAATGCGTACTCTGCATTTCATTGATAACGAGTCAACATTCTTGGATCATGATGGATATACCAATGCCAGACTCTTTCTTGAGTATAACCTTATAACCTTCAACTCAGTGAGCAGGGAACAAATGCGTTACTGAATGGTATTAATTCCGTCATCTCCATCCTAAAGTATGAAAACTCCCGGCAGACAAACTATGATTCTTCCTGTAACTACTGTGTAGAACCATCCAACTAGACCAAGTCCTGTCGGCATGGAAAAGCAGTCCTGTGCTTGAGGTGTTCCCAATCTGGACACAAAGCGAAGCTATGTGAGTATCGACCACATCATTATACCCAGTACAACACAGACTACAACACATACATGTATGCATAGGGTAGCTCGGAACACTATTGGAACACAGAACTATTTTTCAATCCGAGACAAATTATGCCAGGAATGCAACCAGAAAACCTGTGTTTGATATATATATATCAACATGGGGCCTTCAACATACCAGTACACGTAATGTTAGAAATCTTATTGTAAACGATTCTGACTGTAGTGGATTGACAAATTTAATGATTTTTTAGAATGAAATTAATGATGATGGTGAGGATAAAATTAATGATGAGGTTGATAATTATGTTTATGATGATAACAATGAGAGCCATGATACTGATGACAATGATAAAAATGGTGATGATTACAACGATATAAACGGTGTCAATCATGATCATGACGCCGCTGATGATACATATGATCACAGTCATGGAGATAAAAATGGTGCTAAAATGGTGCTAATGATGATGATGATGATGATGATGATGATGATGATCATCATCATCATCATCATCACCACCATCATCATCATCATCGCCATCATCATTATCTACAGGTTAATCATCGTGGTGTTCATGACTATAGTATAGATAAGGATGTTCACAACGATAATGATGAGGATCATGATGTCGTTGATTATGGCATTGTTATGAATGGTGAGGATCGTGTTGGTGATGATTGTGAAGATATTGCCAGCGATGGTGGTGGTGGTGGTGGTGTTCATGATGACGATGATGGGGGCGGTGGTGCCCGTGATGGCGACGATGTGGATGATGTTAACGATTGTCATAATCTTCATCGTCATGAAGATATTGGTGATGTTGGTGGTTGCGGCGGTGGTGGAGAAGGTGGTAGTGGTGGATGTGGATGTGGAGGAGATTGGTGTGGGTGGAGATGATGGTGGTGGATGTGGAGGAGATGGTGGTGGATGTGGAGGAGGTGATGGTGGTGGTGGTTCTGGCGGCGGTGGTGGTGGTGGTGGCGGTGGTGGCGTCTCTTGCCGTGCTGGTGGAAGTGGTGGTGGTGGTCATGGTGACGATGATCCTTATGAAGATGATGATGTGGATGATGGTGATGATTGTCGTGAAACTAAGAGGTCTGGTGATAATGCTACTACTGAAAATGGTAATTGTGCTGATGTGATTAGTCCTAATGTTGTAGCTATGGACATCTCTCCAACATATCCTAATCTACTGACAAACAATGTCTATTTGAAATTCCTTGACGTTAGAGGCTATATGACAACCAACTCCCTGCATTATTTATTTCTTAACAGCTTCACATCATGTGCTATATGCAAGCCATGCATTCCTTTAAATTTCTCTTTCCCTGACAAAACTGTACCTGCACTTAAGACACATGCATCCCAGGTACCCATGTTCTGCCTGTCAAATACGGTTTTACGCATAGCCCATCTAAACATATGTCACTTGCTCCCAAAAGTAGACCGAATAAACAAGGAAGGTGTTGGCATAGCTGCATACATTGCACAGAATATAACGTTTAAGCGAAGAAATGATCTAGATATTGATAATTTAGAAGATATGTTGTTAGAAATATGTCCATTCAAGCACAAGCCATTCCTCATAACTTTTGTATACAGGTCCCCAAGTGCACCAAGTGTATGCATAGACAAGTTGGAGCATATGTACATAAAAGTAATTGATGAACATATGGAGATCATCCTTTTAGGAGATTTTAACATTAATTATACTAATTTAAAATCTGAAAATCCCAAATGGTATGAACTTATGGAAATCTTTCAACTTGTACAGAAAATAAAAGAACCAACAAGATTCACTAACGAAACATCCCGAATAATAGACCATATATATGTAACAAATGAGGAAATTGTTAATCAGATCGTAATCCCAAACCTTTCCCTAACTGACCACAGAGCTATTTGTACTGTGCTTAAGAGCAACAATTCTCAGCATAAAACCTCTTTGCATACAGTTGTTAACATGAGAATAATGAAGCGTTTTTCTGAAGGTTCATTTTAGTCAGATATAGACAACTTTCAATTGGATAAAAAATATTCACTATAAATGATATAAACCAGGAATTAGAATTCTTCATTACATCATATTTACAGATATTAGATAAACATGCACCAATAATCCAAAAGCGAGTAAAGCATAGGTTTTTGCATGAATGGGTAAGTGATGAAATCTTAGCATCAATGAAAACAAGAGACAATTATCACGCTAAAAAGACAATGCAGACACTGGCGTAACAAGACAACAGCCCTAATAGAAAGGAGTAAGCAAAAACTACTACAGACAAAGATTAAAAATTTGGAAAATCAGAATGATATTTGGAAGATTATGTGAAATATTAATCCTAGTAAACAAGAAGCAAATACAAAACAATTTATAAATGCAGATGCTATTACGTTGTCAGAATCCAAGGCAATTTCAGATGCGTTTAATATTTACTTTGCTGAAATTACAATCATCATATAACTATAATATCTCATACCACGTTCATAATGTAATAAAGCAAAAAGTGAGTGCCAACATTCCCGCTCATGTTTATTTTAATACACCTGAAGTAACAATAGATTTTGTTTTAAAGCAACTATCCACACTAGCTATTCAGAAATCAATCGGTTTCGATAATCTGCCTCCGAAATATTTTAAAATGGTAAGCTCAATATTATGTTTTCCTTTAGCCTATATAATAAACTTAAGCACTATGACGTTCCCAGATACATGGTAGAAAGCCCAGATTTTTCCTTTATACAAAGCAGGTAATGTTAACATCATAAACAATTATCGCCCAATTTCCATCCTATCTATACTTTCTAAAATAATGAATTGTTTAAATACCTACTCCAATATAAATAACTTTGTAGCAATCAATCAGGTTTTCAACAGAAGCATTCATGTGAGACAATGCTTTTAAAAATGCTCAACAATTGATTAAAAAGTATGGCTACTGGAAATATCACAGGGAATGTGACTTTAGGGAGGCATTCGACTTGATTGATCACCATATATTGATAAATAAAGTGAAACTATATAAATTAAATGAGTCTGCACTGAAATGGTTTTCGTCATATTTAGAGAGTAGGTCACAGATAGTCAGCAAATCTGGCATTCTATCAGATCCCATGGCTGTCAAACAAGGGGCTCCTCAGGGGTCAATATTAGACCCTTTGTTATTCATAATATTTGTAAATAACCTACCATCATATATCAATCACTTTGACACAGATATGTATGCTGATGACACAACTGTTTATTATAAGTCGACGTCTATTATCCTATTAGAAAAAACATTTAAATGACGATATGATTGCAATTAAGAAGTGGTGTAGTGAAAGCACAATGTTTCTGAATGCTGATAAAACTAAATTTCTCTTAACAGGCTCTCAAGTAAAACTTAAAGAGTTCAATGAAATTAGCGTACAATACAATGATGCAATTTTAAAGTCTAGCAGCTGCGAAAAATTGCTGGGAGTTTATATTGTAAGAAAGATTTCACGACTTAGTGGAATATTTAAAAAAACAGGCAAAAAATCCCCCATATGACATCCGCAAAAAACTCTTTAGCTCGTACATTTTGCCTCCTTTTGATTTCTGCCTTACAGCTTGGGGAAATATTTGCAAAAAGCACCAACTAGCAAGACTTTTAAAATTACAAAAACAAGCTGCTCGTATTGTTCTAGATGCAAAATATGACACCCCCATCCAAATTATTATGTGAAAAGCTTAATTGGATGCTCATTAACGAACATAAAACTGCATGTATGGTTTATAAAGCTGGTAACTGTCAAACTCCTGAGTACTAATTATCAAACTTATTTATAAAATCTGCAAATTCCCATGACCAAAATTTAAGGTCCACTGACAATCTTGAACTGAAAATTCCTCTGGCAAAAAGTACATTATGCTCCCATAGCTTTTCAGTTGAGGGAGCCAAATTATGGAACTCACTAAAAATATCACTGCGTACTCTTCCTTCCTTAGCAACGTTTAAATCCCAGTATGTCTAATAAAAGTTTACAGCTCAGGCCATGTGCGTAGCATTTCCCACCACATGTCATGTAGGGAAATTCAAATGTACTTGGCATAAATGTGCTTGGCTTTATCTTAGTACATGTTTTTGTTTACAATGTATACTTTCCTTCTAGAGTGATGGCCAATTCGCTCACCATCACCTCTGTGAGGCCTTTTGTCTGCAGTATCCATGTATGTAAAATTTACCTGACAGACATAATCCAAGACCATTCAATGCCCTTTAAATCCATAAGTACCCGAATTTCCATGCACATGTACAAATTAAGTTGCTGGATATTTTGAAACTGGTTTGACTGGTGGTTATTGCTCTACTGTATATAATAATGGCTTTCAAACAAATAGGTTCCAAAATCCTCAGCAAAATATATTTCTCTGTTGATTTCACAATACCTAGCCCTGTAAATAATGAGCAGATAGCTATATGTGTGAGTGCGTGCGTGCATGCATGCGTGGAAATATATATGTACAATTTGTATATAGGAGGGTGCATTCATGCATGCGTGTGTATGTGTATTATTGCGCTTGCGTACGTGTGTGTGTGTGCGTGCGTGCGTGCGTGCGTGCGTGCGTGCGTGCGTTCGTGCGAGCATGCGTGCGTGCGTGCGTGCGTACGTGCGTGCGTGCGTGCATTCGTGCGTGTGTGTGTGTGTGTGTGTGTGTGTGTGTGTGTGTGTGTGTGTGTCAGTGTGTATGTACATGTGCATATATTCATTGTATAAATTATAAATTGTACATTCTGTATATGGACTGTATATATTCTGTTGTATGATAGATTAGATTGAAGGCCCCCAGGGAAGACCACAGATATTGTATCACTGATTGGATTACCTTTATAAAATAAAGCTTATTATTATTATTATTATTATTATTATTATTATTATTACGGCAGCCGTCCTGCAATTGTCCACCCTCTCGGGGACTGGGTGACCGGTCATCGTGCATGCTTTCATCAATTCCTTCCGGAATTCTCTCCGGGCCCGGGAGGATGTGCCAGTCAAACGAAGGCCTGGGCTTGTCGAAACGTGCACCCGAATGACCTTTAGGTCTCTCAGTAGGTCTCAGAGCTTGCGACGATCCTCCCATAACATGGGTGAGAGAGATCCTCCACAATAATTTTCTTACTGGAGCAGCCAGCCGTCTCCTTGGAGACACATGAATCTGGTCGGACATTTCCAGGATAGCTTAGTGCATGTGTACGACGAGTTCTTGACGAGCTAGGTCCCCACTCAGTGTCCCCTTCTTCATTATCCACATGTGACGGGGTCAGGATCCTTGGCAGCCATCCTCTCAGGGTTCCGTTCAAGGGTTTTGGTGGGCCCTTTCAGTCTGAGCCGAAGAGGGTGGCGTCGATGGATGCGTTCATTCCTGCAGAATCAGGCAAAACAACAGGAGCGGTAGAACTGGGGGTGGCAGAAGTCATCGCGGTCGCAGGAGAGGTATCGGTCACTGCAGCAGAAGTTCATCTTGAGGAGGAAGTGGTGACGGTTCCGAAGGTGGAGGCTTCGATGGTGGTGGTGGAGACGATGGCTTGAGCGGTGACGAGGGAGGTGAATTGCCCTGGTGCGCACAGTCGGAAAGGCATCCCAGGTTGACCACTGAGTCCTTCCGAGAAGAGGGGTTCAACAGGTCAATCGGGTGGGGAGCGGGGGCGCATGCAGATGAGATGTGTGCGAGATGGGAGGAAAGGGTCGCATGTGGCTGTCAGTCTTTCCGGCCTCAGTTCGAGCCAAGCTCCATTTAGGTGTCTCTCTCTCTCGGGTGCTAGTGTCTCGAAGATGGGAGAAGAGTGAGAGAGAAAACGTCTGGAAAGGTCTTCAACTATCTTTTAGATTTCCTTTTTTCCCCTCGGCTCCGTACACAGTATTTTGGTTGTAGCCAAAAGTTGTGCACGGGGCTCGTTGGCAGAAATTTTCTTCTCTGCCATCTTAGGGTCCTATCCAAACTAGCATCGCTTCGTAGGCTGAGGGGCCTAAGGCACGGCGGGGGGAAATTGTCTTGGGGGAAGAAGGAGGATGAGCGGATGAGACTTGGGCTTTTCCTATCTATCTCAGGCAGTTAGTTCATCGCCAATGGTCGCTAATGTTTTCGTCAGTCAATATAGTTAAAGTTAGTTGGTAGAAGCAGAAGTCGTTTAGTGCTGAGACTATTACTTTCTTTTAAGAAGAAGGGCCACCTAAAGAGGGATGGGAAAAGTATCTTACATTGATGTACGGGGAACATGCAGGAGGGAGGAAGATTAGTGGTTGCTGCCTGGTTGATCCACTGTTCTCTGCAGACATCCAGAGGTGGTCATGTATGTGTCTAGTTCTAACATATTGGAGGGGATCCCGCAAAAGTGGTTTTTTAGAATTGGCAAAGGTGTTTTGCTGGTTAAGGCCTCAGACGGCCGCAAATGGACGTGATTGGTTGAGTTATGCCAGAACCTCTTCCCTCGCAGAGTCAGGCGAATCATCCATTCAGAGACTGGACCATCTTGAGCGACGTCAAAAAGATTGTGATGCAGTCCATGTGGTGGTCCTTCTGAGTTTCAGATAAGCAAACTGATCTGGGCAATTAAAGAGGAAAGAGTTTAGTGGAACCTTCATAAAGTTAGGGCGCCGCTGCGGTCGAGAATGACAACAGACTGAGAAGATGCAGCAAACTTTGAAGGGATTCTGGCTGATGCAGTGGTTATCTGGTTTGTTCGCTAGAACTGGTGTTAACCACCGGATCAAGTAACTACCTAACATTTTATCCTGACTGCTAGCCAAGCGGTCCAATAAGAAAAAGGTTTGCTAAACAATGGGTAAGGTTTTAGCCAGTGTCAATCTTAATTCCAACCTAAGGGGGTTACACATAAGTATCTTAGTAACTAATGGGGAGTTTCTTTTTAGGCATCAACACCTTCTTTCTCATTACTAGGAGAGATACAATAGGGATCACAAGACCTGTGGGAGTGGTCAAAATAGGAACGGTAAGCAACAGTGGCTATCGAAGCCTGGACTAGAATGCATCCGTGGGGAATGGCCCCGCACAGCATGAAGTATTATCGTGGCATCGAAATCATTCACAATGGAGCAGGGAATCTGTGACGAGATAGGTGGAAGTTTCGAGGCGAGATGATTGGTGTGGCAAACCTGGTAGCCTAGCTTCCTTACCCTAACAATATATCCTGCTCAGCAGCCTCTTTAGTGGGAATTTTGCACTATGCGCGGAGAACGATACCCACTCCAAAATAGCAGCAAAAAGGGTGAACGTCCTTGTTGATTTAGATGAATTTGTGACTCCGCTACAATGCTAGGGTTTGACTTCATGTTGCGTGAGGCACGAGGCCGCCATCCACAGTTTACGGCTAAGACATTTGATCTCCTTTAGAATGTTCCTAGTGACTAGAATGGAATGATCACTAGACAGCAATGGAAATCAGTTAAATGGCACTTAAGGCCGCAGATCTAGAAATCTTAGAGAAAAATAGAACTAGATTTGTTCGTGCATTTAAGGCTTTATCATGCAAAATGCAAGTCCTTACAGCGTGGTAGAATAGTTACAGTCATGGTCAGACAGATGTTTCACCAGAGCTGGGTCTGGGTTCTGCCATTATGGGTGTTGTCAGCTTTTAACCAGCCTCGGTAGGTTTGTGACTCAATCCTCGATGGGCAAAGATCACAACAAGCCGGGCATGCAGTACTTCTTGGAATGAAAGAAAGTTTGACAGTCTCTAGCGAGGAGCAGCACCGAGAGGAATGGAGCGGCACAATCTAAACTAAGTTAGTTCACAAGTTCACAGTATATTAGCGAGCTATATAATAGTCCCAGCATTCTCTACACAAGTCTATTGCAGGTGGTTTAAAGGTTCTTCAGAATAAGAATGGAAACAACAAACGCCGAACTCGGTCAGAGAAAAGTACTGAATGAAGGTTTCTTCGAATCTCACAGTAGTAAACGAAGGATAACAGTGGCACTTCCAGGCAATGGCTTAGCACATGACTAATGCGTAGTTCTGCATATGTGCAGCCGAATCTACTTCTTCTCCGAAGTCAGACAGTGGTGCAGACCCTTATAGCAAGCAAACGCTGGCGCAACATTGGCCCAATGTTTACGACTACATTGGGCCAACATAGTTTTGCTCATCGGCCCAACCCTGGCCCAATGTTGGCAATACGTTATTGGGCCAATGTTGAGCCAACAGGCATAAATCTATGAAGATATTTAGAATAGCACACCAGGGAGCATAATTTAACAATTTAAAAATTAAAAGGTGACTATTATGTTGATTTTGTTTGATTTACTGTGAAACTTCCAATGCTGGCCCAACGTTGACTTAACATTGGTCCAGCATTCGCAAAGAAGTGATATAGCCAACACTGGGCCAACGTTGGGCCAACGTTGTAATGCCAAGTGCGATCTGCCAACCTGTTGCCAACGTTGGCCCAACATCTACATGTTATCTGGGAGGTTATAGAATAGTGAAGTTCTCAGAACGGAGCCGCAGCAGCGTTAGTTTCTGAAGGGGGGAAATTTATGTCGTTAACTTGGCTGCTTTAAGGAGCAGCTTTTTAAAAATGAGGTTGTCCTGCTGCCTATATAGATGTCGACCCTCTTCGAATGGTTAAAGCCCCTCTGGTTCCGCAGTGTAAATTCTCCACCGGTTACTGGTATGGGAAGCAGAACGTATATCATCGACCAGGGTCGTTGGCGAGGCATCCCATGGACAACCTGCACACGGGTCCGTTTCTTTAGAAGAGTGAGCAGCTTTGATATGCTTTGCTTTGCAATCTCATTATCTTCTTGTGAATGGCTGGTTCTTTTAAGTGATCAATAGCCAATCGATGGTTATTATTGCAACCACGCCTGTATCCACAGTATCTAGCAAGAGCCGGATGGTATAATGGCAAGGTTACGTTTTGCATTGTTTTTCCTTAAGCTATCTAGCAATTTTAAGTTTCATGCGGTGCTCTCTTCATGTCTCATCGTCATGAGAAAGCGGAATTCCCAAGCCTTCCAACGGTACCAAACACTCCCGGAAACTTTTGTAATCATGGCCAGTTTAGCGAGGAGAATGCCATGCAGAGATCATGCGTACAAACTAAAAGTGTCCACCAGTCATCGGTATTGTGAGAACAGTCTCCTTGTCCCATATTATGAAAGAGACCCTGTCTATTACAGCCGTACTTCCAGTGGCCCGGCGCATGCGCAGAGAGGGCAAATATGTCTTAGATGTTTGTGCCTTTGTGCATGCTTGAAGTATAGCCATCCACAGGGCAGCAGTAATGCATATCCTGGAGGTGGATTACCAGTTCCAGGTTGGCTAGTCCTTCCCGTTACCCGATCCTATGACCCCCATAGCCATCAATACCCTTACTGAGGGCAATAACCCAGAGGGTAGCGGGAGGTGGTGATCCTGGGGGTTCTTTCCATAAGGGAGGATTGTAAGGGGCGGCATACTTTCAGAATTTTTAACCGAGTTTGTAGGCTCAGGTTTTACATGTTTTGTTTGTGTGGTCAGCAACCATCGTTTATTTTATCTGCCTCTTTATTTGAATAAGTCAAATCCTTATACAATGAGAATAGCGGCCCACCTCCATCAGCCGCAGAATACTTCTTTCCCCAAAGACCCGAAGATGAGTGCACATCCCCCCCACCCCACCCCGAACGATGGTAACACAGTAGATAAAGTAATTATGCAAGCATATACAAAGTTTTTATATTTATTTTACATATGTACATTTATTTCCCAGGTTTTGACATTCTTCACCGCTTCGAAGTTGGTTCCCAAACATGTAGATGTAGAAGATATAGATGACAGAAACCCATTAATGACATTGTTGCCATTGCTAATAATGAGCCGCTGAACAAAAATGCTGTGAGGGTGTGCCGTAGAATTGTCGTGAAGAATAAGTTGCTTATTCCGAATCAGAGTAGGCCCGCTTTTCGGAGAAGCTGCGAGGTTCTCTGGGTAGTAAAGTCAGCCGTGGCTGTGGTGGTGCCAAGATCTGGTCCAAAGGGTAGATGATGGGCACGAAAGGCGTTTGAGTCCCTTGTGATATTACAGTGGTGGAAATACAAGGATCGGGTCTCCACCTGCGTGGCGTGAGCAGTCATGGTTCTGGTGATTGTTGGCAGTACCCTCGAAGAATTCGAAGCAGGAGAGGCTGGTAGAGGAGACATGACACATGACAGCTGTCACCTTAGAGCCCAGAGCTGCGTGGGGAATAATTTCCTTTTTGGCACACGCCATTCTCCATGTCAAGTTCACTACCACCACCAAACATTTTGGTTGCGTTGATAAATGTGTTATTTTATGAATGAATGTCTCCGTGAGTGCACGGATGGATAGATGAACGGAAGAATGAGTAGTGTGTCTGTATAGCGGCAGACGTATTCATGAGTGCATTTATAGATGGTTGAATAGAGGGATGGACATTGTGTCTGATTTTTTTAGGCTAACAAGATACCACTTGTGTCACCACTGTCATTTTGTAGTTGGCTAATTGGCTAGGCATATAACTTAATGTAATTTGTTCGTTTAGGTTTTTTTTGGTGCCTACTAGCTGATTGTCTGGACCCATTGTCCCGTACGCCTCAGTGCCACACACAGGGTACGAGTATTAATTGTATATTTGTGAATATATTGTCTATGGAAGATTTCTATAGGCTCGTCCATGTTACCGCTTCATATATATAAGCTCTTGTTCATTCAGAACATAGCGATGTTGCTGAAAGTTGTTGCTGTCTTAGGTTTGATCACACCATTGCAGATTTGCATTAGGAACTGAGTTTGGCAGTAACATGGTTAATTCTAAATTAATATCCTAAACCTGAAGGAGTTATGTCCTCTGATACTTTTATGATTTTTACACTTACATGATAGAGAATTGATTGGTAATTGACCATCACAAAATGGTTGGTCTGCGGTAATATTGTACCACACACGCACATGTACGCATACACACACGCACACACATATTATAAGTTATGCCCGAAGAATGTTATGTATTTAAACTTGAGTAACGACCTGCAATATAATATAGGCCACAATGTTTTAGTTGTACTTATGTTATGTATTTATTATGTAATTATATGTTTACTAATGTTTTATATGTATGCTTGTTTTAGGGTTGTCTTCGTGACAATATGTTTTGATGAAATGATGATCAATACAACACGACTCTGACCCGTAACTTGTGTTGGGTTTACCTCATAGCACCCCCAACCACTCGGTTACTTTACCAGGATGACATTCTTATTACTGCAAAATCTGAAACTGAGAATTTGAAATTGCTAGGTGAGGTTCTAGCAAAGTTAAACTCATACGGATTAAAAGCCAAAGTGTAAATTTTTGCAGGCGAGTGTAGAGTATCTAGGTCATATCATTGATTCAGAAGGCTTGCACCCAACCTCAGAAAAGGTTGATGCTATTACAAATGCTCCAAAACCACATAATGTTACTGAGTTGAAATCTTTCCTCAGACTTTTGAATTGTTACGGAAAATTTCTACCAAATTTGTCCACCCTTCTCAAACCACTGCATGACTTACTCAAGCATAACGTTCCTTGGAACTGGACTGCACAATGCTCTGAATCTATTGAGTGTGCTAAGCAATAGCTACTAAGAGCAATGTTCTGACACACTATGACACTAAGAAACCTATCAAGTTAGATTGTGATGCTTCGCCATATGGTGTAGGTGTGGTAATTTCACATACCATGGAAAATGGGGGAAGAGCGACCAATAGCATTTGCATCAAGGACTCTTCGAAAACTGAACAAAATTACAGTCAAATTGAGCGTGAAGCTCTGTCGATAATCTTTGGTATTCGAAAATTCCATAAGTATATTTACGGTCGTAAATTTTAATTAATTACGGACCATAAACCGTTGACTGCCATTTTTGGACCTAAGAATGGTGTACCGACGTTGGCAGCTTTGAGGCTTCAGGGGTGGGCTTTGATTCTCCAGGCTCATACATATGATATAGAATATCGTCGTTCAGAGGATCACGCAAACGCAGACGTGATGTCACGCTTACCATGGCAAGAGTCGAATCTCGCTACGGAGGCTGAAGCCTACCTCTCAGTGCACGAGATATTCACGAAGAAACGCGCAAAGATCCTGTACTGTCTCGAGTTCTGCATTTCGTGTCTCACAGCTGGCCTAGCCACAATAATGATCCTGAACTAACCCAGTATTTTCAACGTAATCATGAACTTTCTGTCGACAAAGGATGCTTACTTTGGGGTCTACGGGTGATCATACCACCAAAGTTTCGCGAACGTATAATTCTGGAGATGCACGATGAACATCCTGGTATTGTCAGAATGAAATCGGTCGCACGTAGCTACGTGTGGTACCCTGGCTTAGACCATGATATTGAACTCATGGTAAATAAATGTTCCATGTGTCAATCAGTAAAAAACCTGCCTCCAGATGTTTCACTTCATCCGTGGAGGTGGCCAACACGTGTGCGGCAACGTGTTCACATAGATTTTGCGGAAAGAAACAAACAAATGTACCTAGTCATAATAGACAGTCACTCCAAGTGGTTGGAAGTCTTTCCAATTACCTCCATAACCACCTAAAAATAATTGAAATCTTGAGAAATTTGTTTGCTTCTTTCGGCTTACCTGAAGAACTTGTTTCTGATAACGGACCACAACTAACGTCAGTGGAATTTAAGCAATTCCTGAAAAGTAATGGCATAAAACATACGCTCATTTCACCGTATCATCCAGCCTCAAATGGTGCGGCTGAGCGATCTGTGCAAATTTTGAAACGTACCCTGGAAAAACAAGTGCTAGATGCACAAAATGACAGTAATGACTTAGCCCCTAGCCACCGCTTGGCTAATTTCCTTCTAGTATACAGGTCAACACCACATTCAGTTACTGGACAAACACCGGCTGAACTATTCTTAAAGCGACAGTTACGTACGCGCTGTCTTTGCTTAAACCAGACATTTCAAAGACTATAGAAACTAATCAAGAACGTCAGAAAATCCAACATGACGGTAAGCGTACCCAATGTCGTGAATTTTCGAAAGATGAAACTGTTCGTGTAAAAAACCTTAGGGAAGAAAGGAGAACAAGTGGTTAATTGGAAAAATAATTAGTAAATTAGGATCTCGTAATTATTTGATTCGTATTGGTTCGCAATCTCGTCACGTTCATGTTGATCACCTGGCCAAGACCGGCGAATATGCAGTTGATCATGATATTGAACTAGCTATGCCATCAACATTTGTTGAGTTTGATGACAATCCATCACCAGATTTGCATAACTCGGTCCCTGAGGATCCTATTCCTAGCACATCAGCAGCAATTCCTACCACTTCGCCTGTGACTGCCTAGTCCTTTGGCAGCAGGTGAACAATTAGATGATCAGCAAATGGTTGCTCAGCCACCATCCACCGAGAGATGGTATCCAAGTCGTATTAGTAAGCCACCAGTAAAATTGAATCTGTGACATTTGCATTAAGAAATCATTAATCATGTCTTGATAATTGCTTTTTATTGTTTCAGCTTATGAACAGTATAATTTAGTCTTATAGGCCTTAGTCATATATTAAGTAGGGAGGACTGTAATGCATGTCCTATTAATAGGTATTAGGGTTCTACAAGAATACAAGTAGATATGTAATTTGCCAATCTCCTCTCCTGTGTATGTACATACACGGACACAAATACATAATAGACTGGAACTGGATGGCGCTGGTCACTCCAAATATAATGGCATATTTATGAAGTTTCTGGATCCAGTGTTTGTCATGGCATCTAAATGTTGAAGTTCCCAGGGAACCCACCCCCTTGAATCAGGGGGTTCCATGCTGATATCTGGGGTTCCCAAACTGAAAATCAATTGCAGCTTTCTCATCCGTGCTAAACATGCTATAATTATAAGGTACCATGGACTCGCAGCTATGAGCTATGTGGGATCCATTCTAGATTTTGTGGGCATTCTTGTGCAAAAATCTATAAAACTAATTAATATTTAATAATGTACAAGATTTTCAGGGGTACCAAGGGAACCACTGCCACTACCTTTGGGGGTCCAATTTGCATTTTGTGGTATATACCCTAAAAAGGCCCTTATGCGAATCCATGTCTGGATCTCACTGTCAAGTATTGAACGGTCTACGCGAGAACGAAAATAAAAGGGTTCGGTAATAATGGACTGGCCGCTCTTCATGGCTTGCCTCATCACTTACGTTCTGGATGGAATATCAGACATGTGTGCTGGGGTGGACGAATTCTATGGGACATCATCTATTCTAGGAAAATACTGTCAATGTCCTTATATCAAGAAAACTAGTAAGGTGTCTGTAACCGAAAAGTAGGACTACTCGGTTCCATACCTTAAAAATTTAGTCTTTTAGGCACATGTCTATTTCCACCGACCCTCACAGATTCCAGAAGTGATGTGTACATGCGTGTGCATGCGTGCGTGCGTGCGTGCGAGCGAGCGAACGTGTGTGCGTGCGCGCATGCGTGCATGTGTGTGTGTGCGTGCGTGCGCGCGTGCGTGCGTGCGTTCATGTGCTCGTGCGCGCGTGTGTGGTAAATGGTCCCAATGAAACATTGAAAATTCATATCTTTCCATTTTCGATGATTAAAATGAAGCTTTCAGCTATTGACTCGAGTGCATTTTTGGATGAGACAGACGACATGTCGTTATTCGCTTCAGGAATCTAGAAAGACGAGAGGTTTGGCTATGATGACCGATGGCAGGAAAAGCCCTTGATTTAAGAATTTCCCCTGAGAGACACGTCCACATCGGATCAGGAGGGATTTAAACTATTTTTTCTCAGTTGTTTGAAAAAAATTTCATCACTTCAATTTAAAATATTTAGAATGAAATTTAAAAGCATCCACCATTAGAAAAAAAGCCTGACCATGCTTAAGACATTCTAGATTTGGCACTGTTCACCCTGAGAGCTACAAACACGTCATGCCAGCAAGATATAGCCAACATGAGGCCGGAGTAATGAGCAGCCCCTTCAAGTTCACTAATTAGCATAGTGACGATTCCTGAATTCAGAATATCACTAGAAAAAGGCAATGATCCTCCCCATATCTTCTTAGGTATCAGTCCTCTCTATATTTGTCTAGTGGCTTCAGAGTCGAATCAATTACCCAATGTGGCCCAATAATGGTGGCTTCAATTTCCCCACATCTGTATTGTTATTGGAATCCCTCTTCCATGATGAAGTGCAGCCAGGTGGCTTACCGTACTGATGAATCAAGAACAAACGCACCATGCAGACGTGATAGACCTTGGAGATAACGAGCCCTAGGTTTCGCCCACTCAAAGATGGCTAAAGAAAAGACACCTGCAAACTCTCATTTTGCACTTGCATATAATCTTCACCTACCTCTGTTCCAAAATGTCAGAATGGGAAGAGGAAGTGGGCAGGGGGTGGGGTCGTGGTGGGGGTTAGACAAGAGCGGGGGAGGTAAGCAGAGAAGTGAGGGAGCTGTTTAGGCAGAGGCAATATTGACATATTGTTGACATATTTACTAATTGTTTTACACCGAGTGCATGTATTTATATTTTTGTTTGGGTTTTATTTTTTGTCTTTCTTGTATATCTTTCATAGTCTTTAATAAATATCACTGACAGGACAGCATAACCGCCAACGATGCTTTATTCAGTATGTGCAATATGGCCCCAACGTCAGTGAAGATGACCCAGCAAAGCTGGTCTATATTTGGCCATGTTCTGTGAATGCCAGTACCCACGCCTGCATAGAAAGCATGGCAATGTGCTGTACTCTGATTCAACAGCTACAAAGTCTGCAGCCACAGGACAAACCGGCTAAACAAGCTATGTACCGATCTAATGATCCATCCGTTCGTCCGTTGGTCAGTCCGTCATAATATGTCCGTCCATCTGCAAACGCCTGCCAAAATAAGTCAAGTTCAAAAGGTAAAGATCATCGAATTATTATTATTATTATTATTATTATTATTATTATTATTATTATTATTATTATTATTATTATAACCGTTGCTATTATTATTAGCCTGTATTAAATAATTATAATATTATATTATTATACTTATTTATAAATTCTTTCAAAACCTTTGTAAGGAACTCGCATCAATTTAATACCCGTTATGTTTAAATAGTTACCGTAGCTTATATATTTTGGTCCTCAAAGACACAAAAAGAAAAAGAAAATCACAGAGAAAGCGAAGGTGATATGGGACATATCGTATCGTTTTTGCTATGTACATGTCCACTTATAATAAATGAAGGGCAAGATCGTTGCCGTATTTTTCTCAATCATTTGGCACATTGAGCCACACCTCTGTTACTTAATTCATGCCTAATCGGGCACGTCACAGCGAGTACGTTTAAGTGAAACATTAATGATGCCATTTAATCGAGCAGCTGGGTTAGGTGGGCGTGATTTCCTAATGTCTAAAGACGCTTTTACTTTAAAGGTACGTATTCGGACCAGAATGCTTGAAAATAAAATTGTTAAAATTGTATGCTTTTAGAGGCTTAAATTGTGTGCCTAGATGTAATGAAACGAAATTAATCTTAACACATGATGATTTCATTTCATATTAATTAACATAATTTTTTAAGTTGTAAATCTGAAATAGAGGCACGAGTCCCTAATTCAAATTCACAACTTAAAAAAAATATATTGATTTATACGTAATGAAATCATCATATGTTAAGATTTATTTCGTTTCATTGCATTTAGACCCACACTTTGCGCCTCTAAAAATATACAAATTAAATAATTGTATTTTGTGCCATTTTGATGTGAATATGCACCTTTAATAGGCACCCGTACGTGGCTGTTGAGATGAATGATTTAGTTAGGCACAATATAACCTACACATATGGCACGACTGGTGAACTATATAGTCAAATATTGGCAAACATTTGCCGGTTGAACGCAATATTTTCAGACTATTTTGTCCAAAAGTGTGTGTTCGCCTGACCAAATAGTCACCTTTAGCTATAATAGTCAGCTAGTTCACCATTCGAGCATATGATTAAATGCCTTAAATTTCATCACTTTAAAAATAAAAATCACTTTATCGCTCAATCATTATACACAGTCTTACATATGCAACATATAACGTATAATATGTAATCGGTTATGGTTGCGGATTGAGATAACAAAACTTTAAAATCAAGATGCAGCAGAAAATACTATTAACCATCTGTTTGAACCATATTAGTTATGCGAGTGTTTGCTGGCTTGCAAACAGGCTTGTACGATTTGCACAAATGTGACATATTTCTTGTGTGCAGCGAGGAAAATCGTTCTACCATTTGTAGGTCCTATTTGCCGAGCGAAGTGATTGCCATGCATTATTTGGGTCGGTCCTACAAGTATGTACGCATGCACAGCACGTGTATGAAGAATTTATTACCCATTAGAGTAATTGATTAATAGATTATTTCAGTCTCTTAGCCAATCATATAGTATGTCATAATCAACTACGTCACATGTAGGTTAGCGTCATAATCAATCACGTCATGAGTGGCATGATTATGTGTGTCATAAAGTTTTAATTGACCTAATTCGCCTTTCCTGAGTATCCGTCTATCAATCTGACCCCCATATGACACCATACTCAGCTAAGTGGCGTGATAAATGATTCTATTTGGCCCGTCTTTAACTCTTAATAGTCAGACACGTTGTATGAATTGTATGTGTCTTTTCTATTTAATAAATATGCTGTTGAATATTTTGAAACTAATTTGAATGGACGTTGTTGCTACCATAGGCAGCAACAGCGCCCAGCCAAATGAGTTCCAAAATATTCAATAACTTACATGTATAGTTTTCTGGAAATTGATAGTCGGAGAGTTCAGAGATCGATCGATCCCAACACGAGCGAGGCATGGGTGGAGCTTAGCTCGAGATGGGCGGGGCATATCTAAAAATTGAAAGGTCCATTGATTATAACATCAGGTACTTGAGTGACAACCCAGGTGTTTCTATTCCAAGCACGGTAACAGCAGAGTGTGAACGCCTCATTGACGTGTATATTCAAAGAGGCAATTTCAGAGTCAGTCTGCAGATCTCAGTAGATGTGATGATAGACATGTGTGGCAAGCGTGCGCTTCGATATCTGATTCCATTAACCAGCTGTGCGAATTGTATGTCTTTACTATTTAATAAACATTCTGTTGAGAATTTTGAAGCGATATGCAGCAACAGCACCCAGTCAAATTAGTTTCAAAGTGTTCAACAGCTTACCTGTATGGTTTTCTGGAAATTGAGATTCAGGGCGTGCATGGATCACACCACGGGCAAGGCATGTTTGGAGCTTAGCTAGAGGTGGGCGGGGCAACGCTAAAACTTGATTCCTCCATTGACCATCAAAGTAACGTAATTCTTCTGCGAACGAGATGTCGTCCTTTTGTCAAAAATGACAACCAATACATCGTTTGAAATGGATTCATCATTATATTGATTATATTTACTAGAAATTATTGTCTGGTTGAAAATATATATTCACGCGACATTTACAATTATATATCGACTATTAATTTATAGGCGATTGAATTAACGAATATGCCATGTCATTGGCTGCGCAGCATGGTTAATACACTGCTTTTGTATGTCTGATTACTGTATTCTGGGGCTGTAGTAGTAGAAACATCCTACAGCTGCAATCAGTCATGCTTCGCTTTTGAACACAGTCTCTTGTCCTCAGATTGTGTATTTGTCATTAGCTAGTCAGGTTTAGGCTATATGTCGTCTGACATTTTCCTCGTCCGAAGAGTATGACTAACATTTTCCATGCATGATGATCAAATTTGCCATTTCTACAGTAACTATCAGCACGGGTACGCAATACAGAATCATATGCATGTTGGCTAATCCAAACAAATAACAACATGAAATAGCTTGTGACTATACTAGGAGAAGGGTGTCGCGCTTGATACAATTCTGATTGGTTGAGAGCATATATGGGCATTGGGTGTCCAAATTAGCACAACACTTGGGTTAGGTACGCTCTGGTTCACATGACCAGCTCAATCAAAATTTCATTTGATTTGTAGATCTATTGATGTGTTCGGATAATTAACAGGTGTGAAATGGCTGTTGGGGGTAGTTGGTGGGTATGTCGATCTATTGTTCCTGGATGAAGAGACAATGGCAAGGGTGGAATGGAGTGAATGCGATCAGCATGTATATCTATTGTTCCCGGATGAAGAGACAATGGAGGCAATGGGTAGCTTTGAGTTCAGTATGTAGATCTATTGTTCCTTGATGAAGATCACATCTAAGTGCTAAACGCCTTAACATTCAATCAATATGGAGTTAATTGATTCTTCAGTATGTAGATCTATTTTTCCCGGCTCAAGAGGCAATTGGCAGGTTAATTCAAACATGGGCATGGTTGGTTGGGTGGACGGGTGGTGTGGAATGCAGACGAGTTATAACGTGTTTGCACATGTAGATCTATTGTTTCTGGACTGAAACTGAAATTGCAGCTGCAATTCTCAGAGATCACAGCTGTCTGTTGCCACGATGCAATAAATCAACTGGTGTTGTTACTGGCTGTTCGGAGACTATGGGTCGTAGTAAATCTAAGAGAAGCCTATTTTCCTTTAAAAACTGGAATGCCTCGCTCCATAACCTCAACAGGCCAGGGGTAAATTGTCAAAAGTAGGTATTTGTCGCTTTGTATATCACTGACAATGTCAACGACAGCGCACTCTCACGAATATGAATGTATTTGTAATTAGAATATGTAGCAGTCACAGTAGTAAGAGCAATAGCAGTAGACGTAGCAGACGTAGCAGACGTAGCAGCGGCAGCAGCAGCAGCAGCAGCAGCAGCAGCAGCAGCAGCAGCAGCAGCAGCAGCAGCAGCAGCAGCACCAGCAATAGTAGTAGCAGCAGCAGCAAAAGTAGTAGTAGTAGTAGTAGTATTAGTAGTAGTAGTAGTAGTAGTAGTAGTAGTAGTAGTAGTAGTAGTAGTAGTAGTAGTAGTAGTAGTAGTAGTAGTAGTAGTAGTAGTAGTAGTAGTAGTAGTAGTAGCAGAAAAGTCTCTCACTCAATAGTTATTTTTGTGTCGTGAGGCGAAAAATGGATTCTGGCATGCATGCGCGAGAGTGTGCAAGGGAGTACATAGTACCTATAGTACATAGTACAGAGTGACAGAATCAGTCCTTTAACGTTTCCCATTTTATTATTGATCAAACATGGATCAAAAGGCTCATAGAGAGACATTTTATAATGGTGTCGTTATGTTGTACATTGTTCAATGTTTGAAGAATGGATAACATAGATCTTCCTCTTATCCTATGATATATATAATATATACACTATTTGCTACTCTGTGTCAAGAAAAATGGATGCACAATAGTTGCGTTATATCTGTACCTTTTACGTAGAGGTACTTTAACCCTTAGCTTAGTCTAGAGCCCAATCGAGTTGAAAAACTCGTCTCTAACATTCCTAAATACAGTCTCTGGTAAAAATATGACTACCCAATAAGTTCCTGGAACGGTATGAGGATCAACTTTAAGCACTATGAATCTGGGTCTCCTGGTGTGAACACCCCTAAAACTAATCTAGATAACTCGCCAACTCCCTTACTCAGAGTTTTAATGGCCAACGTAGTCAGCATCGTAACAGTGTCAGTAATCTGTGGTAGCGTTACAATCACTGTCTATGTTTACATTATTATTAAACTCTGCATAACAGATAACATTCATGGTACCCTGTAGGGCTATCTTAAACCGAAGTTGTAACCATAGGCTTCCCTGCTTGATTGGGTACACATGGTCAGCTATCCAATCTAAAGATCTTGTACAAGTTTCTGATCACATTCATGCTATATTCGAAAGAATTTTAGAGTAGTTTTTCCCCTAGCATAGACACTAGTCCTCAAGATTAAAGGAAGGGTGAGTATTAGCCATCCTTCCTTAGACACTCCGATCCTCCTGAATTTTAGTGAAGTCCATGGTCTAACAGCTGAGGCCGTTACTAACGAATCGTTTAAATTCGTGCTTGGCGATAGTCATACCAATGTGGTGATCGCGGCTGTTGTGACGAGTTATATAGGGTATATTTGCTCGAGAGCCTAGTGGGGGCCAGTTCATTGAGCCTTTTTCATGGTACAGATTCTATAGTGCTAATTTCTGTATATCACGACAGACTATGCTATCTTATTAACAAATTCAAACCGATAGCGAAATAACTGAGTTTGTTAGCATGGGTCCTAAAAGTTATCGTACAAGCATATGGACCGACAGATGCATGATATCAAGGGCAATGTTAAGGGGGGGGGGGGTGTCAACATTAATCTTTAGAAATATGGGGATGGGCTTCGATACTTTAATTGTGATGGTCAATAACCCATATCTAGAAATGATTGCTCGATATCCTAATACCATCATTAGGTCAAACGACCAACCATTTTTTTTTTATCAAGTAGGGCCTATACCAAATTTACATACAAAAAGAGGGCGCTTTAAGCCTCATATTTCACTAAACCTTATGGGGTTCAGCTAAGCACCTCGAATGTCATAAGGTTTAGTTGACTGAGGTCATGCCTCTACTCCAATTCCACACACACCCTCCCATCACAATCATCCATCACCGCCACAAACACCACCGCAGTAAGAGGCTATCAGTTAAATTATTTGTTTATTTATTATATTTTTATTTGAATTAATAGTGCTAGTGATGCCAGTGCTACTGGTGATGAAAACGTGATGCTATCTATAGTGCTGAGCTTATGTTTATCTCTCGGGATACCTCAATGTGTATATAATGGTTTATATTTGTTTATATTTCGGTTTATATTCATGTATATTTGTTTTATATTTATTCTGTTATATTCGATACAGTTTTATACTTTTTATGTATAGGTTTTATTTATTAAAATTTTTATAATAGAGAAAACGTCTACCGTTTTAAAATGTTAGGTACTCACCCCTCCCTCCCATGTATATGAGTGTTATGTGTCTTGTTGTTGTTGGTTTGGTTTTATTGGCCACTCACACCTAGATGTATTCGAGCCATGACATTCTGGGAGGTGCTTCCCTGAGGGTTTGCGTTGCTTCCCCGAAAGGATGTATAAATAAGCCAAAACTGAAATAATCAAAGGAATTAAGAGGTTGCTAGGGGTGTATGCGGCGTTGCCCACTGCTGCTGCTGCTGCTGCTGCTGCTGCTGCTGCTGCTGCTGCTACTGTGGATGCTACATATTCTAAGTAGGAATATGTTCATATTCATCATATTGCACTCTCGTTGACCTTGTCAGCCATATGCAAACCGAGGGATCACTATTTTTGAAAATTTACCCATGGTGTGACTGTTGAGGTTATTGAGCGAGGCATTTAAGTTGTATTTTTTTTTAAATACGCGTCTGGTCCGCAAATAGATATTTGCTTAAGACTCATGCAGAATCCGAATTTTGGCAGACTTGTGAGCTAAGGGGTTATTATATAGATTTTCTATGACTCAAAGTCTCAGAGCATTCAGTAATGGCATTGGTTGATTTATTGCATCGTGACAACAGACAGTTGTGAGGCTTGGGAATTATAGGCGCAATTTCAGTCCAAGAACAATGGATCTATATGTCCAAACATGTTATAACTCGTCTGGGTTCCACACCACCCATCCTCCTACCTCAACACACCCGTGTTTGGAATGACACGCCCATATTCGCTTCAGCCAGGAACAATAGATTTACGTACTGAAGAATCAATTAACTCAATATGGATTGAATGTTACGGCTTTAAGCGCTTAGGCGTGATCTTCATCCAGGAGAATTGGATTCATATGCTGATCGACTTCACCCGGTTCTCACGCCCCTCCACTCCCCTTCCCCTTTGTCTCTTTATCCAGGGACAATAGATTCACATGGTAAGTGCTTTCACTCCCTCCACACCTGCCCATTGCCTCTTCATGTAGAAACAATAGTACTACATACGCAGCCCTTGCCCCGACATCACTTTCATGCCTCATTACACCTGTCAATCACCCGGACACATCAATAGATCTACATACCAAACATGGGCGGTGCGCTGGGCGCAATTCTGATTGGTCGAGAGCTGGTCACATGAATCGGGACATACATAACTCCATTGTTATGCTAATTTCGACAAGGTCCCCCCCCCCATGCACATTGCTACGCTAATTTGGACACGTCCCTCATGCACATATATGGTGTGACGTCTTGGGTCACGTGACCAGCTCTCAACCAATCAGAATTGCACCCAGTGCGATGCCCTTATACGTATACTCACATGTATATCCTAGAATTAGGGTATATAATTAGTCAATCCAGCCAACTTTATAAAACCCTGTGAATTTACCTAGCTGTAATAAGAATTATTATCTTATCTCGTTGCTATTTCCGAGTTTTATTACACGCAACCATTTGTCGGATACCCTGTCTGACAGAATCTGCAGCGAGTAGGTAAATCCATGGATTAAATGCAGAGTTAAATATTGCTACCTGGTCAACGATCACGAGCAAAAGCCATTGAGTTTGATCATAAGCTACCTTAATTAGGCTAAGGCGCAAATACTGGACCAATCGCCACTGCACGCGAATTGGTCTGTCTGGCTTGCTGCTGCCGCGAGGCGTGACTCCGATCACGTGATTTCAATGCCTTAGCAACTGATGGTATTTTCCTGTATACGACGAGCACGTGCTTAACAACTTGGAAACCAACCGTTGTTGAGAATGGTAGTACCTGGAATACTAGTATCATCCAAATCAATGCGATATATCGGTTTCCTGAAAACCAACAAACGTAGATTTCCTGGTTGTCTATGTACTTTACCTTGACCGGACCCCAGAAAAACGTGAAGACAAGCGCATGTGTACAGGTAGCAGCCCATATCGTGAGGCAAATCTTAGACATGAGACCAGTTGTGACTTTTGCATGGGTGACTAGGGGGTAGACGAGCTGGAAGAACCTGTTCAAAAAGTGAAAACCAATACTG
The DNA here is from genome assembly GCA_034401795.1 of Chaetoderma sp. LZ-2023a. NCBI lineage: Eukaryota > Metazoa > Mollusca > Caudofoveata > Chaetodermatida > Chaetodermatidae > Chaetoderma > Chaetoderma sp. LZ-2023a. The sequence goes on along the minus strand of CM067371.1, from coordinate 55,321,961 downwards.
GTTAGATCGAGAATAATGCACTACTCCTGCTGCTGCTGCTGCTGCTGCTGCTGCTGCTGCTGCTGCTGCTGCTGCTGCTGATGCTGCTGCTGCTGATGCTGCTGCTGCTGCTGCTGCTGCTACTACTACTACTACTACTACTACTACTACTACTACTACTACTACTACTACTACTACTGCTACAACAACATCAACATCAACAACAACAACAACAACAACAACAACAACCACCACCACCACCAGAATACACTCGAGGGAGATGTACTGACTCACGCCCCACTGCCACCCACCGCCACCGCCACCCTTTCCCCCAACACCCCCCCGCGCCCACCCTCCAGTAACCGACCTAGATAGCTGATCGGTTGAGCTTAAACACAATGCAATCAGTAACAGTCTTAATATGAAGGCGAGTGCTAAATTTAGAAATTCTACCTTCTTGCATTCCAGGGCAATGGTAAAAATGTGTATTCCAGTATGCGCTTCGTGACCCTGTGACCTAGATATCTTATGCTTTGTACTAAAACTCGTCAAACCTCTAGCCACCTATCATATGAAAGGATATGCCACGTTTGGTGATTCTACGTACTAGAGGTCCCAATTTATGCCTAAAGTGTGTTTCTGGATGCAATTGGTGGTCAAAATATTCATCAGCATGTTTATTAAATAGTAGAGACATACATTTTGTACTATTAAGAGTTAATGACCGGCCGTATAGAATCATTTATGACGTAGTGATTAAGACGTCAGCCTACACGTCGCTTAGCTGATTATGACGTCGTATGACATCATTACTCTGGAACGGTCCATTCTCTAACTGAATAGTTTCATTGCAAGGAAC